>CM050165.1:24947384-25302384 GCA_027410445.1 Discoglossus pictus | reverse complement strand
CTAGTGAAAGAAGGTCTTCCCAAAAATAAACCGACTGCTGAAATCTTACCCATCAACCAATATATAAAGAAACATATTTCATTACAACAAGATCTAGTGACTTCTAAAATAGTAATTTGAAAGAAATGCTTGCTGCAGCAGTTTCGAATAGGTGTGCATTTCATAATTAGGAACACAAAAAATCTACTGTACAAGTCCAGCAGCAGATTTGCAAATAACAGTTTGAGAAAACAAATTAAAACACGATGGGAAATCTCAGGTTTCTGAATGGTGGAAAGTATTTCAGTATACACAGGCAAAAAAGAATGTTAAAAAAAAAAAAAAAAAAAACACACTATACTATATTCATCATTTCCATTTTTTTGTTTGGAGCTTTTGTTGAGTTCCTAACTAGACAGTGTATTTATAAAATTATATAGTTGTAGTTATTTGTGTATGTTTTATTTTGAACATACTATTAAAGGCCTTAGTCGGCGGGTCTGTGAACCAATTAGCGGGCAGTTACCAACTGTTTTAAACTTCCCGCCTTCACAGAGGCTGGCTTATTGAAGTGCCAACGTGGACGCAATTTCTATTGGTTTTTGAGGCCGGGTCCATAGAAGGACAGCCTACAACGCATGGTGCCCGCTTGAAGCAGAATACAACAGGGAAGAAGATAATACGAGCCATTCAACATACACTAGGGTAGGCCCCACATAGTCTGGCTCGGAGTACTCTACACAACCCGGTATGGGCTTTTAAAATTTCCCATCAGGGCCCGAGGACCAATAGACCGGCTGCTGACAAACCCAGGAATTTTAAGTCTTCCAAATGGAAAAGGGCCTACAGTTTTCTGCCCTGCACATTCCCCCATAGTTCAAGTCAGATGGCAATAAAAGCCAAAGTGATTAGTTCTTTTATGGGAGAGACAGGGCCCAGAAGGGCCAAATTGTCATAGCTGGCATATATCATATTTTATTTATTATATACACATACATATAACCTCACATATTCTAATAGTCGTACTACGAGACGATATCACGCTGGCTTGGTGCGTACGACTTAGGCAATGAGCACCGAAGGCGCTCATCGCTGCAAGCCTCACATAGCGAGGCGAGCTGTTTAGGCAATTAAACTCGCAGCACAAAAGCAATGAGCACCATCTCCTCGCTTCGCAGAGCAAGGCGAACACTGAAGGCAATGAAACACGCGGGACTTGGACAACAAGCACTTGGTAAACGCTCATTCACATTAGCCTACAAGCACGCGGGACTTGGAAAAAATACAAGGTGAACGGCCGAGCCACGAAAATAATAAAAAATAAATAAATAAATAAATAAATACAAACAAAAACATCACCAACACCTCGGGGAACAGCCAGGACGCCAGAGTGAGGTGGAACGTGAATTTAAGGCGATTGAAGACTTTCACCACACGAAAATCGCGAGAGAAAAAATGGCTGCCGATAAACGAACAGGGCTACATTACCGGACCGCGCGAAACACTGCCAATCGCATAGCACTTTGACACAGGAATGAACAAACTACAAAATACACAATTACAAATGTTGAAAAATGGTTGCGAGCCGCGTAACACATTAACATTACAAATCTACCGTGGCGCTTTAAACTACACCAACGGATTTACCCGCGCACACAACCAATTTCTAATGCACACTTAGGACATTCATTACACTTTAGCATCAGAGCACCAACACTCAAACTGTACATTGTGTGCTGCTGGAAAATACAAACAGATTGTTAGCTGGATATATTACAAAGAGGTAAAGTATATTTACTAAAGAACTAATTAATTCATTAATGTCTTCTAAAATTAGAAGGCAAATTAGAAGACAAATCTGCTCGCCAACTCTGGTCAACTAAGTTCCACAAAGTTAAGACTAAGGCAATATGTTTACTTTGCCATCTGAGTGTTCATTAGGATTTTAATCTTTCAGCAAAGGCTGAGTATCCAAGCTCTCTATATGTCACCATCAGGCCAACCAAATCGCTTGGAAGTCACCATTTAACGATTTCCAAACTACATATCACTTGTTTTTCAAAAGGGAGGAGAAAAAAAAAAAAAATACCTGAAAGAGCAATTTTTTTTTAGGCTACATGGTCTGCGGACAAGAGGACAAGATAGTGCAATTTAAAAAAGGTATATAGAAGTTTCCCTGTTGACTTTAGCTAATCTACCACATGTGGCTTATAAATCAGAAAAACAGATTTATTTTATTTAAAAAATAAATAAAAAAATTGTTTCAATACACCCATAGCTGTCTATATAGGCACCTGCTACTAACCAACAGGAAAAAACTACATTCAAATAAGTTTAACCCTATACTAACCTTCAAGTCAACAGCATCACAGTGCAGAGATCCAGTGCAGCACTGTCTGAGCTGCTTCCTTGTGGTGAGAACAAAAGACTACACACCCCATGATGCTTTGCTGCATAGACTGAATACACAAACACTACAACAATGTTGTAGCTGCCTCTGATTCACCACAACAAAAATATGAATGTTATGCCATATGAGCCTGGATTTTCAGGGGTGTTCCTTTTCAAAATCAACTGCCAGAAAAATAAAGAAATTAGCAGACTTTAGGGTAAGTTTGTTTGCATACACTACTTATACTCCTATCAGATGCATGCATAAACCTGGAAACTTCTATATACTTCTAACATAAAGAAGTCTCAAACAATCACATTGCATAGGTTGTAAGATTAGCGTGGGACACCGCAGGAAATTAGTGACAAGTATATTGTGGTATTCGTAAATCCTCTAGTCTTAAGTTCTATTCACACAAAAAAAAAAAAAACTTTCTGCAAACTGATCTCTATACAAGCAATATGATCTATCCCCCCTGCCGCCCATGGCAGCTGTCACTAATAGAGCCCTGATGGAGGCATAATACATAAATCAAGAGGAAAGAGGAGCATGCTTTACACTTTGATTTCAGGCATCAAGCCATTCAGTCAGCCTGTTGTCCTGTATGTAGGGAATGGGTAATTGTGGGGAAGAAATATATTGCCAAAGACCTATGCCTTTTGTATAGTTATGTTGTTATCAATGTGGAGAGGTTGTGCACATGGAAGATGCCAGGCCTGGAAAAAAAACACACTAATAAGCCCCCTGGGGCCCTAATTTTGATGCAAAAAAAATAAATATTTGATTTGATTTTAAAGTATGGATGCATTTAAAAAAAAGTGTGACCCAAACTAAATCTCTTCTTTAGCACTCACTATTCTTCTCTATGACTTGTTACGGTGAATATTAAATAATGTGCCTATATAAAAAGGTAGAAGGGGCTCCTTTTAAGATATTAAAAAAAATGCCCAACTTTGAAGCTCAGTTATCAAATTCTTCCACTCAAAAAAAAGAAAAGAAAAAAAAGAAAATTCAATTTATGATAACGTATTTATACATATACTTTTCAGTTCTGCAACAGGGACCTTTGCAGAGTCACTTTAAAATAAAGGATGTGCTGCAGAATCTCGCTCTCTGAAAACCCCATCATCTAAACATCCTTCTTACGGGTTATTAAATAAGAGAATCCTTTGGTCATTACATAGTCTACTCCTAAATCAGGCTCGGGAGGACAACTATATACCCACGTGGCTACTCCATCATGCCACCTGGCTGTGTGGGGAGATCACATTTAACCCTATCTATATATGTTTTTTGGCAAACAGCAATCTAATTTCCTGGCAAATAGATGGAGAATAAGTGGAGGGGGCGACATTTTGTTTTCCTGGGATCAAAGATTTCTTCAGATGGTGACTGTAGCCATAAAATTAAGGTTTGCTTTTGGGAAGGAAAGCTATGGCAAGTTTGGACAAGCTAGTAAAAAGATATTAAAACTATCAAAGGTCCTCATAGTTAGAACTATGGTATTCTCAGTAGTAACATTCCGATGTGAGAGCTAGACCATAAAGAAATATGAGCGCCTTAGAATTGACGAATTTGAACTGTGTTTTTGGAGGAAACTGCTTCGAGTCCATTGGACTGCAAGAAGATCCAATAAATCAGTTTGTCTTGATTTCTTGTAGTACTGTTCACAGGAAGGTATGATCATGAGGCTGAAGCTCAAATATTGTTACCATATCATGAGAAGACTCTGAATCTGGGAAAAGATTGAAGGCACAGAAAAAAAGGGGGAAGCAGAGACTGAGTTGGATAGATGAGCTAATTGAAGCAATGAACATGAGCTTGATGGAGCTCAGAGGGGGCAGTGACTGACAGATTTGCCTTGTGTGCTGCGGTTCATAAGGTCAGAGAGTCAACCA
The DNA here is from genome assembly GCA_027410445.1 of Discoglossus pictus. Classification (NCBI taxonomy): domain Eukaryota; kingdom Metazoa; phylum Chordata; class Amphibia; order Anura; family Alytidae; genus Discoglossus; species Discoglossus pictus. Next base: position 25,298,115 of record CM050165.1, on the reverse strand, counting down.
CGACTGAATGACTAAACAAATATATGGTTAACTTATATTTCTATTTCTGTGCTGTACCATGTTCAGCTAGCGTTCTATACAGGATTACTGCATATATTTACACCTTCCACAAAGCAGACAATTAGACTTCAATATGAAGGTGCCAAAAGTTATGGTTTGACAGCGCTCATTGCGGGTCCCATAAAGTAAATGAGGCCAGCAAGTTAGATGGGGGGGGGGGGGCGCGCAATGAGCACCGAACGCCATAGGCCTTTGGCGCTCATCACGAGGACAGCAAAAGAGCCTCCAGAAGGCCTGCAATAGCCTCTGACCGGATTCAGAGTTACGGGCTTTAAAAAAAAAAAAAAGGAGGAGGCTTGCAATGAGTGCCTTGGCCTGCAATGAGGTGGAGGAGAGCCTCGCAGCGTCATCTATATAAAATACGGAGTCTGCACCATGTACAAGACGTACCTCAAAATAGACATTCGATTCACATATGTTGGCATATTACTCTATTCATAAAAGAACCAGATTTAAACATATCAATATTTACAAAGACTCCAGTACAGTGGGGAAAACGTCACTAGCAAAGTGAAGTGAGTGCTTGGGAAGTATTTGGAGAGGATGGCAGATATACAACAGGTGCACAGCACATTTTCGGTTTATTATTATCATCATTGTTTATTTATAACGTTTTATGTTTTTAAAATTTATTCTGGAGGCTATAGGAAGCAAGTGGAATGACAGATGTGCTGCAGACACTGAGCGTTGAGTGTGGTAGACGCGTCTAGTGGAGGCATTAATTATGGAGTGGAGACAGACTGGGATTTGGAAGCCAAGGAGTGTGTAACGAGTTACTCTTGTCCACACTGAAGTGACAGATTAACATATTACAAGTTTGAAAGAGAAGCTTTTTTTTTTTTTTTTTTGAATATTTTTAAGCAATGCTGAACGTTTCAAACAATGTCAAGACCTCCCTCTGAAAAATATTTTTGATGCATCAGACACAACCGGTGTAGTCCCATAGGATATTGCACCAGTTAAGGAGCAATGTAGAATGACACACCAATTTGGAATAATTCAGAAAGTGTGCAAACATGAAATAAAGGGTATACAGGAATTAATAATCCTTACAGTATACATGTTCATCGGGCTCCCTTTACCCCATAAATGTTTTTATGTCCCTGCCTGAATCCCTCATCCAAAACCCTAAACACCACAATCAAACCCTCAATAGGCTTTTGCCTTTTAGGTATACCTAACCCTCACATCACTAAAAATCACCGGGCCAAAAAAGGGAAATCTGAATGAAATCAAACAAGACATAATTAACAGAATAAATAATATAATGATTTAGGAAAGACTGGCCCACACCCTTAACACATACCCAATTTAGCACAAGTTATTTTTTTATTTATATTTATTTATATTTCAAAAAACACAATTGCACAAAAGAAAAAAGAAAAAAAGAAAAAAACTGACAACTCTTACAGTTGTCTATCACAGTTCTCCTGCAATTCCTCATTGCCAGCCCATATCCCATGGACTGGTAGTCCACAAAACAGGGCAATCAGAAAACATCATGAAGTTTTTCCCCATAAGACCACTGCCGTTTGGTTGAACAAATCATGTTATTATGGATGCAAACACAGGTTTAAAGTTTTCCCTAATGGTGAACAGTTGCTAGGGGAGGAGAAAGCAGGGGGTGCCATGAGACAATGAAAGCCAACTGAACGGTAGGTTATCAAGCTTTCGCAAGAATTTTACTGAAGTATATGAAACAATCCAAACTTAATCTTTAGGTGCTTGAATAGAACAAAAAAAAAAAAAAAAAAAGAGAAACATGCCTTTGTATCATCACTTTTTGTGTTTTAATATATGCCTGCTGTAACATGCACGATTACAAAAAATAAACAGTTTTTTCCCATGCCTCAGTCCCTTAAAAATAACAAGATGTTAAAGCACTAACTTTTTAACTGACTGCTAATGTATTATTGTATGCCATTTTGAAGAACTGGATATGTTTTTACATAGTTTAAAATCATTACATCCTTCAGATTTTAGCTACTGTATTCAATTTTACTTTAATGATAGACAATTAGTCTTTGTTTCTAAAGGAATTATAAACCAGGGCGTAGTGGGAGGAAGGTCTCCAGAAATGACCAGTACTCCATTTGAAGTCAACGGAAGGAATATGGCCCCATAGGATAACCATCAATGCTACAGACTAGCAGTTTAAGATGGAATCCCCATGACACAATCAGTAATCACTAACATAGTTGTCGTAAGTGTGCAACGCTCCATAATAAAGGAGCGTACACACTTGCGTTGCCGTGCATGCAACACGTGGTGAGACGTGTGACATGCCCATCATAGAGCGACTAGTCAACATATAAGATGCTTTTATGTCCCAGACAAATATCTACAATGGTCCTTTAAAGCTAAAAAAAACTTTGACATGAGTTTGTACAGGCTTCAAACAAAGATTACATTTTGCAGTTTGCCTAAAAGTCTAAATATACCACTTGTTCAGAAGGAAATCTAAGGTAGACATACAATAAAATAGAAACATTGTGGAATAAGAAATGTGTTTGAACTAGTATTTAGGTCCTTATTTACACAGTTTGGCTCCCGTCTGGAGTATTTTTGCATGTAATTTATATTGTTGCAGGTTTCTGCTACAGAAACTGAAAGTTCAAAATAGCAAGTCACTAACTAAACATATCCAGCAGAAGCAAACCTTTTCTTCACAAAGAACAATGGGGTTTCCATGGAAAATACTTTTCTTTGAGTATAGTCAAGCTGACTGTAGAAAGTCACTTTAAGTCCTAGATTTCATACTCATTTCATCAAATTTTAAACATAAAAATGATTAAAACAACAAATACAATTCTGCACATTTAGGTATAGCCTGGGATGACCAGTCATGGAAAATCATTAATGCAAGCAACCCCAGTTGTGCCCCTGCTCCCCATCAAGCATGTGCGGGCTAATAAAGAGATTGAGGCTCTTAAAATGTGTGCTTCTTATGTGCCAATTTCCACAAGTGTAAATCACAAAATTAATAAATTCCAAAAAATTAATATGCTTCTGGTATTATAAGTAGACCATCCATTACAGTGTTTATTTGAAGTACCTCAACGCTTTACATAACACAAGTTTATTGTAAGCATGGGAGTCCAGTGGACAAAGTATAAATCAGGCATTTGCTTAAAGGAATCCATGTTTAAAATGGTTATGTAGTGGAAGAGCGAAGCCTTGGTGGGCACATTTACATGCTCCCACAATGTAGATAGATCGATATAAACTTGCCAGACAAAAATGACAGGAATAAAATTGTAAGGCTTTCAATGCTGTTTGCCACACGTGAGTTTTTTCCCCCTCATTGCAGCCTAGATCGTGCGCGAGTCAACGGCTCGCATTGCTTCGCGAGGGTCACAAGTGCATGACAAGCATCGCAAATGTCGAGAGCCCCGAGATGAGCACCCATATGTCTCTTTGCAGCATCTCCCCCCAGTCCCTTCCCTGTGTATTTCTCCTCTGTGTGGGTTTTGAAGGTTTGCGGAGAAGAAAAGGATCGAGACCTACTGTATTCTAGGGAAAAGGCATCGTAATTAATGTTTGTGTGGCACGTATTGACTGTCATTGGTTTTATTTTCAAAGTCCTGCGTTGTTCATGTAAGTGTTACAGTCTTCAGCGTTGTGTATTTTGTAATTTTTGCGAGCCTGGAGTTGCCGAGCCTCGTTTTCATGCCGATCTGAAATTTTGAGGTTTTTTTCCTCACTTAGGCGATTTGTGTGAAGAAAAAAAAACGCCAAATCTGGGTGTTATTCGCTTGCAACCTTACTCCCAGGGTTCCTGAGTCTCCTCCTGTGCGAGTTATTTTTTGTACATGACTTTTTTTTTGTTTTGGTGGGTTTTTATAGTTCGGCGATTGAACACCTTTGCGAGGCTCGCCTAAGTGCTGCGCCACTGGCTGCAACGGCCGACCTGCTGGCTCACTCAACTGCGTGACCAACATTGCAAACGGCGCAAAGATCCACAACTATATGTGATAAATAGTACATTTGTGTTCACATTTGAAAGGTCTAAAACAAGTTAAAAAAAACTTGCTTCCTGCTCAGAATTCCGAGGAATACAGTTATTACACTGTATTCTGGGAAGCAGAGCAGGGGGACATACAAATGTGCCCACAAATACCTCGCTCTTCAATCCATAACCGTTTCAAACATGGCTTCCTTTAAGCTTATGCCCGCTGCATTACACAGCTTTTATGCAAAGCCAAGGTTGGATTATACACAAGCTGGGAATCCTACAATTTAGCGAGCAACTGACAAACTATGCAAGTTCCATATAATTTACATGGATAATCAATATTCTATTCTCTAGGAGTGCTCTTTAACATAATATAAAATAATAATACTTTATTTTTTGTGAAGCTTGGGTCCTTTGAGCATTAATAGGCTAAGGCAAGAAACACCATTATTATTTTGTTTTAAATTGTGGGATAGTCTTTAGTAAAACCAGGGTTTCCTTAAAAAAATGAGAAATGGTTCAGCAGAGCACTTGCCATTAATAAAAAATTTCTAGGTTATTAACATCCTTTTGAAAACTTCTCTCCTAGGTATTAAATGTAGTTAACGAAGTTTGGAACTGTATCAAAAAGTAATTATGCGTACCATCACACCACAAGAGGTATCTTGATCCATAAACCATTTGACTCAATTAAACATATTACAAATATTGGTGAAAATGTTAGGTTTTAAAGTTATATGCATGTTTTTTTTTGTTTTGTTTTTTACACACACGTGCAAATGCTCCCAAGTTTCAGGTCATTAAAAGAAGAACACAAAAAAAAAAAAAATACACAGATAACTACATTTTTTTGATTGTTGGTATATTCAAGTTTCCTGGGTTATGAATGTGTGGGCGTATAAACATTTTTTTCGCGTGAAAAAATACAAAAACAAACATCAACAAATTCACCCTGATGTTTTCAAGCAGTTGCTTTTGTGAGTTAGCACCCATTCATATCCCTGCTAAAATTAGCATAAAAATCATAATTCGTGTTGGCAAATTACAGGCAGCTAATAGAGATTCTAACAATGTATTAAAAGGTTATTGCAGCTTGTGCAGGAAGGAATCAATGCAACGTGTGTTTGATATAAGCAGCATGTGTAAGGTAAAAACAAGAAAGCTTGGATATGCCTTTAAACATGTGGAAAAAAAATGGGCAGAGGTGGTAGGCAGAGCTCTGTAAACCCTTCAAAGTTGAAGATGAATGATAGTTTGTCTTTTCTATTACTGGGACAAAGCATTGCACAGGACAATTCTCCCTTTCACATTAAAGAAAATCTAAGCACCTAAGAAGGAGAATATCAGCTTTCAGAAACCCCTTTATCACCACCACATAAGAAAGTTATATGTGTAACAGAGTTAACTGCACAATAAGGTAGAGGCAGCAACTGTCTCATCAATTATGGGGTGTGGATATAGTCTTCTGCTCCTTCTCAGGAAAAGTATAAAGAATGTTCCATGTCCTTAAACCTAAAAGGCTCATAAAACCGCTTTAGGGGCCTTGTTTACCCTTTCCCTTGAGCTCATGCCCGTACAAACAACGATATAGGATGGGGTTCTAGGTAAGACGCAGGTAAAGTATACACAGCGGAGTTCATGAGAAGGGAACGTTTGATGAATCCTGAGTCAAATAGCAATGCTTCTAAACAATGAAATGAGCTCAAAGGTTTGGCCTTTGTTTAAGGTCTGAGCAAATAGTTAGGTTCTGTTACTTGCCATTTGCTTCAAAATCTAGGAGTGTGTAGTTTAGAATATAATTATACATTTTAAATATAAATACATGCCAACATAAAGGGAGCCCTTTATTCGCTTAGTTATTTGTTTATGTCCAAGTAGATGGTTTTATTTTTTGCATTACTAGACAAGCATGCTTTTGACACCAACATGAACACATTTTATTCCCATTGAGATATTTCAGAGATACAATGTCAGAAGCATGGTGTGCTCCTACAAGGATGGAGTGCAGGCAGACTGTCTACAGTCTGAAGATTATTTGTATCCAGCATTGGAAGCTGCAACAATGATCTGGTCCAAGCAGACCCCAAGGTCCAACTATGTGTAGAGCAGGAAGATCCTAGTCCAGTAAGGAGTTTCTGCTTTCAATCATGGATGCTCAGAAAGTAATTTGGAATTGCTTCCACTACTTATTTACTGGTAATTTTGGACCAAGAAGCACACCTACAATAAAGACTTGTGGATTAGTACAATTTACTTTTGAATACAGCTATTTACACCAGAAAGCACACTGCAGTTCACAATAATGCTTTACTTGCACATTTTATATACATTCTTTGGTGTTTTAAGTTTCTATGTGCCCATAAGAGTGTTTTTTTTACCACCTAATGCTTTTTTTTATTTTTATGTTGTATGGGGAATCCTGACCAGGTATCCTACATACAGGCGCTACCTACAGAAGATAGTTTAAATCATTTTATGGACCTTTAATCAGGGCGATTTTGATGCCCCCCAGATGTTTTCAAAGACTTTGTGGCTCATCACCATCATAGACTTGACACCAAATAACTATTTTTTTTATCTGGTGGAGACATCTCAAACTTAGAGATTAATAATAGTCTTCAAATTTATAGCAAGTGAAGAAACAAAAATGAGCTGGTGTAACATTCAGAATGAAAAGGCAATTATCCTATTTATACTTATAAAGCAGGGATGTATATGAAGAATATCTAAATGCAGTGAGCAACCCACATACAATGGCATTACTCCTGTTACATAGCAACAAGAACTGGGTGAAAACAGATTATATTAGACCCATCAAAGAAAAAACAGATCAGGTATGTCCTAGATACCCGGAGGGGCGGACTACTCTATCTGCCTTATTAAATTATGATTTGGCCAATTGAATAGGGCTCTATATATGCACAGAGCATATTTTTTTTCACAGAAGTTTTTAGTTAGTGAAGACCTTGCTTTTTGATAGTTCACCAACTAAAAACTTCTGTATAAAAAATATGCTATGTCCTTATTTAGAACCCTATTCAATTGGCCAAATTGCATTTGAATGACGCCCTTAATCTCTTAAGAACAATGAAGACAACATGTAACACTTTTCATAATGGTCCCATCCAGTTCTCTGTACCCCTTTACACAGTATTTCTTAATATAGTATCTCAAACATGTAGAGTTTAAAAACTTGTTCTGAAATGCATGATTAGCAGGCACCATTGTCATTTGGGAAAAGCTTCACGATTGTGATCCAACAAACTTTAGCAGTTATGAATGTCATTAACATAATTTTTTTTTATAGAAAAGTCTTAATTTTAGTAGAAAAGGGTTGTGTCAAGGAGGTTCCTTGATGTGTCTAGTGCTGTGGCTCAAACATTTTAGCTTGGCTACCTTCCAATGCTCACACAGAACACTTACCATGGGGATACCACATGTCACACACTAAATCAAATAATTTGATTAGAGCATGTTTTAACTACTTTTAGTTAATCTGCAACTGTGACGAATGGTAGTGGAATGCTTCAAGCGTTAGGCTCTCTTCATCCCTCCTTGCCTGATTATTCAAGAACAAAAATCTCAAGGAGTGGTACCGACCCAAGGACCAGCTGTTGAGAACCACTGCTCCAGGGATGGATGGATATAATTACTATTCTAAAAATAATTTTAAGAGATTTTAAATTATTTTCCCTGGTATTTCAAGCAAAAAATGGTGCAAATATGTTAAAGCAGAATATTGCTGGTGAAGGAATATGCATTTTAAGCTGGTTCTGATTGGATGCACGTTTTCTATTGCACTGAATAGCATATAGAGGCGCTCACTGTTTAATAAATACAGTTTTGCCGGTTGTAGTGAATGGCGTATAAAGATACACTGCTTGACAAACCTGGCACTCTAATGTTGCATTTTTTAGATTATTTTTGAAGTTCATCTCCCTGGGGACAGGAAAAATATGACCTGTTGACGGACTAAGAATTTTAACACTTTGCAGATCATTCCAATTCACCCAATGAGCATGATTTTCCTGCTAATCCCTGCCCTTACAATGTTTAGTGACCTAAATTTTTTTTTTTTAATAAAAACACAACCATCCATATACACAGATAAAAGTTTGAATTTCTACAAGAAGCAATATGTTTGCTATGCCTTTCAAATCATGTAATACCTGTAAGTGCAAGGCAGATAGCGGTAACAATGCTTGTGTAAAGCATACATTGGTAACAAGTTGTGCAAAGATTGGTAAAGGGTCATGTCATACTCATATTACTTGCTATAACCAACTGAGAACGTTCTACATATATACTTGCTCCAGAGGCGGGCAACTGACATTCTGTCTGGCTCCTAAAATGGATCTAAAATTGCGCCAACTCCATTTAAAAAACACTACAAACAGTTGCCTAATGGCCAATTTGAATTTAGATGCAGTTGCTGCTCGTTTTTAACGCTGTATCCCAGTGCTTGACAAATCCCAAGAAGCCAATATCTACAGGGCTCATAAAATTATACATGCATTTCTCCATGTATGTCTTACATTGGCTCCAAAACTAACTTTGCTGCCTCCTTGTTAATCAGGATGGCTCCTAAATTTCATACAACTACGGAGACCCTGAGGTGGAGCATGCTACATAAAAACAATAAATCTAGACTTTATAGAACTTGACTAAATCAAGTGATTCTAAAAAATTTATTTTCATCCACTTCCAGAGGAGATATCAGAAATTAAGACTGGAGATAGACTGCATAGAAGATCCAAATAGGGGTCCGGGCAGCCAGTCTGCAAAAATAAGGGAATAGTTGTGATTTTGTTTCAGTTCAACCTGCAGATTAAAATTGAAATCTTCTAGAATTAAAGCAGATATTCTGAGCTGACTTACACAGAACTTGTCTAGTCTGAACCGATAAAAATAAATAAAAAAAAAAAAGAGGTATTTCTAGCAGACCCCCTGACGCATGTCGGCAGTTGCCAAAATATGAAGAAGTATACAACCATGGGTTTATTCTAACTGGTGCGGGACCCCAAGACCTTAATATCAGTCGGCCCTTGGAGATGAGCAGAGACCAACACTTTATACATATCCCCACTTGTCACAGTTCTAGGTATAAACTAGATATTTTATTTTTTAAATAGAAAGTGTATGTATATACATATACACCTGTGCACATGACTACTGGATGGTGACTGGCCAGTCCCCAGGCCAAAAGAGGTTGAGAACCGCTGCTCTATAGCTCTTCATCTGACACAAAACCAGTGGTGACCAAAACCTCCTTTTGAAGAACTCAGCAAGGATATAGCACCCGATAACCTCCCCACTTTAGTCATAATGATATAAAAGATATGAACCAGAGTACAACAAATGCCATTATTTAGGCCTGTCAGATACAGACTTACAGTTTGTAGAGAATATTGCTGCAAATATATTAACAAACCAATGTCTCGGCTGTCGCAATACCTGCCCTCCAAGTCCTACATTGGCCCCCCTTTCAACAACATTGTATGCTCAGTCATCAGCCCATTATAGTGCAACTGTTCCAGCTTTCATAAAGTTCATGTAGTAAAAAAGTTTCAAATTATTGTGATAAAAAGCTGCTTTTTGTGCTAAAACCTTACTCTGAAAATAACTAGTTCTCTCTTCATCTGTAAGATGCGTCTCCTCCCAGCTTTTATGAAAAGATGTTCATGACATTTGCCACCAAAACTACAAACAGTAAAGTCACAATTCCTAAATATTTTGAACCAGCACTCGACGAATTATTTGAGCCAGAGAGCCACATGCCCTACACTTCAGCCTTGGACTGAGCTATGGCAAAAGGAACAATGTAGTTTTCTTAATCTAGGCCTTCAAGGAGAAAAATCCAAGTACATGCAGTAATCCAACATGAGAATTGTGTAAACTATGTAGATGAGTTTTAAAGTTTACTTGTGATTGCCTTTAACAGAGAAGACCCCTCGGGCTCCAAGTGAGAAGTAACTGGATAGAAAAATGGAATCCTTCAGGCACCTGCTAAAATGAAAATTTTACCTAAAAATGCCTTTATGCCCATGGCTTATGCCACAGCTAATTTTGTTTCCTAAATACTTGGCAAATATGATTATTTTTTTTTGCCAAAACCACAGTAGTCCTTTAAAAAAACAGTACTCATGAATGTGCAGTTGATTTGTTGTTGTGTCATTCATTCCGACTCTCCCGACATCGGATTGCAGTACGCCAAGTACATCTCTCAGTCACTGACCCTCTGAGTTCCATCAAGTTCATGTTCATTGCTTCAGTGATCTCATCTATCAGTGCCTCTTTTGCCCCCTTCTTTCCCAGCATCTTTTCTACGAAATCCTGCTGTATCTTTATATGGTCAAAATATTCGAGCTTCAGCCTGGTGATCATACCTTCTAGTGAACAGTTTGTCTTGATTTGCTGAAGTACTCATTTATTAAATCTTATTGCAGTCCAAGGGAGCAGTTTTCACCACTACCACAATTCAAAGTTGCAAAATATACAAGGCTCGGACTTCTTTATGGTCCAGCGCTCACATCTGTATGTTACTACTGGGAATACCATAGGTCTAACCATGCAGACCTTTGTTGATAGTTTAAAAACTTTACTTTTTACTAGCTTATACAAGCTAGCCACAGCTTCCCGCCCCAGGAGCAAACATCACGACTACAGTCACCATCTGCAGAGATCTTGGATCCCAGGAAAATAAAATCTGTCACTGCCTCCACATCTTCCCCATCTTTTTGCCAGGAAGTGAGATTGCAGTTTGCCATGATCTTTGTCTTTTTAATGTTGAGCCAGAGACAAATTTTGTACGCTCTTCTTTCACCTTCATCAATAAGTCCTTTAGTTCCTCCTCACTTTCAGCCATCAAGGCAGTATCATCAGCATATCAGAGGTTGTTGATATTTCTTCCAGCAATATGGATTCCGGCATTGCATTCATCCAGGCCAGCCTTACCCATGATGTATTCTGCATATAAGTTGGATAAATAAATAAGGTGACAATATACAACCTTGTTTCACACTTTTTCTAATCTTGAACCATTCTGTTGTCCCATGTTCAGTTCTGAGCGTGGCTTCTTGGTCCACATACAGATTCTTCGGGAGGCGAATTAGAGGATCTGGTACTCCCATCTCTTTAAGGGCATGCCACATTTTGTTTTGATCCATACAGTTAGAGGCTTTAGAATAATCTATGAAGCCAAAGTAAATGTTTTCTGGAACTCTCTTGCTTTCTCCATTATCCAGAGGATATTGGCAATGTGACCACTTGCGCCTCTTCCTTTGCAGAACCCGGCTTGCACATCTGGTAGTTCCTGGTCCATATATTGTTGGAGTCGAGCTTGTAGTTGATAGCATACAGTAAATATGTGGTATTAGAAACAAAAATACATATTTACATAGTTTCTCATAGATTGATTGCTTTTACGAAATATGCATATACTGTTTTCTGTCCCATGTCAACATCCTGTTCAGCGGCCTCACATTACCAACCCCACTTTCCCCCATTTAAAAGGCAAGATCAATTCTAGAAATCCTTGAATTAAAAAGTACTTCCAAGTGTTAGAGAGATAAGTCTTAATCACAAAAATCTGTCAGAAAACCAAAATGTCAAAGTTTGAACACAAGAGCAAAAAAATAAATTCAATTTAAAAAAAAAAAAACACACGTTTGCAGAATTCATATAAAGCTTGGAAGACCTTAAACGGGCCACTTAAGCAGGATCCAAAAGCCTTGGGAACAAAAGAAAGAAGAAAAAAGAAAAAAAAGACAGTATACATGTCACTTTTATAACTACTTTTAGTATGTGATACTGCTCTTATAAGATTTCTAAAAAAGACAGTGAAACTGTACCTAAAAAGTATATTTTAAGATGCATCCTCTGAAGTTCTGACTCCTACACAACGGACTCCAGTATCACTGAATTTGCAAAACTAGCAGCAAATAGCCAAAGCTTCTAGTTCTAAAATAGCATTATGCTAGGACCAGGCACGTTTGAGAAAAGCCCTCCACCACTCAAATTATAAAAAGAAGAATATGTTAATCAAAAAGATTGTCAAAAGAAGCAACTAGAAAGGAAAATATGCCACAACAAAAGATCAATCAAATCTATGCTCCATCCCCATGGCAGTTTATATTAATTTAGTGATCCTTAGGCATGTTTTTTTGCTAGTGCTCTTCTCACAAGGTTTCTCTCAAATACAATGTTTTGACACTAGCTGGGGTAGCAGTTTTGAGCGAGTGATATGCCCACCATTTTTTTGAGCACTGACTGGTTTTAGAGACAGATGTCATGCATTGTGGGGATGCATTGTGGGGACCCTGGGTAATATGGCTATCGTTGTCTCATTATTTCAGGAACATCTATAAACATATACGCAATAAATTTAGACTGAGAGATTGAATATGCACTTCATGCTCCATCCACCCCCAGTAAGAGAAAAGTTCCGGGACTATTAACAGGATACAGAACACAATTCTAAGCATTTAAAAAAGAGCAAACTCTAAATATTACCAAAGCTGGGTTCTGCATGAAAAGATAAACTTGATTAAACTTCATTGAAACTAAAAGGAAATTAACAGAGAACACAGATTTCATTGGCAGAAGAGTAGTACTGATCATTGACTGACAAGCTCCCAGGCATTATAAATTAGACTTTTTTCTGCTTTGAGGGCTTTGTTTGGGGAAACAAACCACAGTTGTACATTATAAAATACTCTCTTTCAGATGCAACAAAGAATAATGCTTCCAATGACCCTTTACAAGGAACACTTTGCATGCTCTTGTGAGAGGTAACCTTGAGGTGGCAATTACTTTATTTACTTTCTTGAACAGGAAATGGAACTCGCTAATTGTTTTGTACCATCACAGAGGTTTGAAAATCACGAAGAAGACTTTTTTTTTTTTCGAATGGAACATAAAAACCAAATAAGCAAAATAAGTATTCCTCAGTTCTACTTGACCCCAGTATCTTGGCTGATACATCCACACTACATACACCGCAGCTCAGGGAACGGATTCAAACACTAATGCCTAAAAAAGGATGCCTAGAATTCAAAATCAAAAAGAAAAAAACATTTCTACAATTCTTTAAAAATGCTGATTGTGTAAAGCCCAATTGGTAATTTCAGTGGTCCTTTAACTGCCCTACTAGGAAAATGATCCTATTGTTTGTTGCACTTCCATTTAAACCTGTTGCAAGTTGTCTTTCAACAGAATTGAAGAGAGCACTCCTCTACATCCACTTTCCTTTCCTGGTGGCTAATCTGGGAGGGACAAACAAACTTCCGCATCCACTGATGAAAATTGCACAATAGTTTGGTGTTTTTCTTCTTTTAAAATTACACAAAGTAAGTGTATAAAAAGTGAAATAATTGTAAGTGTACTAGCTAGTTCCCTATGGTGAGGTCACTCTTCTATAGTCAACAATAAAACTCCTTTGTCTAAATTCTCCCTTAATGGGCCCTGTGGAAAGGACTTCTCCGGAGAAGTACCCAATAAAATCACTATCTTGTTTAGTGGTGTTTCAAGGACTAACAGCTGTGTTTTTGGGACACATTCTTCAAATACAACAAAAATCAAGTTACCCAAAATAATAAATGGTTCTTATTCTGAGTTTCTGAAAAAAATGCATTACTAATGTATTCCTCATGCTAAATAGTGTTTACAAAAAAAAATATAGCCCACACAATATTATTTTTTTTTTTTTTAAAAAAACACATTGTCAAGCAGTGCTAGAACACTGATGCCTCAAAATAAGTGTACATTTTTAGATAAACCCCCTGACGTAACATCTGAAAGAGATGGTGTATCCTTACAAATGAATCTTACAGGGTTACATTATGGAGCCTGTAGCAACTGTTTGTCATTAATCTTTAACAGAGCTGCACAGCAACTGCATGTAAGGCAATATCATCAAAGAGGAACGCAATCGAAGCAGTTTTGTTTTACCCAATTGTTTAACCTTAAAGGACAGACCAACAAGATGGGAGATAGCATTTCATTAGAACAGATCAACATTCAAGTCTCATTTCTCACGAAGTGCTGCACCAAATCCAAAAGGAGAATACAGCAAACTATAATGCAATGGTAGTCTGATTCACATGAATGAAATCACATATAAACATCAAGACTAATGAGAAATCATTTTTGTAAAGGATTACGGAGATCCATCTATGCTATTGATCGCACAGAGGGTAACATCTGCTGCATTGCAACAAACAAGAGGTTTAAAAAAAAAAAATAGCACTTTCTACAGCACTCCACACCTATATGGGCAGAGGAGATGCTTAATAATGAATAGCCCACATATATTATTATGCCAGATTGGGTACAAGTGTCAAACAATTTAATATGTGCAATTCAAATGTGAAAATAATATGAAATGTGGGGAATGTCCATGCACATTTAAAACATAATTTTAGTAGTAATAAAGGATGCATAAAATGGCAACTGCTAGACTCCAATGTAATGCAAAAACATCTCTGTCAAAGACTTACAATAAACTGATTTCCATTCAACACAATATAAATCATAATAGGCAAATATGGTGGTGGGGCATATCTGTTAAAAATGTTGCAAATTCAATTAATTTTAAAGACGTTTCATAAAAATAGCAGATCCATCTTTCACTAGTCTGAAAGACATACCAAAGAGCAGGGATTCCCCTCTTCAGAATTGCATTATACATTTTCACTTAGATAGCAAAGACCCAAGTACATAGTGCTCACTAAAAAAGATTGTGAAGCCTTAAGATAACTACAACATCACAATTAGCGACAAAACAAATTCAGTAGGACATTTTTAAATAATTCCTTTGGCTACAAGACCCTATTAGGTGAAAAGGAGCTTATACATCATATGATCCTTATCTACAAAAAATAGTCACCTACATGCCGATTTTGTTTTTAATTAAGTATAGTCCACTCAATGAGCAAATAATCCATACAATGCTTTATTTGAGAGTTTATAAATCCAGAGTCAATCTCAAAAAGGAAATCCTCCGGATTTAAATCTATTAAAATTCCACAGGAGGGATATTTTATTATCCTGCAAACTTCAGGCCTTGACATGTGACTATGGAAAGTCACTTTTCAAGGGCATCTTGCATCAAACCAAGTAACGTGTAAAAAGTTCAAGGAACAAAACACTGCATGTACATTGTAAAAAGAACTATCATTGTTATGACAATTGTGTGTAATTGTTTTCTTCACTAAATGGATTGCACTAAACAAGTTTCAGCTTGAAATAAAAGGTGGGATATTTCTCACATTCTAAAAGCCAAGCCATTTCCATTTAAATCCAGGTCAGAAGTGATGCAGTGTATTATGCATTACTTTTGCAGTGGTACACAGACGCCATGCTGTGTATAGCCGCAAACCTGCAGTGAAAGTTCTGTAAACACCCCATTGAAATGCTGAAAGCAAAGCCTGGGGGAGATCACCAAAAACAGGAACAGAGATAGAGAAGGTCACCAAGGCATGGAAACAAAAGAGCTGCCACCTGCAACTGGAGAGTCCATTGAGGACACAATCTCCCAGAAGACACAGGAAGTCCTATTAGAGAGGGCCACACTATCATGGAGAGAGCTCACTGCTGGGTAGGATGCCATTCTAATGTCTGGAGTAGGACCCAAACAACATTAGTATGACACTTACATGTTTAAGGATAACCCTTACAATATGTGTATGGTATATCACGCATGTTAAAGCAGGTGTGGTGTGTACCGCTGGCTACTAAATACTTTTCCAAAGTATAATGTATGTTTATGAAGGGCTCCCTTCCAGACCATCTTTCTGGCTCCTAAGATTTTTAATATTTTTGTACATCTATATGTTAAAGGGTAACCCTTCGATTACAATTTAAAAAAGCACAACCGGTCATTTAGGATATGGGTACAGAACTTTTTTTTACTCATTGAAGAGTGACCATTGAATAGTGGTGATGCACTATTTAAGTATGGCACCTGCATTTAAAGGATCCCTACACAACAGCAGCATAAGACTACTTATTAAAGGCTCAAGAAAACAAGTGTGGAACTTCCCTAAATGTAGATGCAAAAGATATGTATAGGGTGACCATCACTATATAGACATGGTATGATAAGTTGGGATACAGTGACCAACACAATACTATACCATATACATTCAACTACACCATAAAAAGGTCAGCTTGGGTATTTAATAACGCCAATATTGGACCATGTCAACTTATTATGAGAAGATATCTAAGCACAGCAATACACTGAGCTTTTGTGCAAGGATAAAATGTGGGGTTCGTTCTGGTACAAACAGAGCTGAATATATATATATATACATACATACACATACATACTTCTACCTTTATACTTGCAATGTATGAATACAATTCAGTAACAGGGCTTTCCCTGTGCCCTCCTGTGGCTACCTGTGCCCTCCTGTGGCTACCTGTACCCTCCTGTGGCTACCTGTACCCTCCTGTGGCTACCTGTACCCTCCTGTGGCTACCTGTACCCTCCTGTGGGTGACCCCCAAATATATACTCCTGCCCGCAGATTTGTTGGTAGCCCCATGAATATACCCATGCCCAGCATATGTAGGCAGGCTCACTATGTAGATACCCCCCACAGTATCTACTCATGCCCTCCATATGTAGGTAGCCCCAAATGCCCCCAGTATATTAGGTAGCTCTAGTATATAGCCATGCCCACTATATGCAGGCAGCCTCACAGTATGTGCCCATGACCCCGCTATGTAGATAGCCTCCTGTATGTAGGTAGCCCCTCCATATGTAGGAAGCCCCCCATGCCTCCAGTATACAAGTAGCCCCTAGTATATACCAATGCCCACTATATGTTGGAAGCCACATAGTATGTGCCCTCTATGTAGATAGCCCCCATGCCCCCTGTATATAGGCACCCCCACCCATATATAGGTAGCCCCTCATGCCCCCTGTATATTGGTAGCCC
Source organism: Discoglossus pictus (assembly GCA_027410445.1). Lineage (NCBI taxonomy): Eukaryota > Metazoa > Chordata > Amphibia > Anura > Alytidae > Discoglossus > Discoglossus pictus. Next base: position 25,281,157 of record CM050165.1, on the reverse strand, counting down.
CCCATATTTAGGCAGCCCTCCATGCCCCCTGTATATAGGTAGCCCCTGTATCCAGGCTGGCCTGGCCTCCCCCTCCTCACCTCATTGTTCCCGGTGTCCTCCCCTTCTCCGGGGCTCCTTATGAATGGATGTTCCTCCTGTTCCTCTCTCCCGTGCCTCTGGCGGTGCCACCTCTCCCCCCCGCCCGTTACCGGCGGCGGCACGGAGCCTCGGTGTGTACCGATAGCGGAGCGCAGACAGGGAGTGGCATCAAAGCAAAAACCAAATCAATATCCCGTCAGAAATGCACAAACACTCCTAATACCAGAGGAAAAACCCAAGCAAAGCCCGGTGTCGGTGCCGCGCTGCCTCCTCTGCTACTGCTGCTTCTACGCACCAACCGTCTGTCCCGCTACCAACGGCCGCACAGTGCGCATGCGCACTGCCAGACATGCGCGCGCCCGGGACTCGGTGACGTAGCGCGCTAAACAGACAGCAAGAAAAGACTGGGCTGGGAGGAGTTTTATTCTGCGCGTTCACGCTGCTCCAGGCCACGCCCACCGCTCGCAGTGCCTGCTCAGCTGTTCCAGGGAAGCCTGTGGCTGCGGAGGAGGCGGGAGGTGACGTCATCATGTATTATCCCCCAGGAGAATGAGACTCTCCGGAGACCTGAGACACGTGACTGGGCAGTGTGAGGATGGAGGGGCCTGGGCTGTGTGTACATACAGGGGCTTATTGGATTGGAATAGAGCTTATAATTACATATATTTATAGAAATACTATTTATATATATCAAATTATTGACTCAGTTCTGAAAGTTATCCCTCTTCAGAGTACATGAAGGAAAGTTGATGTAAGAAACATTATACAAGATTGCAAAATTACTACTTACATTACTAATGAGGTTTATTGGCAACATAAATAAATTAAAAACTACATTTAAATTCAACCTTTATATTTTTCAGTTTTATATCCAATTCCTGGATCTTTCCTTTAATCTGCCCTCCACTACCCTTACCCCTAAAACTAATCCCTAAACCCAACCCTAACCAGTTACCGAAACCCTAATCCAAAACCTAAACCATAAACTAACCATCCTCACTCGTTGTGCCTTCTGGAACAGCTGGGTCTGGATGTGGCTCTGGTCACGGCTCTGGTGCACAATGTTAAGTTTAGGGTTAGGGTTTAGAGTTAAGGGTTACTGCTGCTCCCCTACTCTAAATTTTACTGTGCAAGTTCTCAGCTGCGGTCTTGTGTTGCTGATGCAGACTTGGGGTGGAACTCGCTGCTGCAAGCTTGGGGCTGCGAGCTTGGGGTGGAACTCGCTGCTGCAAGCTTGGGTCTGCTGGCTTGGGGTGGAGCTCGCTGCTTCAAGCTAGGGGCTGCGAGCTTGGGGTGGAACTCGCTGCTGCGTGCTTGGGTCCGCTTGGCTTGGGGTGGAGTTTGCTGCTGCAAGTTAGGGGCTGCGGGCTTGGGGTGGAACTCGCTGCTGCAAGCTTGGGGTGGAACTCGCTGCTGCGGGCTTGGGGTGGAACTCACTGCTGCAAGCTTGGGGCTGCGGGCTTGGGGTGGAACTCGCTGCTGCAAGCTTGGGGCTGCGGACTTGGGGTGGAACTCGCTGCTGCAAGTTTGGGGCTGCGGGCTTGGGGTGGAACTCGCTGCTGCGGGCTTGGGTCTGCTGGCTTGGGGTGGAGTTTGCTGCTGCAAGCTAGGGGCTGCGGGCTTGGGGTGGAACTCGCTGCTGCAAGCTTGGGGCTGCGGGCTTGGGGTGGAACTTACTGCTGCAAGCTTGGGGCTGCAGGCTTGGGGTGGAACTCACTGCTGCAAGCTTGGGGCTGCGGGCTTGGGGTGGAACTCACTCCTGCAAGCTTGGGGCTGCAGGCTTGGGGTGGCGTAACTAAAAAAGGATAGATCCTATTCACATATCTTCCTAAACTATACGAAAAAAAATAAGAAAAAAAAGTATTTAAAAACTGCACATAATCTTACAGCAAAAGGAAAATATATCTTCTTACCACTAGTGAGGGTACAATATGCATGCCAAAATAGATTTTAAAAAGTGGGTTAAATACTTATAAAATAGAACTATTAGATCCTAAAATGGACCTTAAAACGATAAGAAATTTTTATTGCTCCACTTTATCCATATCTAAAAATAAAAAAATAAATATAACATAATACGCAATACTGCTATGCAAACTAGCTAGTGACGCTCTCCTAACCTACGTGTTTCGTAATAATGAATACTTCCTCAGGGTATGGACTCCTATTGTTTTATAGATATGTCCTAGTGAGTGATTTTCACATTAACTGCAACTTTAAGGGCCAAACCCTTAGTAATTATGGTCCAGCTGTCATGGGTAGTTGTACCCATAGTTGGCACGGAGCATGTTCTTGCCATTGGGCAATAGCTTGCCGCTGACTCACTACTTCCTTGGTGCCAGTGGGGAGTAATGCTTGCATTTCTAATGCATTTTCTTAAGCATTTTGAAACTCTCATGCTGAGTACAAGAGACCTGATAGCATTGTCTTGTGGGTGTTACCTACAGCACAGGCTCTTACATGCTCCTTGTTAAAGTCTTTGCCAACACTGCACCTCCCTCCCCCAAAGCAGCTGGTCAGACTCAGAAAGCCAAGTGAGGATGGACGTGAGTGTAAACATGGGGGCTGGGTACAAATAGGGACTTATGTATGGAGAAAGGTAAAAAAATCCCCATCTGGATCGCCATCCTGTCGTGGTGAGAGGGCCTGTGTACCTTAAGAAAGCTATGAGCTATACCATGTAGGGTCACCCAAGATGGGCAGGTCATAGCAGAAAAGTCAGACACATTGTGGTCCACTGGAGAATGAACTGGCAATCAACTCCTCTATCAAGAAAACCATATGTATAAGCAAAACCAGAAACACAGACAGATGTGCTTCTTTCATATGGTCACAGAGAGTTGGACACGACTAAAGCACTGTATTAAATGTTTGTCTGATGGGGGACTTCACAGAACATGAATATTAACCTTGCTCCAGCCTTTTTGGAGTAGTGACATCAACTCTTTTGCATACAATATTCTATTGCTCATTGTATTCTAGCTGCATTTCTGCGTACATTATATTTTCTTGTACCTTTACCTTTTATTTGTTGTTATTTAGTCGCTCAGTTGTGTCCGACCCTTCGTGATCCTATGAACTGCAGCATACCAGGCACATCTATCGTTATTTCTCTACTTGAGCATATCCATAAGTTTTTCTTGGCAAAGATACTGGAGTGGGTTGCCAGTTCCTTCTCCACTGGACCAGTCTGACTTCTGTGCTATGACCTGCCCATCTTGGGTGACCCCAATGGGTATAGCTCACAGCTTCATTGAGGTATACAAGCCTCTTTACCTCAACAAGGTCGCGATCCAGAAGGGGATCATTTATTTTTAATTACTCATTTATTGCGTCTTCAGTTGTTTCCGACTCTTTGTGACCTTATGGACTATAAAACACACCAGGCAGATCTTTATTTCCACGGTCATGCTGATCCACTTGATTTTTATGGGAGAGATACTGGAGTGAGTTGCCAGTCCCTTCTCCATTGGGCCACAGCATACAGCTCTGGGTATTCCAAGGTGATCTACCATCCAAGTACTGACCAAGCCCAACACTGCATGGCTTTAGGGTGGTGTGACCTCTTGGTTCCCTGACTGGAATCGAACCGAGGTTGCAGCAGTGAAAGAACTGAATCATAACTGGACCATGTGGGATCCCCAATCTTTTATTACCCCATTTTTAAATGGTGATATCCTAATGTTGTTTTCGCAAGGGATTTTCCCCTAATAGTCTTTCTCTGCCTCATCCCCTTTAATCTTATCCTTGCTTGCCACCCAGACTTTTCAACCAGTGCAATGCACCTTTATCAGACCCCCTCTTGTCTAGTGACATTTATGTACATCTTCCCCTTGGTCTTTCTATCCCCTCTTACCTTACTTATTATCACATCCCTTATTACCTTACTCATTATCACATCCCTTCTTGCCTTACTCGTTATCACATCCCTCCTCACCTTAATCGTTATCACATCCCTTCTTGCCTTACTCATTATCACACCCCCTCTTACCTTACTCATTATCACACCCCCTCTTACCTTACTCATTATCACATCCCTCCTTACCTTACTCATTATCACATCCCTTTTTGCCTTACTCATTATCACATCCCTCCTTACCTTACTCACTATCACATCCCTTCTTGCCTTACTCATTATCACATCCCCCAATTTTTAACATTGTGGGAATTTAATATAGCTGCTAGTGTTCTATTATCTACTGCACCATGAGGGCTGGTAGCAATGCTTTGCTCCAGAACTCTGTAAATAGTATATAATAATAGCTGGAAATGAGCACTTATCTATCTGCACTGTGCTGAATTAAAGCAGTGCTACCCATCCCTAGAAGGAACAAGTTAAGCAGATTTTGAGACACTAGTAGGGAGGTAAATAAAACAGGCAGAGGCAGGGAAAATGAAATGCACAATAATTTACATCTTGATTAAAAATAGCTTATATCACAATGCTCCTTTAAATGGATTTTGTCAATTCAAATATTCTTAAAGAACATGAAAAACGGACTAAATGTTGTATTATCCATTTTCTTCTAAAGTGAATAAATCCAGAGACATTCCATATTGTTGTTGCTGTATTTATATGCAAGTGAGCAACTCAAGCATATTAATTAGTTGCTTTGATGTGATACTTGATATTACAGTCTCCTTGACTGTCTCTGTACTGGCCAAAATAAGGACCCCCACTGTCATCTGGCTGTTAGACCCCACTCCCACCCTTACAAAGTATTCTGAGCCATACATTAGCATACTGAGTCGCACATTAGCAAACAGGAGCCGCAGAATCATTTCTAAATATTTCCGAAACTATTTACCGTAAAAAAAAAAAAAACTGCTAGTGCAATGTATAATGCTTTTTAAAATGAAAGCAACTTCCTGTTGTGGTGACAGAGTCCTTTTAATTAATGTTAGGGACCAATACATCTCAAGGACTGGATTGTCTATTAACAGCTTGTGAAATGGATTTACCAAATCCAAGCCTTGAGAGTAGAGTACTTAAGTGACATTTTGGGTTGGACAATTTTAGTATCCTGGTGGTATCAAATAAGCAATAAGCCCAGCAGTGGTAGAGGCCCATTCCATTGTACGTTTGACATTATTTGGATGCCAGGGATGGAAGCTTCACCCATCAATGTTCTAACATATTATAAGACCTCTATAGCATTCCCCTCATGGATCTCAAGGCATCACCCCAAAATGATCTGCTTCCTTGGATTTGTTTCAGACCTATAGTCACAAAGGCCCCTATTCAATTGAGCAATGGTAGTTACTGTAGTCCGTAATGTAGCCCGTAAACTAATTTGCTATTCTCTTGGCGTCTTTTAGTTATCCACAAACAATCTGCAGGTTACAGGCTGAAAATCCCTGCGTTTGTCAAAATCGTAACTCCAACCCAGCTAAGTCTTTGATCTTTCAAGCCTGTAAATGTTACAATCGCAAATCGCTATTCAATTGCTACAATTCCTCAAGCCCGCAAAGGTTCTCACACCCGTAAATGGCAAATGTAGAAGAAAATCCTATGGGTATCAGATAGGACTCGCAATCGGGTTAAACACCTGTCCGTAGCACTGTAAATGCAAATAAAACATCAATACTGCTCTTTATAAGACGGGGAAAGCGATGATAGACATTATAATTAATTGCACAACAGTCTTAAGCCCTCAAATCTGTAATAAAATATGTATTTTTTTCACTTTTCATTTCCATTTTAGGGGGGGGGAGATACAGGGGAGGGAGGGGAGAAGGAGAAACAGGGGACGGAAAGGGGGGGAAGAGACACAGGGGAGGGAAAGGAGGGAAAGAGACACAGGGAAGTAAGAGGGGGGAGGGACACAGGGGAGGGAGAGAGGGGAAGGAGACACAGGGGGCAGAGGGGGGAAGGAGACACAGGGGGGAAGGAGACACGGGGCAGAGGGGGGAAGGAGACATGGGGAGAGGGGGAAGGAGACACAGGAGAGGGGGAGGGAGACTGGGAAAGAGACATAGGGGAGGGAGGGGGGAAAGAGACACAGGGGAGGGAGAGGGGGGAAGAGACATGAGGGAGGGGGAGAGAGAGAGGAGGAAAGGAGACACAGGGAAGGGAGAGAAAAGGAAAGGAGACACAGGGGAGGGAGAGGAGGGGAAAGAGACGGAGGGGAGGGGACAGAAAGATAAAATATTCCGTCATTTGTGACGGGCAAGTGACAAGTAATATATATTAGAAAGCAAAGTGTCTGTGCCGTGATAGCACTACTCGGCTATATAAACATCACTATAAAACCAGCTCTATTCAGTGGAGCACATTCATATACATGCCTTCTGTACATACGTGTGCTGTTAGAGCTTTGTTGTTCCAATGAAGATTTCGATGTTATTCATATCCTGAGAATAGAAACATTTTGTTTTCATAGAGTTAAACTCTTGTAATTCCAGCTGCACTAGTGGAGAATAAATAGAAAGAAAAACTACGTTAAATGCTAGCCGTATAGCCAAAGACGTCTCCCTGTCCAGTAATGTCACTAGATGCCTATCTAACTTCTCCTCCTGGATGCTCACAAACTACCTGAAGTTAACTTAAAACACTGAGCATCTGGTACATCCCAGCACCCAACGTCTTCGTGTAAACTTTCACACCTACGTCCCGTATTTGATATCTCCGGGTTACTCTTGAGTCTGTACTCTTCGCCACTTGCCATATATATGTCTTGCCAGTTATATTTATAACCTATCACCAAATATTTTTTTTCTGGCACAAAACACATCTAAAATTCAAATTAAACTCTGCCCTATCCAATCCATTTTGCTTCATTAATTTCCCATATCTTCAACATCTTGACCTTCTTCTACAAAACTAAATACATCTCACATCTTATCTCCAAAATCCTTTAACTATACCTCGGCTCTGCCCACAATTTACAACACTCTTCATCCAACATTAATCCCACTCCTGCCACTAGACTTCTCCACACCCCATAGACTTCTCTACTTCACTCAGATTATGTGTCCCTCTTTAAATGTTTCAAACACTCTCCACAACCTTATCTATTCATATAAGCTTACAACCATGCTTCCTAATTATCCATTAGACACAGTAAATGCCGCTTTTCCATAAAACCCCACCGGTTCATCTTGAACACCCTCTACAACCACTTAGACAATGTAATCTCACAACAGCAGGACCCCTTAACTACTTCTGTACCAGCATGTGTTCTTTAGTATCCACTATTAACCTTTTACTTTATAAATAAATAACATTAGTATTAGTAATTTAATGCCTTGCCCAGCTTGACATGGCCATATTTTGGCCGATCACTTGAGTGCTATGCATTTAGCTGCTATTGTTTTTGCAGTGTATATATAAGTACATATAATGGATGCAGCTATGTATGATAAAAATATGTTACGCATACAGGTTATGTGTAGTGATTGAATAATAATGGAACATTTTACAAATAAAAATGATCGTGATAAAGAATTCAGTTCTGGGAATACTTTTTTAAGAATAGATTCTAAAGCAATTTCTATCATGGGTCTTCAACCTAAGAATATAGAATAAATGTGGCTTAGTGACCACCATAATACAAAAGAAAAGACATGCATGGAGGACCCTATGTCTTTTTTATTAGTTCTATTTCTTGCTTTGGGTTCCCTGGTGGTCCAGTGGTTAGGATTCATTGCTTTCACTGCCTCAACCTCTGTTTTTAATTCCAGTCAGGAAACCAAGAGTTCACAACACCCTGAAGCCATGCAGGGTTGGACCTGGTCAATACTTGGATGGGAGACCACGTTGGAATATCAGGAGCTGTATCCTGTGGCCCAAACGAGGAAGAACTGGGGACCCACTCCAGTATCTCTGCCATGAATACCAAGTGGATCAGCATGGTATGGAGAGGTCCATGAGGTCACAGAGAGTTGGACACTACTGAATGACCCAAACACACACATTCCTTGCTTGGTGCACTATAGCTTAATTGTGTAAATAGGAGAGGAGCAATACTTCATGCAGCCTGCACAAAGAGTAAAAATTCATGGCGCCTGCACAAGGAGCTTATTTATCCTGTGAACTAAAATCAGTGTCAGTTTGTTTCATTTTTTTTGTATGTCATATGCAATTTGCATGATCATGCCCCGTTTAAAACACAGACTTTTTGGAGCAATAGTATATCTTCCACACTTTCTATGTACATATTGAACATTACTCAGAGTACTAACATTATAAATTATTCTGTAATTAAACATCTTCAGCCTTATTAAATTGCGATTCGGTAAATGTAAAAGGGCTCTATTTAAGCACACAGCATATTTTTTTTACAGAAGTTTTTAGTTAGTGAACTTCTATCGAAAAGCAAGGTCTTCACTAACTAAAAACTTCTGTAAATAAAATATGCTGTGTGCTTATATAGAGCCCTATTCAATTGGCCGAATCGCAATTTAATAAGCTTGTTACTTCTCCTTAATGATGAAGTGACACAGCTGAGGTTCCAATTATGGTCTAATTTTAAATTATAGATAATAACAAGTAATTTATCTATTGAACATCATTTTAAATGCATTTTCCTTCTTTAAACTATTGTTGAAGTTTGTCATATTGAACTGTCAGCCTTTTTGATCCAACCGTAAACCAATATTTATATATTTTATTAATGAGTGATCATTTGCATTAATTATTGTTACGTGTCTGAGGCATTGGGTCCATAGTCTTGAGCACAATCGCCTGCACAAATAGAAACTAGACATTCTCAATGTCCAGGCAACTTTGCTCAACACAATGGTCCAACGCCTCAGGGGCTTACCAGTAATTAATGTCAGTGCATCAGATTGGCTGACCGCTCAAAACGGCAAATTGCAATATAATTGTATTTTTAGATCATTCTATTGATAACATACTTGTTATTAGCTGCAATTTTATATTATATAGTGTATATATATATATATATATATATATATATATATATATATATTTCGTGAAGCTCCGCTGTGTCACTTTCAGTGGTAAATGTTCAGTTATTCAAATATCCTTATTATCCTTTATTTCTAATGTGCCAACATATTCCGTAGCGCTATGCAGGGGTTAAGTAAACAGCAAAAAAAAACAATATTAGCACATAGAAAAAGAATGGAGGTCCCTGTATTTAAACTTAAAAGCAAATGTACATTGTTTTTTTTTCCCACAGCACCTTAGAAGATTGAGAACTCGTAAATTTACAATCTAAAGGGGTTCGGGTGTGATACAGCAGGGTTAGCAGAGGGCAGTTGGGGGAGTATTTTGAGACACGGGCAGAGATATAAGAGGGTGCACTGTTGTTGACGGCTTTTTTTACGTTAGGGTCATGATACTGAGTGGTGAGTATCGTAGATGAGTCTAGGAGAGGTGTTCATTATGGATTGGAGTGCAAAGAGATGAGTGATAGGGCGAGATAAAGAAAGGATTAGGATTGTAGTTGTGTCTTGTAGTGACATATTATGGAGATGTTTTTTACGTGAAAGTGACAAGAGTTTTTTATGTGAGGAATGAAAGAGAGGGCAGGATCCAGTAGAACCCTAAGACTTTCAAAAGCTTGTTACTCTAACTATAATGTTTGTCCAATGAAAACAGTATCACTATATGCTGCAATACTCTGATTATTCATCTGGATTACTGGCCATTCACAGCTACCCCACCCTTTTATATATGTATATATATATATATATATATATATATACTAGTACTTTTATACTATTCCAGTTTCTCCATCAGAGCAGTACCAAGGGGGACTGGAAGGAGGTTGATGCCACATTTGCATAAACAATCACAAAATTTGTGTTGTGAGTACGGTTATATTTTGTGGATTATTTTCATTGTATCATGGTGATTTAATACAGCAAGACCAATCTTCTCGTTCTCGTTTAATACAGAAAGCCCTTGCCAATACCATATTTATTGTCACCTCCAATTTGACTTTTAAAAGAGTATTTGAGCTTGGGAAGAACTTTGCATATTTGTGAAGTGTGTAACAAATTAACACCATTAGTAGATGTATAGGTTATGAATATAAAAGCATTTTAAAATAAGTCTTACGTTTCTCAGACTTGTGTCTTGGGTGCTTCCATCTTGGATTGCTCGTTTGCCTGTAGTCTAAAAGGGAGATCTTTTATTATTAATATTATTAATAACTTTTATTTGTAATTCGCCAAATATATTCCGTAACTCTGTACAGGAGAACAGAACAGGGAAAATACAATATTAACATCTGAAGAAAATGGAGGACCCTGTTTTGAGCTTAGAATCTTTGTAGAAAGTACTTGTTCCCAAAGCACCATACAAGATAGGTAATTTGCTACTTGCAATCTAAAGGGAATGGAAGAGGCAGAAACCTGGGAAAGAAAAGATAAGGAGTAGCAAGGGTCAGGAAGGAGGTGAAAGTTTGCTTAGGTGGGAAGGTGGGAAAACTTGGAAAGGAAGGGCTCACATAGAGAGTCATTTGAGGTGACTGACTCTAATATGTAATATTTTATCTGCCCCTAGTGGACAGATAATATAGCCTACAAGTGGCAAAGTCAGGGTTTAGCTTTACACAGTGGTGGAGGGTACATTTACACATAACAGAGGGCACAATTCAAACACCTGGAGTATGGACAAAGTTAGCAGCCCTGGGGGCTGAGCATGGCAGATGAGAAGAGGAATTATGTGAGGGGTCAGGGTTAGAAGATATATCTCCAGCAGCCAGCAAAATAAGCAGGGAGAGGAGATGAGAGTAGAACTTGCAGAAGCATTTCTGCTTATGAACTTTAGAACATGAAAGAGATAGTGATTGAAGGAAGGAGAAGAGCTCATGGGAGCAGAGCAGATGGGAGAAAAGCAGGGAAGGAGAGATGTTAATGTTGTTGGAGACATGATGTGAGGAGACACAAGCAGGAGCTTAAGATGAAGAAGGAAGTAAAAGGGAACATAGTGACCAAGGCCCTCATTCAATTGCAACTTGGCCAATTGAATAGGGGTCTAAAAAAGCATATAACATATTTTTTTAAAGAAGTTTTTAGTTGGTAAATATCTATCCAAAAGCAAGATTTTTACTAACTAAAAACTTCTTTAAAAAAAATATGCTATGTGCTTATTTAGAGCCCTATTCAATTGGCCAAATCGCAATTGAATGAGGCCCCAAGAGTGTAGTCTAAGAGGAAAAAGTAGGACAATTAATAATGTGCAGGTGATTGATCGGGTGCAAGTAATTTGAATGATTCAATACATTAAAAATTATCAGGGGCTGGTGGGAGAGGGGCAGGGCGGGAGGGGATTGCTGTGTTGCTTGGAAGTTTGCTGAGAAGAGTTGCAGAGTTACAGACAACTGGAATAGCAAAACATGTGTAAATTAGGTGGGGGTGGTAAGGTAAATAAGCAAAAGCAAAAAAAAGGATGAGGATCAGATAAAAACTATAAATCAAAATAATCTTTAATTTCACTAAACAACAAGATGTTTTCTACTAGGACTTGTATTGTCAAGTGACAATATACAATGACAGTCTTTCAATAGAATGAAATAGAGATTTAATCTATATCCAAGATTTTTCACAGGTCACAAACCCAATGCAAATATGTCCATCCAGTAAAGCAACATTGATTACAATAACTAAAAAATATACATAGTATTTATTTTGTTAGCCTTTTTATAACTGTTTATTTTCCATTTTGTAACGAGAAGTACAATACAATAAACACTTTTGTTCCTTAATACAAAAGCTGTGTATCGTCAATTATTTATAAAATAGATATAACTGATAGGGAGAGGGAAAGAAGGAAGGACAAGGAGAATAAAAGAGCAGTACAATGAAAAAATGACATAATATCCAAATGTTTTTTTGTCGTTCAGTTGTGTCCAACTCTCTGTGGCCTCATGGACCGTAACACACCATGTGGCACATTCTGATGCACTTGGTTTTCATGGCTTTCATGGGCTGCAATTTTCTTCACCTGTGGGCCACAGCATACAGCTCCTGGTATTCCTAGCTGATCTCCCATCCAAGTACTGATGAGGCCCAAACCTGCTTCAGGGTGGTGTGACCTCTTGGTTCCCTGACTGGAATCGAACCCGGGTCACAACGGTGAAAGCAACGAATCCTAACCACTGGACTCCTTGGAATCCTTGACATTTTAGGTTAGGTTAGCTTTTATTAGTCAACTAGTGACTTGCCATTCAAAAATGACGGGAGTAAAATTGTAAGCCTGGCAATTCTATTTCCCACACAATGCGATGCTAAGGTCTCATCGCGTGGCTCTCCCTGTGTACTTTACAGGTCCCGCGATGATCGCCTTAAGTGTTACTGCATTGGTGTAAATCTTACTGTTGTGGAGGAAGTGTTACTGGTTTTCCTCAAGTGTTACGTGTTTGGGACTCTTTTTTGCGGGTTTGGCCTCGTTTTCAGCATTTTGCGTTTTTTCGTCCGCCATTTTATAGCTCGCTTAGGCGATTTTCGATTGTGAGTTAATTTGAGGCATATTTGATGTTTTTTTCAGCTTTTTACTGTTAAAACCGTATTTTCATGTACGTGCTTCAGGTCCTAAGTCATACGAGCCGTAATTTTGCGTCCCTCGCTAAGGTCCACGGGCTAAGCCTATGTCCTGCGTGTTTCAACTTGCCGGGCGCAAATTTCATACTGGCCTCATTGTGCACTCATTGCATCCTAAGCCCGCGTGCCTCAACTGCTTGTCTCACTTTGCGAGGCTCGCAGTGCAATGAGCGCCTTACCGCGTGCTGCAGCCGTAAACAGCTCGCCTTGCTTTGCGAGGCTCGCAGATGCGGCCCTACTGGCCACAAATGGCGAGGCTCGCAAAGCGTGACCAACGGCCCGTATATCCACAACAATATATATGTGATATACAGCAAATGTTCGACCACTGTATCTAACATTATAGCAAATCAAACTAGAACTGCATTACAATATACCTTGATCCTCCTATATGTTGAATGAGATATTATCCTTAGATATGTCTCTTAAAGGCATATCCAAGTTTCCTGGATTATGAATGCATCTGATAGAGGAGTATCAGTAGTGTATGAAAAAATATCAAAATTATTAACCCCCTAACCTTGATGTTTACTAAATCTCTTGATTTTGCAAGCAGTTTCTTTTATTAGTTACACCCCTGGATATATCTTCTAAAATTAGCATAAAATTCATAATTTGTTTTGGCCAATTACAGACAGCTAATACATTTGGGATATAATCATGAGATGTGTAGCAGGAGGAGCCAGACACTGATCTGTAGATCTCTGCATTGAGCTGGTGCTGGCTGGAAGGTTCATAAAGAATCCGAACCCAAATGCAGTGTTTCTATTGGACCTATAGGTATCAGGTAGCAGCTCTGGGGGTGTGGAAAACCAGCTTTATTTTTAAACAAAATAACATAACTTTGTAATTGTATAGAATGAGTGTAATGTGTGTTTCGGATATAAGCAGCATGTGTTAAATTAGAAAAAGGTAAAAACAAGGAAACGTAGAAATGCCTTTAAGATATCTTATATGAGGTCACAGACCCAAGAAGTTATTCCATTTATACCATCTCTTCGAGAATGATCCTAAATTATCCTTTAATAACGCCTTCAGTGTTTCCATTTCAGCATTTTCGTTAATCGTTTTGTTTGTCGGGATACTAGAATGTTGTCATTTTTGTGTAACCTTTTTTAGCCCTTTTTAAAAGCATTTTGCACATGATGTCATGTTTTTTGTAAGAGCATACTATAAATATGACACGTCAATGGATCTTTAATGAATCTTGGCCTCTGTATCTGCCAGTCTCTGACAGATTGTATATTTGTGTGTGTCTGTGTATTTTCACTCCCGGGTAATAAATCCTTCCGGCACATCCACAGAAAGCCTTCCTGGTCCTTCTCACTGACATTACCATATTTTTCTAACACTATAAATATTTATAAGTTTCAGAACAAAACGGGTTGTGCCAAGTGAAACTAAGACATTAGGGCCTTCGAGCACTGAATGTGCAGGACGGATATTTTTATTTGAATTATAGAACATACAGAACCGGACCAGATAAATAGTGCCGGGACAAATTAGAAATAGTAATTCATTTTTAATTTTGGATTTTATTTCAAAATAGCTATTTATTTTTTGATTATATTAGGAGACACGCACATAATGTTTTTATTAAACTCCCCCATTTTTTGTATTGTGATATCTAATAACCAATGCGATCTGCTATCATTTTTATTGGTGACTTTCTTTTTTTATCTGAAAGAAATATGAATTTGAGCATATATACTGGTAATAAAAAAATATATCATTTTGGTAATATTAAGGTGTGTTTTTGCACTCTTCACTTTTCTTTCTTGCTATAGGTTATTTATGTAGTTTCCTTGACCATTTGTGAACTATAGTAAATATGCCAATAGTGGGCCTTAATTAGCTTTCATTTAGTTAATTACATAGGGCTCCTATTCTATTGCTAAATTCATACATTTATACACACTTAAAACCACTCTGAAAATTGCCACATATTCTATTCGCTACTTGCGAGTTCCCCGCCAACAATCACTACGTGCCGACCAAAGACGCCAAACCAGCCTTAGAACTCCATTGGTTTTAGCACAGCTTGAATTTTACTAGCATTAAATAATTAAAGTTACACAAAATCGATATTCTATTAGACTCGGAGCGCTAGATCGCAAATAAAGTCTGACCCTCAACTGAAAAAAGTATCACTTTCTGTCAAAAATACTAATGTACTAAATAGTTTTTTTTTAAATCAATTATTAGAGCCTTAACAGCTATTAAACACACAATACTGCACTTTAAAAATATGGGAAATCTTAGAAATACACTAGAATTAATTGCACAACAGTCTCAAACCCACAAACATGCAACTACATATTTTTTTTTTTACTTTTTTTTTGTGCAAAATGGATCCCGGGACTTATGGGGTTAATACATATCATGGAACCCGCATGGACTAGAACAGTTACTTTAATTAATTTTATTGATTTCTACATTGCTGGATTGTGAGTCCGAACGCTAAATGTACTTCTCCACACTAAATTGGTAGTCTCTGACTGATGTTTAAGTATAACCTCCATTTTTTACTGACATCACAATGACGGTCTCATTTATTATTACTAAATTACCGGCATGCTTAAATATTGTCAGATCGTATGATCACGCCCCCTGAAATCGCTCTTAAAAAGGCAGGGTTTACGAGTTCAGCCTTTGCGTGCTGGAGACAATAGAATATATCTAAACATTTATAAAAGAACACCCGCAGCCAAATTTGTGAGTTTGAGGCTAATAGAATAGGGATCATAGTAATTAACAGCCTTATTAAATTGGACAATTGAGTAGGGCTCTATATAAGCACATAGAATTTTTTTTTTTTAATACATTTTTAGTTAGTGTACTTCTATCCAAAAGCAAGGTCTTCACTAACTAAACACTTCTGTAAAAAAAATCTACACCAGATTTCCAAGTCTTTCCGCCACTCTGTATCAGGACAAGTGGAAGAGTAAATCTCCATGTCCTCTCAACCTAAAGGACCATGTAATTCAAGAAAAAAGACACATGTTTGTGAAGTATGTAACAAACTAACAACATTAGCAGCTGTATAAGCCACGGGCATAAAACATTTGTAGAGAAAATCTGAATTTGTGAAGACTCTGTTTATGAATAGAAGAATACATTTTGTCTTTGTTATATCACATCCTGAGAGATGGATCATGAGGACGTGTCTTTGTAATTAGAGGAGGTAGAGATAGGGGAAGACGGAACAACAAGAGGTCAGGAGGCTTTGTTAAACAACTGCATCTGACGGAAATTGACACCATACTCCCTCCCCCTCACAGGCTCAGAAGAGCGAAGCTTGCGTCAATAGATACAACCATTGTTCTGCAGAGATGTAAACACTTCACATAGAGAGATGAGGAGGTAAAATCAGAATATATAACCCACATACGTTCTTGAATTAGAGAATTCCAGTATGACCGTCTCTCTTCTCTAAACCATGAGGGGGAATGTGGGGTTGTTATAAATTTTACACTTTTTTTATTTTTGAGCAAGTCGTGGAATTGAAGCAGATGAGTGTTGTGACTATGGGATGAAAACCACAATCCATTACTCGCCGTGAGAAAATCCCTGATTTGGTAAACTTTTTTTACAAGGGTTTATGTCAAGGTGGAGGTATTAAAAGGATCAATTCAAAAATAAGATATTTGCCATCATATGCGATCTAGGAAGTTAAAATTACCAGGGAATTGAAAATCACAAAAAGGGATATTGAACAAGTGTCAAGAAAACAAATTTATAAATTGGTATTGGATAGAACATCACCCAAACTGGACTTGAAGACCTGAAGCATTGTCTGGAGTCTAGCCATAGTATCGTTTTGCAGCAGTAAAATTACCCCATATTACACCCAAATATAAAGAATGTATTATCATGGGGACATTTTAGAAAAAATATATAAAAATATAAGAGGAGTTGTCCGCGAGATACTTGTAATGACCTCCTAATGGAGCATTTACTATAAGATTGAATTCTGTAACTGATTGGAATAGGATTGCAGATATTTAAAAAGTTTTAGCTTTTAAAAATCAATGTTAGCCTATGGGTTGGTTCAACATAATATGTGTTTGCCGTTTATAGAATGCAAGACGTGCTGTATCCAATAGGATATATGTAATAACTGCAAATGTAATATGTGATCATGTTATAGAGGACTTAAAGAGCATTCATTAGAGAGAATCTGAGTGAATGATGGGGAGGGAATTACGTTTCAGTGGAAAGGTTTCTTTTGGTACATAAGAATTTATCAAATTGTATAATGTTTGTTTTGAAAAAACGTTTAAATTATTGTAAGTACTCTCTATCCAATGCAACAAAAATATTTTTGTGTCCACCTGTTGCCCACCACGGATGTACATGTAAATCTTGTATAAAGATGCTATTGTGGACTGGAATATTGTCTCGATACAATAGGCAGGTTACTGGTTAATAGGTGTATGACTGCGTGCCAGGGAACTCCAGGAGTGTGTCTGCCTCGGGTATAGAGTACAATAAGTAAGTGATTCATCACGGTAGTGTGTATTGTTTAACTGTTTTATAAGGTATATACAACACTGGCAAAAAGCACAGAGCCGCGCTTTGTTTTCTACTGATCTATAAAATCCAGGAACTGTACTATAACTAATTGCTGCATCTCACATAAAGAGGGATAATTATGTGTCTGATCTTATATTCTATTCTATTCATGTTTTGTCAGAAAAAAAGAGGAACTCTCTGCAAAAAAGAGGAATACAACAAGAGGCCATGATTTGAAGGGCAATCCTTAGGGGACATGGTTTCAAGGGCAAGAGTTAGTGTCCATGGGTTGAAGGGCAAGGCTTAGGGGCCATGGTTTGAAGGGCAAGGCTTGGGGGCCATAGTTTGAAGGCAAGACTTAAGGGACATTGTTTAAAGGGCAAGACTTAGGGGCCATGATTTGAAGGACAAGGCTTGGGGGCCAGGGTTTGAAGGGCAAGACTAAGTGGTCATGGTTTAAAGTGTAAGGCTTGGGGGCCATGGTTTGAAGGGCACTGCTTGGAGGCCATCGTTTGAATGGCAAGGCTTAAGGGGCATGGTTTGCAGGGCAAGGCTTAGGGGACATGGCTTGAATGGCAAGGCTTAAGGTACATGGTTTGCAGGGCAAGGCTTAGGGGACATGGCTTGAATGGAAAAGCTTAAGGGACATGGTTTGCAGGGCAAGGCTTAGGAAACATGGCTTGAAGGGCAAAGCTTGGGGCCATGGTTTGAAGGGCAAGACTTAAGTGACATGGTTTGAAGGGAAAGGCTTGGGGGGCATAGTTTGAAGGACAAGACTTGTGGGGCTGTGGTTTGAGGGGCAAGACATAGGGCCCTTAGTATGAAGGACAAGGCTTGGGGGCCACGGTTTGAAGACCAACTCATGGTTTGAAGTGCAAGGCTTGGGGGCCATGGTTTGAAGGGCAATATTTGGGGGCCATAGTTTGAAGAGCAATACTTAGCAGCCATGATTTGAAGGGCACGGCTTGTGGGCCATAGTTTAAAAGGCAAGGCTTAGGGGAAATGATTTGAAGGGCAAGGCTTGGGGGCCATAGTTTGCAGGCAAGACTTAAGGGACATGGTTTGAAGGGCAAGACTAGGGGGTCATCATTTGAAGGGCAAGACTTAAGGAACATGGTTTAAAGGGCAAAGCTTGGGGCTATGGTCTGCAGGGCAATACTTAGGGGCCATGGCTTGAAGGGTATGGCTTTGGGGCCATGGTTTGAAGGACAAGACTTAGGGGCCTTGGTTTGAAGGGCAAGGCTTGGGGCCATGGATTGAAGAGCAAGACTTGGCGGCCATTGTTTGAAGGACAAGACTTAGGGCCATTTTGCCTTTGTGCTCAACAAGTTTAGACAAAAAGAATGAAATGAACATATGATCATTTTTTTTCAATAAAAACACAGTATTATGATTTTCCCTGCTTAACTGGACTTCCTAGTCAGACTATGTAATATCTATATATTTTTTGCTTTGTACAGTGGTCGTCTAACTATGCCCTTATACATATATATTATTCTAACAACTCAAAGTATTGTAAGCAAGTAACACGAATATTCAGTAGCAGATTTTTAATATTCAGCACTTTTGGGACTGATTTCTTGCTGCGTGATCAGGGTGACCCAGGTTACATTTCAGCTGCAGTTTGTCTATAACATACTAGAATCTGCTTCATGTTTATCGAACCCTCCCGCTGTGAAATGCTAGAAATTATTTACCTTACAATTTCACCTTGAAACTTGGGAAAACAGAACAGCAAAATGCCCCAGAGCTTTTACTGGAATTCCTGTCCTGTGATAACTACTGCGGCTTTGGTATTGGGAGCTTACTGTGTTATTTGTGAAGAATTAAAGGACCATAGAATTTTAGGAAAAACTTCACATCTTGTCTGATTCAAGCACTTGGAATCTGAGTGGGTGTGTATATCTTATCTGTCAGTGGAGGGTGGGATGAAAGAGAAGGGAAGACAGAGAGGGGGATTTTGTTAAATCACTGTAGATTTTGGAATTTGACACCTACCCTCTTTACACAGACATGCTCAAAATCAAGCAACTCACATTTACAACAGCAAGCCCCACTCCAGCTGAAATGTAACCACTCTTTTCTTACCATCCAACCAAAG
This sequence comes from Discoglossus pictus, assembly GCA_027410445.1. Classification (NCBI taxonomy): domain Eukaryota; kingdom Metazoa; phylum Chordata; class Amphibia; order Anura; family Alytidae; genus Discoglossus; species Discoglossus pictus. Next base: position 25,261,944 of record CM050165.1, on the reverse strand, counting down.
CTAAAATACCATGGATGTGTCCAGAGTCCAGCAGAGGCCTCAAATTACATTACTTTCTGATTAAACATTAGGAGCCTCATTCAATTGAGAAATTGTAAGGAGCCCATAATGGAGGCCGTAAGTTATTTTGCTATTCAATTGGCGTATTTTTGAGAGCCGCAAACGATCTAAGGGTTACAGGCTTGAAATACTTGCAGTTGTTACAATCGTAAGTTACACCATATCTAAGCCTTTGATCTTTCACGTCCGCAAGAGTTACAATCACTAAAATCGCAAATCGCTATTCAATTGCTACAATTCCACAAGCCCGCAAATGTTTTCACACCCGTAAACGGCAAATGTAGAAGAAAAACCTAAGAGTGCTAGAGAGGACCCGCAAGGGGGTTAAAGACCTGTTTGTAGCACTGTAAATGCAAATAAAAAATCAATACTGCGCTGTAAATGACAGGGAAAGCGATGATAGACATTAGAATGAATTGCATAACAGTCTCAGGCTCAATCATCAATACATTTTTTTATTTTATTTCAGGGTTATATCGATCTCGGGAATCAGTGAGTTAATACATATCAGGCCAACCGCATGGACTAGAACAGTATTGGCATTTATGTTTATTATTTTGTGTTTTGCGAATCCGAACACATATCAGACCCCTAATTGATTGACATGTAGCCCCCATGTTTTACTGATATCATGATGACAGTCTCGTTTTTTATTGGCTGTTTCGAAATGGGCAGTTACGGCCTTGCTTAATTGATCATGTTCCCGCCCTGAAATGCTACATACGAGTGCATTGGTTACGGTTTTGGCGTTCAGCCTGTAACTTGCGGGCTAGTTCAATTGAATAGCACTGGAACTGTAGCAGACTGCAAGTCCGCAGCAAGCCCGCAGACATACGGCCTGTACACCGCTAGATGTGGGCTTCGAATTGAATGAGGCTCTGTGTTTATAAAATATTTCCTGCCTAATTATGCTTAGTTTTAACTTTTTCAGACATATTTTTATCATACAGTAATCTGTTATTATAGATTTACATTTTTTATTTAGATTGTAAAAACAATTGCTTATATAGATACATTGATAACTATGACAGATAAGAAACAGTAGACCATTCTAGGATGCTCATTCTATCTACTCAAGAGCTTTTCTTAATAATTCCTTGACATTGCCTTCTGTATATCCAAGAAATACTTGAATTACTTTACTATATTTGTCTGTACAATATTTATAGTATGCTCTTTTGAACAACTAAATGTTATCCTTTAACTGATTATATACAACTAAAAAAAATGACGGTCCTAAAATTATAAGGCAGGTAATGCTGTTTGCCACACAATATAAGGCTTTTTGTCCTCTGAGTACCTTCGGCGCTCATTGCAAGCCTCTCCCCTCGTATTCTTTTGTTCGTCTGAGCACCTTCGGCACTCGTTGCAAGCCCCTGCGAGCCTCTCCCCTTGTGTACTTTTGCTCCTCTGAGCACCCTTGGCGCTCATTACTAGCCTCTCCACTGCTATTTCTATTTTTTTTATATATTTTTTTAATACTAATTAATTCATTAATTAAATAATAAATTAATATACTTTACCAATTTCTAATGAATATATCCAGCAATCAATATCCTGAAGAGCTAACAATCTCTTTAGATTTTCCTGCAGCATACAATGTACATTTGGACTGTTGGTGAGCTGAGGTGGAAGTGTCAGCAATGTGTGCAGTGTAAATAGGCTTCGTGCGCGAGGGCAAAGCGTTTGTTTAGTTAGGTAAAGCTCCATTTTAAAATGGTAATGTTATTAGTTGCAAGTTCTTGTAAAATGGCGGCGATTGTGTATGCGTTACACGGCTGTGGAGCATTTTCCATCCTTCCCAATAGTGTACTTTGTACCTCGTACGTTCCTTGGTAAAAGTCTTATGTGCCTGGCAGTGTTTTGCGTGGTTAGGGGTCGTGTAGCCTCGTTTTAGTTTTTTCGGGTGGCATTTCGGTTTAAATTTACGTGCAACCTCACTCCCAGACGTCCTGGCTTCCCCCCCCCCGTGCTGATGTTTTTTGTTTTTTTATTTTCTTTGTGTTTTTGTTGTTTTTGGATGTACACTGTTCGGCCGTTAACTTCATATTTTTTCAACCTTGTTTTTTTTTTCTAAGTCCCGCAGGTCGTATTTTTCCATGCGTTTATTTTCAAACTGCCACGGATCTCGCATTGTGAATTGTATAATTGAGATTTCTGTTGATCTGTAGTCCCGCGGGTCGTAGGGATGAACGCCTACGGCCCTCATCTCCACCAGCGTAATGAGCGCCTTCGGCATTTACTGCCCAAGTCGTAAGAAATCATAGGGATGAGCTCCTATGGTGCTCATCTCCAGCAGCGCAAGGAGCCTGCAAGCGTTAGCAACAACCCGCAATGCTCACAAGTATATACAGTGAACATAAAAAGTCTACACACCCCTGTTAAAATGTCAGGTTTCTGTGCTGTAAAACAATGAGACAAAGATAAATCGTTTCAGAACTTTTTCCACCTTTAATGTGACCTATAAACTGTACAACTCAATTGAAAAACAAACTGAAATCTTTTAGGTGGAGGGAATAAAAATAAAAATAATGTGGTTGCATAAGTCTGCACACCCTCTTATAACTGGGGATGTTCAGAATTAAGCAATCACATTCCAAATCGTGTTAAATAGGAGTCAGCATACACCTGCCATCATTTAAAGTGCCTCTGATTAACCCCAAATAAAGTTCAGCTGCTCTACTTGGTCTTTCCTGAAATTTTCTTAGTTGCATCCCACAGCAAAAGCCATGGTCCACAGAGAGCTTCCAAAGCATCAGAGGGATCTCATTAATTAATTAATTAATAACTTAAAATGTATCAGTCAGGAGAAGGGTACAAAAGAATTTCCAAGGCATTAGATATACCATAGAACACAGTGAAGACAAAGAACTGGAGCTCCCTCCAAAATTGATGAAAAGACGAGAAGAAAACTGGTCTGGGAGGCTACCAAGAGGCCTACAGCAACATTAAAGGAGCTGCAGGAATATCTGGCAAGTACTGGCTGTGTGGAACATGTGACAACAATCTCCCGTATTCTTCATATGTCTGGGCTATGGGGTAGAGTGGCAAGACGAAAGCATTTTCTTACGAAGAAAAACATCCAAGCCAGGCTACATTTTGCAAAAATACATGTGAAGTCTCCCAAAAGCATGTGGGAAAAGGTGTTATGGTCTGATGAAACCAAGGTTGAACTTTTTGGCCATAATTCCAAAAGATATGTTTGACGCAAAAACAACACTGCACATCACCAAAAGATCACCATACCGCCAGTGAAGCATGGTGGTGGCAGCATCATGCTTTGGGGCTGTTTTTCTTCAGCTGGAACTGGAGCCTTAGTTAAGTTAGAGGGAATTTTGAACAGTTCCAAATACCAGTCAATATTGGCACAAAACCTTCAGGCTTCTGCTAGAAAGCTGAACATGAAGAGGAACTACAAGGACAACGACCCAAAGCATACATCCAAATCAACAAAGGAATGGCTTCACCAGAAGAAGATTAAAGTTTTGGAATGGCCGAGCCAGAGCCCAGACCTGAATCCGATTGAAAATCTGTGGGGTGATCTGAAGAGTGCTGTGCACAGGAGATGCCCTCGCAATCTGACAGATTTGGAGTGTTTTTGCAAAGAAGAGTGGGCAAATCTTGCCAAGTCAAAATGTGCCATGCTGATAGACTCATACCCAAAAAGACTGAGTGCTGTAATAAAATCAAAAGGTGCTTCAACAAAGTATTAGTTTAAGGGTGTGCATACTTATGCAACCATATTATTTTATTTTTATATTTTTTCTTCCCTTTACTTAAAAGATTTCAGTTTGATTTTCAATCGAGTTGTACAGTTTATAGGTCACATTAAAGGTGGAAAAAATTCTTAAATTATTTATCTTTGTCTCATTTTTTTACAGCACAGAAACCTGACATTTTAACAGGGGTGTGTAGACTTTTTATATCCACTGTATATGATTATTCTGCAAAGGGAGCTGCCATTATATGATGTTCTTAGCCTCTGTTTGGTATTCAGGAGACCTAGAGTTCTGCGGTGTTCGCTGGCGGTCCAGTGGTTAGAATTCAATGCTTTAACCTGCAAATGGAGCCAAATAGCCAACGGGTAGTAGAGAGGGGTTAAAGTTCTATCTGTAGCACTGTAAATGCAAATATACACACACTACGGTACTTATAATAAAAGGGAAAGTGATGTTAGGTATTACGATTAATAGCACAACATTCTCAAGCTCGCAAATCTGCAGTATAAAATACTTTATTTAATCTTTCATTTCCGTGTTATATCGATCCCAGCAATCAATGTGTTAATACATATAATGGAAGTCGCATGGACCAGAATATCATATTTACTGACTTATTAATATTGCATTATTTCTGGAATGCGGGTCCTATCGAAACTCGTAATTGAAACCCGTAAGGCTTTGAAATCTAACCTCCATTTTTCAGTGACGTAATTATGACGATCTCTATTGCCATTGGCTTCGTCTAAACCCTTAACTACGGGTTTGACTAATTGATCATGTTCACGTCGTGCGATAAATGGTTTACAGATTTGTGTCTCTGGCCCGTAACTCACGGCCTGGTTTAATTTAATAGCTCTGTAACGCAGATGAATTTCAAGCCCGCACCCTCAAATTTAATAGGGCTATTAGTGAGTCACAAGAGCTGACATAGCAGTTACCTATATCAAGATCTGCATTCGTTATTACATGTACAAGGGTAAGCTCAATTTCCATTTTATATATAGGTTTGTTGCCCACATTTTATGTAGATCTATAAATCCCAGTGGGAAAATAGCTGCCCTATCCCTGCTTTATAATATTGCATTTTTTGAAACCAGCTCAGTGACTTTCCTGATGCCCTATAAAGCTATTGTTTTTTTAATAATTATTTTATTGATTGTTTGCAACAAAACATGATAAACATAAATATTTCCCATTTCAGATCCTATTTAACAAGCTGGTAAGATTTAGATTTTTTTCCTTCCCTCTAACATTTATATTATAGAATATTAATACAAGTTTTTATTATTATAGTATAGAATAGGTCAACATCAAAGACTAACCTCTGGTTTAAATTTAGCAGTAGCTACTCAATTCTGTGTCTTTATCTGTCAAATAGGTGCTCATTGCATTATAATTCCTGTTTAGATGCTAATCTTGAGTGCGTTTCTTATGTTCTCATCACATAATCAACTCTTACATGTTGCGTCTTTGATCCAGGTAGAGAATCAGGTGCATGGCGTACGTCAAGCACAAGCATGGTGTCCAAGTTCTTTTGAACTTAACTCCATCGTCATTTATAATTCCTGATGATTTTTCCATTATTAAAGTGTGATTTATTTGATAAATAAGGTATTGAAGAAATATTTTTGTTGCCATCTAGTCAGCAAAGCGAGGGCTGCTGTTGCTGGCAAGGAGCCCCGAAGGCGCTCCTTGCCAGCAACTGCGACCCTCGCAAAATTTACGTCGTTACGCAAGGAAAATACGAGACACGTTACAAACCATTATGACCTCGCAAAAATCGTCCGCAACACTCGCACATGAAAACAAGAAAAATACAACAAATACACACAACAAATACATACAAACTTACTTACAGGAAGAGGGAGCATCCAGGACCTCGAAAACTAAAGTTACACCTCAATTTAACTCAAATTAAAAGAGTTTAGACACTAAAAGATTGTCTAAGCGAGAGAAAAAATGGCAGCTGAAAAAAATGAAAACAAGGCTACAGCAGTCTAAAGACGCAAAACACCACCAAACACCTACGTATTTGCCGAAAAACACCTACAAGATTAAAAAACAAGGACGCAACCCGCGCGACCGCAAAAACATTACAAACACAATAAATACAAACAACAAACACGTAAAAAGGTTACTCACAGCAAGGGGGGGCACCCAGGACCTCTGCAAGTGAAGTTACACCTCCATTTAAGCACAAGTTTCGGAGTTTAGAGACCCGAAAATTACCTAAGCGAGAGAAAAAATGGCCGCCGAACAAAATGAAAACGAGGCTAAAGGTCCCTAAACACGCAAAACACCACCAGAAACATGCAAAACACCACCATACAGCTACGGATATTCCGAAAAAGTTGCACGACATAGAAAACGAAGGACGCTAAATCAGACACATTATATACACCAAACACCATTAGCTCACTTATAATTTAATTGCCGTCATTTTTTGACGGACAATTTGCTAGTAGTTATATATTTGTCAGTAGTAGCATATCTGAAGTCAGATAGATTAATCACGTATTTAAAGGAAGTGGTAATCCTAGAAGACAATGTATCTGTTCTGCATGGATATTTGGATATTTTATTTTTACAATTTGTGAGAGAAGATTTATTTTAGTCCATATGTTCTACCTTACTATTTGGCATTCCCATAATATATGTATCATTGTGCCTTCATGATAGCATCGTCTGAAGCAATTGGTGAAATGTTAGAGGAGATCATATTTAGTCTAGAAGGAGTTAGTTATTCTATGCAGATATTTTAGTGATGTCTCGTCAGAGATGCGTTCTGCTGCCTTTATATATTGCCTCAAATATGTCCATCCAGTCGTCAAGTTCTGTTGATAGCTCTAGACCCCTTTCCAAAGATTTCAGAAGCTTATAGGTATATGGAAGTTTCCCTGTTTTTACCTTTATTGTAATCTAACACATTCTGCTTATATCAGAAACATACACTACATTGATTCATTCTATACACATTCATACATAGGCATCTGGTACCTACCAATAGGAACACTGCATTCAGGTAAGTTTTTTTTAACCTGATACGAAACTTCAAGCTGGCTTCCCTGTTGGTCCAGTGGTTAGGACTCGGTGCTTCCCCTGTCAACCTGGGTTCAATTCCAAGTCAGGGAAGCAAGAGGCCACACCACCCTAAATCCAAGCAGGGTTGGGCCTTGTCAGCACTGGGATGGGAAACCACCAAGGAATACAGGAGCTGTGTGCTGTGGCCCACTGGAGAAGGAACTGGCAACCCACTCCAATATCTCTGCAATGAATACCAAGTGGATCAGCAGGACCATGACATAAAGATGTTCTGGTGTGTTACTGTCACAGAGAGTCGGAAACGATTGAACAATGAAAAATGAAAAAAAAAAAAATCCTTCAAGCCAACAGTAGCACACTGCAGAGATTCACATAGCAATGTCTGAGCTTCCGTGTGGAAGGGAAAAAAAGAGGCAACACATCTCATGATGCTTTGCTGCACAGGCTGACTTCCCAGTCATTGAAACAATGTTATAGCTGCCTGTGATTGGTCAAAAAGAATTATGAATTTTATGCTAATCTAGCTATGGTTTTCAAGGGGCATTCCTTCTCAAAATCAAGTGGCAGCAAACTAAATACATTTGCAAAGGGCAGGGTAAGTTTGTTTATGTTTATTTTGGGATTTTCTCATGCAAACAAATGGTTTCATACCCTACTAATTCTCCTCTATCAGATGCATTCATAATACATGAAACTTAAATATGCCTTTTGTTACACAGGTATTGTATGCTATTAAGGTATACAGTGAGAGTATTCCCTTAATGCTTGGAGAATGGAAGTATATTTTTTTCATATTGTCAATGGCTATGATAATTATAACGTTCTAGGTTCTGTATAGAAGTTAATAAATGCTTAGTGGGTACCTAACTATTTAATTATTTACCATATGGTGTTATCAGCACTTTATAATATTTTGCCTTCCTTGAATTAGTTAATATTTCTCAGTAGTCCTTTGTGCCAATTGTGCCGCTATATAATATTTCATTAGGTTTGGCACCGAGAATCCTTCTTCAGATTTGTGGAGGCACATTATTGGTTTGCTGACTATAAATCTTTTATCTTTCCATATGGATTTCTTAAATCTTTTCTTGATTTTTTTATTTGAATAGGTAGGCATAGGTCATAGTAAAGTATTCAGGGTAGTGCTGTCATTTTATAATACTTTGACCAACTTTCTACATATTTTCAAGTTTACCAACAATTGTTGGGTAATTCACTTTATATATGTTTTAAGAGTATTGTGGCATATTTATACCTAGGTATTGGATGTAGTTGGATTTCCATTGGAATTGAAACTTAAGTTTACCGGTGGGATATTAATGCTTAAAGCATCAGATTTATCATTATTTATTTACGATTCTGAACATTTACTACATTTGCTTAATGTTGAGTAGAGTTGTATGTATGTTACTTTTTGCCAACAATATATCATCTGCGAATAGGCAGCATCTGTATTCATGCTGTTTGATTTTTAGGCCTGTAATATTAATATTTTGTCTAAAATATGTGGCAGATGGTTCAATTGCAAGTGCAAAAGTAATGAAGACAAGGGACATCCTTGTCTTGTCCCTCTTTTATAGGGAACCTATTTAAATGTTTTCCAGTTCCTTTTATCTATGCCTTTGGTGCAAGATAAAGTAATTTATGAAGACTTTGGAACAAATGAGATAAGCTAATTGTGTCAAATGCCTTTTCTAGGTCTAAAGCTAACATGCAAGTCTGAGCTTTTGTTTGTTCTTCAAATGTCAATAGTTTTAGTACTGGTCTGGTGCATGTCTTTTAGTGAGGCATCCAACCGGGTGGCACCCGGTATATGCTAATGACCTGGCGCGCTGGCGCACATGTGACGTCACCGGGTCAAGGAGCGGAGCGGAGGCCGGAGCTGAAGCAGGTAAGTGAGGGGGAGGTTTTTAGGGGGGTTTAAGTTGAGGAGGGGGGTTTAGGTTGATGAGGAGGGGGGTTTAGGTTGAGGAGAGGGGGTTAGAATGCGGAGGGGGTTTAGAATGAGGAGGGAGGTTGAGGATGAGGAGGGGGGAGGGAATATCGGCGTATAAGACGCACCTATCATTTGCCCCCTATTTTCAGGGAGAAAAAGTGTGTGTTATACGCCGATAAATATGGTATTCCAGATATAATATGTCTGTAATCATTTAGATAACTTACATATTCTGTGTTACAGTCCAACCTGTCTATGCCTATGGAATTAAATACTGGCCAATATAATGTTTTTAACTGTCATGCAGACTGAAGGAATGTAGAGCAACGGGTGTAGCACAGGTATAGAGACTGCTTCTTATTGGTTAGCAGCTTTAGGGGTCTGTCTGAAAAGGCCAAGTGGGTCTTTCTATAGTTTCAAATAAGTACCAAACTAAGAATCAATATTAGCAACTGGGTTAGTCATGGACATAAAAATCAGAATTTTGGAAGACTCTGTTTTTAAATATAGGAATCTATTTAGTGTTGGATACATCACATCCTCAGAGCTGGGTGGTGGTGGGGGGGGGGGGGGGGGGCGGTGTAGTTCTCAGTGGAGGGAGGTGTGCAGGGGGAGACAAGCAGAACTCAACAGCCATTATTTGCTTACTGAATACTATTACAATTGACACCACAGCCCTACCCTTCACTGGCCCAGAAGCAGATACCTTGCATCAAACAATGCAACCAAAGCTCTCCAGAAATGTAAAAGTCCCTCTCACACACACAACTTCCACCAATGTATCATGGATCCCTCCAGATTCCTGCAGAGGCATCAACATTTAATTTATTCTATTTAAAACTTGATCTATGACTTTTTCCTGCTTAAGTATGCTCTTTGTCAAATCTAAAGTTTTCAAACATATATTTGTTTTTCCATTGTGCAGTGGTCCTTTAATTATATAAAGCTGTATTGATGAATTCCAAGTGTGGCTAATAAGGAACACCTTTAATTTCTTATAATGTGGGTTCCCGAGTGAACTTAAAAAGACATAACAATTTATTAAAAAAGTATTTTTGTGAAGTGATTATACTTTATTATATACTAGCGACTTGCCCGTCAAAAAATGACGGCAATAAGATTGTAAGGCAGGTATTGTTGTTTGCGTGCAAAATACATTTTGTTAGTGTTTTAAAATCCTTCGGCGCTCATTGCGAGGCTCTTGGTTGTTTGTGTTCTATGAGCAGCGTTGGTGTTTTTTTGGGGTATGGGAATGAATAATTAATAAAATAAGAAATTAATATACTTTACCTATTGTGAAGTAATATATGCAGGAAGCATTTGTGTTGAATGTGTGCAGTGTGCAGTGTAATAGTGTGCGTGCGCGAGGCAAATCCGTTAGGGTAGCTGTGTACTTCCGGATTGTATAAGTTATTGTTCTAAAATGGCGCCTAATGTGTGGTATGCGGCTGTGGCTGGTTTAGCGTCCTTGTTTTCGGATGTCGTACGACTTTTTCAGAAAATCCGTAGGTGTTTGGTGGTGTTTTGCGTTTTTAGGGTCCTTTAGCCTCGTTTTCGTTTTGTTCGGCGTCCATTTTTTCTCTCTCTTAGGTGATTTTTGGGTGTCTAAACCCTGAAATTTGGACTTACATTGAGGTGTAACTTCACTTGCATAGGTTCTGGGTGCCCCCCTTGCTGTGGGTAAGCTTTTTATGTGATTGTTGCGTGTACTTATTGTGTTTCTAATGTTTTAATCCGTAGGTGTTTGATGGTGTTTTGCATCTTTAGACTGCTGTAGCCTCGTTTTCGATTTTTTCGGTGGCCATTTTTTTCTCTCGCTTAGGGGATTTCCGGGTGCCTAAACTCTTTTATTTGGAGTTAAATTGAGGTGTAACTTCAGTTTTCGAGGTCCTGGGTGCCCCCCCCCCCCCCTTGCTGTAGGTAAGCTTTTTATGTATTTGTTGTGTATATTTATTGTGTTTTTCATGTTTTCATGTGCGCGGGTTTCGGCGTTTCTTGCAAGGTTGTAATGGGGCGTAACGCGTCTCGTATTTTTGTTTCGTAACTACGTACATTTTGCGAGGTCCGCAGCGTTAGCAACGGCCCGAATGCTCACAACTATATAAGTGATTTGAAAACAAAAATAATTTGTGTTGTGCAATGAGTAAGTGGGGGGTTTCCTTGATCCATATAGAATATGTTCTACAGCTATACCCCTTTTAAAGCTGTAGCTAGGTTCAGGAAAATAGGAGTGTTTAGCGAAACAGCACTGAACAAGGTAATTTTAACATAGGATAGATAGAAGAACTCATTGGGAAAAACACACAAAATCAATTGAAATTTCATTTTTTTTTTACTTTATACAAAGTTTCAAGAAAAAGCAAAAATTAAAAAACACAAACTGAACTTTTTTTAAAATACTGTATAATTCAAAGAGACAACAAACATTTACACTGAACAATCCACTTGGCAGATATGGAAGCTTCAGGCTCCTCCTGCATTCTGAGTTTTTTGGACACAAACTTATCCAAGGACATCTGTCTTTGCTATTTACGGCCATCGAGCAGATGTTGGTAGCAGGACACTGCTCCTGCCACTCTCTGAATCATTGGTCAGAAATTCATCCAAAATGTCAAGGATGGACCTAAAACTTTTGATGATGAACTCGGTGAAAAGTTGTTTGGGTTCCTCAGTGTCTGAGTCACTGCTTCCTGGGCTTTTTTAATGCCCTGTTCTGTTGAAGGTCCTCATTTGTAAGGCTCTCGCCTGAAGCTTGCAGCAACTCCTCAATGCCCTGGGTGTTGGCATCTCCCAGTCCAGCCATATTGACTGGGTCTACAATTTCAGCAATTATGGGTTGTTCAGGTTCCACATCCGCACACAGCTCTGGCCATATATTCCTGCACACTCCTTTCAGACATTGTAGTGTCACTTCCTTCCAGGACAAATTGATGTTACTTATAGTCCTCCATGATGGCATACTTTTTCCAAAAATCCATCATGGATTATTTGTCTTTGCTGTCTGTTTTGGCAATGAGCTGCTCGAATGTGCGGTGAAGATAAAAGGCCTTGAAGGTCGCAATGATCCCCTAATCCATTTGCTGGATTAGTGAAGTAGTTTTGGGTGGATGCAAAACCACTTCTACTGGGGGAAGCAGCAACGCTCAGACAGGTTGGTAGGATGGCTTGGCAATTCGTTTACGCCTGCAGTAGCGTTGCACAGATAGACAGAAATCTTCAGTGAACCAGTTTTTGAAGATGTCCATGGTGATCCAAGCTTTACGGTTAAATTGCCTAATGACCGACAGAGTGGATGTTGGAATCCCCATCATGGATCTAGGTGTTTTGTAATTGTACACCAGCAATGGTTTGATCTTGAAATCGCCACTGTCTTTCCCACCCAGAAGAAGGGTTAGATGTATTTGGCTGCTTTGAACCCCAGTACTCGCTTCTGCTTGTGCCATATGAAGTCATGCCTTGGCATTCGCTTCCAGAACAGTCCAGCCTCGTCAATGTTAAATACCATGTATGGAGGATAATTGCCTCTCTCTACAATCTCTTTTAAACTGTCTGCAAAGGCTGCAGCGGCATCGTTGTCAGAGTTCGCCGCTTCTCTGGTGATCCTGATAGGGTTGTTTCTTTTCTTGAAGTGGTCAAGCCAACCTCTTCTGGCTGGGAAGCTTTCGGTCACATCTGGTGTTTGGCTTCGAATATGACCATAGATACTTCTTGCGTTTTCCATGATGATGGCCTGGCTGAGTGGCATGTTGCGTTCAGTTTCGTGATTGATCCAGATGGAAAGCTGGATCAGGTAATATAGTGCTGGTGGTTTGCTGAAGACTTGATCTCCTTATTTTAAGGATGTTGCAGATTGTGGTTGGCATCTTTAAATCCGCTCCAATATCCTCTTGGCACTCTCCTTTTTCCAAGTGGTCCAGCACCTGCATCTTCACATCCAGAGGAATGCTTTTGCTCTTCAATTTGAACTGATCTTCTACTAGCTCACTCTTTTTCTTTAATACAGTACAAAAACAATACAATAACTGTAGATTTAACTAGACAATTAATCAACCACATGATGAGAAACAAGAGAACATGAAAAATATTCTGTACCTCCCATCTGAATGTTTTTTTTGTAGGAATTGGTCTCTTTCAGGGGCTTTCTTGCTCATCCAGGCTATCATTTACCTTCACCTCCTTGCTCTTGTTCTCTGCTCTCTGTCACTTTAAATCTAGTGGCGCGGACAGGAGCATAAAACGGGGCCCCGCAAGGAAAAAATATTGTTATAGCGTGGCACAGTGTTAAATGGCGATCGGCAGCTAAAAAACAGAGCTATAGCGGGGTTTAGTGCTAAGCGGGGAATTAGAGGAAAAACAGCACATAGTTACATAGTAATTGAGGTTGAAAAGATACTTAGAGTCCACTAAGCTCAACTTTTTTAGATCTCCTCTGATTTGCAATATGCCAATTAATTGTTAATTGATCCAGAGGAAGGCAAACAGAAAAAAAAAAAAACAAGTGAATCTTGCCAATTGTCTCAAAATGGAAAAATATTAATTCCTTCCTGACCCCAGATACTGGCGATTGAATTCCTCCCTGGATCAATACTCTCTCTCCAATTATCCAGGATAACCCTGAATGCCATCTTTATTTAAAAATATATCCAACCCTTTTTAAAGTGATCTATCAAATCCACTGTCACCACCTCCTTTGGTAGAGAATTCCACAGATTAACCACCCTTACTGTCCCTTTTCTTTCTTTAAGGTGGAATCTTTTTACTGCTTGCCTCAAGGGATGTCCTCTTGTCAGTTGAAAACCTCTTGGCACAAAAAGTTCACTTGACAAAGCCTTATACTGACCCTGGATGTATGTATATAAGGTAATCATATCTCCTCTTAGACGCCTTTTTTCTAGATAAAATAAGTTTCATTTGGTTAGCCTTTCTTCATAACTTAGCCCCTCCATTCCCCTTATTAGTTTTCTTGCGCTTCTCTGTACTTTTTCCAACTCTAAAATATCCTTTTTATGTAGTGGTGCCCAAAACTGTACTCCATATTCCAAATGAGGGCGTACTAGGGATTTGTATAGTGGCAGAATTATATTTGCTTCCCTGGCTTCTATACCCTTCCTAATACATGCTAATATTTTATTTGGCTTTGCAGCTGCTTCTTGGCATTGAGCACTGTTATCTAGGTGGTTGTCCACAAGCACTCCCAAATCCCTTTCAATATCTGATACACCTAGATTTGCTCCATTAAGATTATAAATTGCATGGCTATTTTTCCTTCCTAAATTAATAACCTTACATTTATTCGTATTAAATCTCATCTGACATTTAGTTGCCCATTTCTCTAATTAATGCAAATCCCTTTGCAGTGAAAGTACATCATTATCTGATTTAATTACCTTGCACAACTTTGTGTCATCAGCAAAAATTGAGACACTGATCCCAATGACATGTTTTTAAATGCTCCTGAGACAATCTGTGATTGGCTAGTACGTCTATTACTACAGACTATTTAGAAGGTTTCAGTAAGTAAAAACACAGCTTTTAAGCATGTGTTAATAAAATGATCTTTAGATCGGCAATAAAACACTTAGGTAATTTATTTTAAAATAAAAAACTGGGGACTTTCCATATCCCTGTAGGGCAAAACCACTTCCCCCAGCAGATCCCCCAGCTGTTTTCTTTCAAAGTCTAGAAGAAAAAAAGCAGCCTGGAGTGTCAGCTGTAACGAATATGGAACATTGAGCACATAGCTAACAATATCTAATAGTGCATTATGTCCCTCTTAAAAGCTATATATTTTTTCTTTTATTATGCACGTTATCATGTGTAGTTCTTCATTGGACAATATTGAAATGATGGGGTTATCGTGGTCATTTTAAGCCATTGACTTGGCTGGTATCATCCACTCAGAACCTCCTGTCTTCTGCCCAGTAGTGACACAGTGTTGTTCCTGCTTTAGTTCTTAAAAGGTACATTTATTTTGTATGAACACTACGGCGGGTGAGAGGAATGCAATATGAGTCCCCTGGCACTATTTGGGCTACTCGGTTACCTCACCTCTGAGTCAACGAGGCTATTTCAATGGTGATGTGTTCCATATGGCACGGAGTTCCTGAAATAGGTGAGCAGAATTAGACCAGCCAGGCATGAAAAAAAACCTCAAATAGACCATGTAGTCAAAGAAACGGTAAAATACAAGGACTGATATAGTTTGGGAAAAAAACTTGACATATTTGTGAAGTATTTAACAAACCAACAATGGGCCCTATTCTATTGCCCAATTCGTACATTTATATCCACTTAAAATCACTCTTACTATTGCCACGGTTTCTATTAGCTACTTGTGATCCGATTAGGAGTTCTCTTCCCACAATCCCTACGGGCCAGGCAAAAATGCAAATCCGCTCTTAGAACTCCATTAGTTTTAGCACTACTCTAACATTATGAGCGCTAAATAATTAAAGTTACACGAAATCGGTATTCTATTAGACCTGTAGTGCTAGCTCCCAAATTGTCTGACCGGCAACTGAAAAAAGTATCACGTTTCTGTCAAAAATATTGTGAGTTCCAAATAGGACTCGCAAGGGCTTTTTCAAACACTTATTAGAGCTGTAACAGCAATTAAACACACAATACTGTACTATAAAAGCATAGGAAGGCATAGAAAGACATTAGAATGAATTGCACAACAGTCTCAAACACCCAAAAATGCAAGTAATCAAAATATTATTTTTAAATGTTATTTCTGAGTAATATTGATCTTGGAACTCAAGGGGTTAATACATATCATGAAACCCACATGGACTAGAACAGATGAACCAAAAGCATTTTATAGATTGTGAGCCCGGTCAGCAAATATTGTTTATTGACACATTTGTAGTCTCTGATTGCAGATTACGTGTAACTTCCATGTTTTACTGACGTCATGATAACGGCCTCATTTACTATTGGCTGTGTTTAAGAAGTAAATTACGGGCTTGCTTAAATATTGTCAGATCATATGATCACACCCACTGAAAAGCCAGGGGTTACAAGTTGAGGCTTAATGTGGTAAATTGCAAGCTGGAGTCATTAGACAATAGGGTTATCTTACTGGGGCTTGCTCCTCTATTTAGTTTATCAGTCAAGTGGCAGATATGAATGTCCTCAGCATAGACAATTTAGAAGACTCAGCTTATGTCATGGCTACTTCTATCATGCACAGCTCATCAGCTTGACATTTGAGGAGTTGGGTAATTCTTCTGGGGTTTCCTCTTCTATTTAGTTCAATGATCAATGGTTATTTAAAGTTCCAGTCTTTCAACAGAACTCATCTCTATTTTAATTAATGGTTCCCTCCAATCCTCCCAGTTTCCTAATCCCATTAAAAGCAAATGCAAAATAGCAGCTGCCATTAAAGCAAAGCAATTAATTAGTTAATAAATAAAGCTTTTATTTATTTGTATTAAACTGTGTAAAACATTTTGCACACTGTAAAGTTCTTTAAAAAAAAAACATTCTATAAACATGACATTTTTGTTGTCCTTAAAATAAGTTTTATGTGAATTCACTTGGAGTTTGGGAACCAGAACAATCAGGATTTTACTTGTTCATAGAAAACTTGACTAAATGTTCAAGTACGGTATGTATTAATGTTTTTGTCGTTACACAATATAATGTGACATTGCAAAATGGTTACACAAGTATAGGTGTACAGTGCCTTGCAAAAGTATTCACCCCCTTGACTTTTTACCTATTTTGCTACATTACAGCCTTAAGTTCAATGTTTTGTTAATCTGAATTTTATGTGATGGATCAGAACACAATAGTCTAAGTTGGGGAAGTGAAATGAGATAAATATATACATAAAACTATTTTTTAGAAATAGCAAACAGAACATTGGCATGTGCGTATGTATTCACCCCCTTTCTTATGAAGCCCATAAAAAGCTCTGGTGCAACCAATTACCTTCAGAAGTCACATAATTAGTGAAATGATGTCCACCTGTGTGCAATCTAAGTGTCACATGATCTGTCATTACATATACACATATTTTTTAAAAGGCCCCAGAGGCTGCAACACCTAAGCAAGAGGCACCACTAACCAAACACTGCCATGAACACCAAGGCACTCTCCAGACAAGTAAGGGACAATGTTGTTGAGAAGTACAAGTCAGGGTTAGGATATAAAAAATATCCAACTCTTTGATGATCCCCAGGAGCACCATCAAATCTATCATAACCAAATGGAAAGAACATGGCACAACAGCAAACCTGCCAAGAGACAGCCGCCCACCAATACTCACGGACCGGGCAAGGAGGGCATTAATCAGAGAGGCAGCACAGAGACCTAAGGTAACCCTGGAGGAGCTGCAGAGTTCCACAGCAGAGACTGGAGTATCTGTACATAGGACGACAATAAGCCGTACACTCCATAGAGTTGGGCTTTATGGCAGAACGGCCAGAAGAAAGCCATTGCTTTCAGCAAAAAAACAAAACGGCACGTTTTGAGTTTGCGAAAAGGCATGTGGGAGACTCCCAAAATGTATGGAGGAAGGTGCTCTGGTCTGATGAGACTAAAATTGAACTTTTCAGCCATCAAAGAAAATGTCTGGCGCAAACCTATCACATCACATCACCCAAAGAACACCATCCCCACAGTGAAACATGGTGGTGGCAGCATCATGCTGTGGGGATGTTTTTCAGCAGCCGGGACTGGGAAACTGGTCAGAGTTGAGGGAAAGATGGATGGTGCTAAAAACAGGGTTATTCTGGAGCAAAACCTGTACCACACTGTGTGTAATTTGAGGCAAGGACGGAGGTTCACCTTTCAGCAGGACAATGACCCCAAACACACTGCTAAAGCAACACTTGGGTGGTTTAAGGGGAAATGTGTTGGAATGGCCTAGTCACAGCCCAGACCTCAATCCAATAGAAAGTCTGTGGTCAGACTTAAAGATTGCTGTTCACAAGACCAAACCATCGAACTTGAAGGAGCTGGAGCAGTTCTGCAAGGAGGAATGGGCAAAAATCTCAGTGGTAAGATGTGGCAAGCTCATAGAGACTTATCCAAAGCGTCTTGAAGCTTTGATTGCCGCAAAAGGTGGCGCTACAAAGTATTGACTTTAGGGGGGTGAATAGTTATGCACATTGACTTTCTCTGTTATTTTGTCCTATTTGTTGTTTGCTTCACAATAAATAAAAAAAAACATCTTCAAAGTTGTGGGCATGTTCTGTAAATGAAATGATGCAAATCCTCAAACAATCCATGTTAATTCCAGGTTGTGAGGCAACAAAACACAAAAAATGCCAAGGGGGGTGAATACTTTTGCAAGGCACTGTATAACATACCTGTGTATCTATTTACTTTTATTTACTTTATTTTATTAAGAAGTGCTTATAAGCTCTGTTTATACAGCCCAAAATCAAACAAATAGTTCCTGTATGAGTCTGCCCTCTGCTGTGTGTGCAGGCACTGTATAGTATAGTGTCCTAGCCTATCAGGGACCACGTCTCAGCAGTATGTTGCTGAGCGATGGTCACTGATTGGTTAGTATGAAAAACAGCACAGTCATTTAATATAGAGTATGTGTCTTTTTGAGCTGCAGTGGGCAGACCCATACAGGGACTATTTGTTTGATTTTAGGCAGTAAACACAGAGGTTATAAATACTTATCTATAAAATAAAGTATATAAAATTAATTAGATACCTAGTAAAATACAGAAATATTCTATATTAATTTAACCACGGTAAAAATAAAAGAAACAATTGGTGTTCTTTGAACTCTTGTCTAATTGATGTATGTCATGCCAGTCAAATTGTTGGGGACCAATGTAGAGAGCTCAAAAATGTGAAACTAGATTACGGTAAGTTCCCTAAACATTTTTCATGGTTAATTATTTACCTTTTTTAGCCAATGGTTCATACTGAGCTTTTCGTTGAGGAGTCATAAAAATCAGTGGGGGGTGGTAATTTATCATCTCATGGATTGTACAAGTATGGTTCACTTGCTCTAGTTTTTATACACAAAGACCTTGATAGGTGTTCTGTATACTTGCTGAGGAGGAGTTAGCCTTGATAGATATTATGTATATTTTCTGAGGAGGAGTTAGCCTAGATAGATGTCATGTATACTTGCTGAGGATGAGTTAGCCTAGATAGATGTCCTGTATACTTGCTCAGGATGAGTTAGCCTTGGTAGATGTTCTGTATACTTGCTGAGGAGGAGTTAGCCTTGATAGACATTCTATATACTTACTGAGGATGAGTAAGTCTTGATAGATGTTCTGTATATTTTCTGAGGATGAATTAGCCTTAATAGAGGTTCTGTATACTTGCTGAGGATGAGTTAGCCTAGATAGATGTCCTGTATACTCACTGAGGATGAGTTAGCCTTAACAGAGGTTCTGTATACTTGCTGAGGATGAGTTAGCCTTGGTAGATGTTCTGTATACTTGCTTAGGATGAATTAGAATAGGTAGATGTTCTGTATACTTACTGAGGATGAGTTAGCCTTGGTAGATGTCCTGTATACTTACTGAGGATGAGTTAGCCTTGAGAGATGTTCTGTATACTTACTGAGGATGAGTTAGCCTTGGTAGATGTTCTGTATACTTGCTGAGGATGAGTTAGCCTTGAGAGATGTTCTGTATACTTACTAAGGATGAGTTAGCCTTGAGAGATGTTCTGTATACTTACTGAGGATGAGTTAGCCTTGGTAGATGTTCTGTATACTTGCTGAGGATGAGTTAGCCTTGAGAGATGTTCTGTATACTTACTGAGGATGAGTTAGCCTTGAGAGATGTTCTGTATACTTACTAAGGATGAGTTAGCCTAGATAGATGTCATGTATACTTGCTGAGGATGAGTTAGCCTAGATAGACGTTCTGTATACTTGCTGAGGATGAGTTAGCCTAGATAGATGTCCTGTATACTTGCTGAGGATGAATTAGAATAGATAGACGTTCTGTATACTTGCTGAGGATGAGTTAGCCTTGGTAGATGTTCTGTATACTTGCTGAGGATGAATTAGAATAGGTAGATGTTCTGTATACTTGCTTAGGATGAGTTAGCCTTGGTAGATGTCCTGTATACTTACTGAGGATGAGTTAGCCTTGAGAGATGTTCTGTATACTTACTGAGGATGAGTTAGCCTTGGTAGATGTTCTGTATACTTACTGAGCATGAGTTAACCTTGGTAGATGTTCTGTATACTTGCTCAGGATGAGTTAGCCTTTGTAGATGTTCTGTATACTTACTGAGGATGAGTTAGCCTTGGTAGATGTTCTGTATACTTGCTCAGGATGAGTTAGCCTTGGTAGATGTTCTGTATACTTACTGAGGATGAGTTAGCCTTGGTAGATGTTCTGTATACTTGCTCAGGATGAGTTAGCCTTGGTAGATGTTCTGTATACTTGCTCAGGATGAGTTAGCCTTGGTAGATGTTCTGTATACTTACTGAGGATGAGTTAGCCTAGATAGATGTTCTGTATACTTGCTCAGGATGAGTTAGCCTAGATAGATGTTCTGTATACTTGCTGAGGATGAGTTAGCCTAGATAGATGTTCTGTATACTTGCTCAGGATGTTAGCCTAGATAGATGTTCTGTATACTTGCTGAGCATGAGTTAGCCTTGGTAGATGTTCTGTATACTTGCTCAGGATGAGTTAGCCTTGGTAGATGTTCTGTATACTTACTGAGCATGAGTTAGCCTAGATAGATGTCCTGTATACTTGCCAAGTTAGTTTTCCCTGCATATATACATGAACATTTCTGCCATTTAATTCATTTATTGGTGACTCACTGTCTGAACTGAAGCCAGACACTATTCTGGTGATGTAATCTTGAGAGATTGATATCACTTATAAAGACAGTAGCTCAGAATACGCCCAGCTTTTATTTTACTGTAAATGAAAAGCAACACATTTTAGCTCTATTATTCCCAGGAGCTTACACTCTAACAGTACCAGAAACCAGAGGTCATATGGCATATAAGCTGGCACAATTCCATGAACGTGAACAATCAGCTCAGCACCATAATTAAGTAAAACCTTTAATATTTATCTAAAATGTTAACATTGATGATAGTATGAGCCTGTACTCTCATAATGGCAAAAAATGGAAATCCTTTAGATATTATATTTTTTACAGCAACAATTAGAAAAAAGAAAAATAAAGACATTTTATTTCATATGCAATTATACGCCGCCATATTTTCTGTTTATGTGCTTCTACAACTAAACTTTGGAGGGCATGCTGCAGGCAAGGAATTAATCTGCATTAAAGGCTACATTTATTTTTGCTTTAAAACATAACATATTTTAATTTCTGCACTTTGGCATTAAATAACCCCTATAGACCCATATTTAAAAAAAAAAAAATTTAATAGCTGCGCATGATACGGGCAAATTATTTAAAAACGGTCCTTAAATTGTTATGTTTTATATGCAATTATAGTGAGGTGGCGGCTACCATTTTGCTTTATGTTGATCTAATTCTTTATATGGGACAAGGTTTTAAATGTAGAGGATGCTTCTGCTGCTACAGTGGATATGTAGCAGCTAAAATCCTAGTGAGTTCTATTGGAGTAATGGAATAACATTAGTTTACAAGGACACACCATCCTGTAAGAGCATCTGAAAGAAGCAGCTCAGTGAGGGAAAAGGAACACCACAGTTTTGTTATAATTGCATAAAAAGTTAAATATTTAAAATCTGTACATGAACTACTGGACATCAGCGGACCTTTAAAATCTTATGTGCCAGAGTGTTCAGGACCCATCCCATTCATATCACCATTTAGAACCAAGACTATTATAAAGAATCATTTATTTAATGCTGGGTGTGGTTGGTTTCAGGTACAGACAAACACACATATAATGCTTACATAGAAAGGAAGGTACAGCCTGCTAAGCAAACTAATGATGTGACCTTGAACTATTCACCTGCATTGTATTAGTTTTAACTAAATGAATTAACCATGGAAATACCCAAAATCATTCTGGGCTGTATTCACTAAAGTGAGATGTTTCTTACTGTGGGGCGAGACCTCAAAGGTTATTATTGTTATTATAAAGAGCCAAACATGATGCCCTATTCTATTGCCCGATTTGTAAATTTATACACACTTAAAATCACTCTAAATATTGCCACATTTTGTATTAGCTCCTCACAATCTGATTACAAGTTCCCTGCCCACAATCACTACTGGCCAGCCAAAGATGCAAATTTGGCCTTAGAACTCCATTGGCTTTAGCAAAGCTTGAATATTACGAGCTCTAAATAATTAAAGTTACACAAAATCAATATTCTGTAGCTCTAGCTCACAAATTAAGTCTGATCCGCAATTGAAAAAAGTATCAAGTTTCTGTCAAAATAGTATGAATACTAAATAGGACTCACAAAGGTTTTTTTTTTCAAACACTTATTAGAGCTGTAGCAGCAATTAAACACACAATACTCTACTTTAAAAGCAATATGATGGCATGGAAAGATATTAGAATTAATTGCACAACAGTCTCAAACACACAAATATGCAATTGCTAAATATTATTTTTAAATGTTATTTCTGAGTAATATTGGTCCTGGTACTCAAGGGGTTAATACATATCATGAAACCCACATGGACTAAAACAGATGCTCGATGCATTTTATAGATTGCTAGATTGTGAGCACAGTTAGCAAATATTACTTATTGGCTCTAATTAATTCTTAGCCTCTGATTGCAGATTACGTGTAACTTCCATGTGTTACTGACATCGTGATGACGGACTCATTTACTATTGGCTGTGTCTAAGAAGTACATTACGGCTTGCTTAAATACTGACAGATCATATGATCACCCCCTGAAATCAGACTTAAAAAGGCAGGGTTTACGAGTTTAGTATTCAGGAGCTAATTTGCAGCCTTGAATAGAATACATTTAAACATTTTGAGACATTTGCGGGCTTCTAATAGATTAGGGCCCATTGTTCTGTAGTGCTAATTACTGGGCACACAGTGAATACATACAGCAAATAAGAGATTACTATCTAAGTGGATTAAGGGTATTAGACACAAAAGGGAAATAGGGTGTCCAGTGAAGCATCAAGATCTATGTAATAAGTGTTTGAATGCCTGATAGTCAGGTTTTCAGGAAAATGTGAAGAGTAGGGGCAATTCTTCCCCCCTCTCCTGTGTCTTCCCCCCTTTCCCTCCTCTGTGTCTTTTTCCCCCCTCTCCCTCTCCTGTATCTCTTTCCCTCCCTCTCTCTCCCTTGGGTCTCTTTCCCCCCTGTCCCTCCCTTGTGTCTCTTCCCTT
Source organism: Discoglossus pictus (assembly GCA_027410445.1). Lineage (NCBI taxonomy): Eukaryota > Metazoa > Chordata > Amphibia > Anura > Alytidae > Discoglossus > Discoglossus pictus. The sequence goes on along the minus strand of CM050165.1, from coordinate 25,238,917 downwards.
ACTCTCCCTCTCCTGTGTCTCTTTCCCACCTCTCCTGTGCCTCTTAATCCCTCTCCTTTGTTTATTTCCCCCTCTCCCCCTGTCTCTCTCCTCACTCTCTCCCACCCTCTTGCTGTGGCTTACGCCACACATTGCAACTTGCGGCCATAATTTTGAGCGTTACAGACAAACTATATATGTGATGAGTTGTCTAATGGCTGCCATCTCAAGGCTGAGCTGGGCCCTTCAAATAACAAACACTTCTTACATCAGAGATATGTCATAATAGATGATGTCACAGAGCCCAGGGGACTATATAAGGAGCTGTGTTGGGAGGCCAAGACATTCATAGCATAAAGATCAAGAGATAAGCAGCAGGAACCCATGGCCTTTTATAGATGGATATAGGAAACCTTAAATGAGCCAACTCTACCATGACACCATGACAAAGAAGACTGAGAGGCATTGGGTAGATAAAGGTAAGGCTTAATTGTGTAGATAAAGGTAAGGCATAATTGTGTAGATAAAGGTCAAAGCTTAATAATCGGGTAATGAGGTGAATTGTAACTTTCTAATACTATGTATAAGATTGTATAGTCACAAGTCTCATGTATTTACTGTATCCCTTGTATCTTTCTACAGAAAATGGTAGCACGCTATAAATATATAATTACATATGTGAGGAGATACTGTGAGGTGAGTAAAGACGTTTCTTCAGTGTATTTGTTCTGTATTTGTTCTATATAGACTCTATGCTTGCCAGACCTCACCTTTAATTGGCATGGCAGGGAATGCACTTGGTTTTATAGCAGCTCTGTAATGTGTTTTTTCCATTAAAGGGGAATTTTTTTCACCTTAATGTATATGAGATTTGCTATATGTCTCTGTGTATGTAATAATCCCTTGTGAGTAATTATATAAGGAGAGTGGCCTTAGTGAGTACCCAGAGGTTTTTGTTGCCAATTTCTCCATGAGAAATACACCAACCCCAAACATACCCGTAGTCTATTAATAAGTACCTTGGTGTATGGATATGAAAGCATCATATATCACAATAACATCACAAAGCCAAATTATTATATAGATGTAGGGACTGAAGATCTGCAAGTTTATGTCTAATGTACAAAACATACTGTATTCCTATCATTTGCATCATACTTTTTTGAAGAAATAGACATAGGTAATGGGTAAATGGGCATGTACAGCCTTTAATTCATTACTAATCATATGCAATTATGCTTTATTGGGGCAGCCATTGTCTTCTTTTTTGCATCTCGTTTTTTGCATTCCCCTGCTGTAGTAGCAGAGAATACATAAATGGTGACTCCTGTTACAGTATAATTACATTTAGTATTCAAAGGCTATATTTTCTTGAATTTTCTTATACTTTCTTAAATATATTGCCCATTATCGAGTTTGGTTCTTCGTAAAAAGGTCAGAATGGTTTCATGGAAGCTCATGTTGCAAGGTTTCAAGCCCTCAGCACAAAAAGGGACTCTTACAGCCCTCTGGGGAGATGTCTGATAAACCAATGCATGATATTGACCTGTATTGAACTGGGAGATTATGTGCTTGTGAGGTCTCTTAATAAGGTTTCTTTATCTCCTAGGTGGACACAACCTCTCACATTGTTCCTCACCAATAGAACTGTTGTCAAGGTTGAAGGAAAGGTCAAAATGTTCTGCATCCCTCTGGTGAGATGTCTGATAAACCAATGCATGATATTGACCTGGGAGATTAGGTCCTTGTGAGGTCTCTTAATACGGTTTCTTTATCTCCTAGGTGGGCTCAACCTCTCACCTTGTAACTCACCAATAGAACTGTTGTCAAGGTTGAAGGAAAGGTCAAAATGGTCTGCATCCCTCTGGTGAGATGTCTGATAAACCAATGCATGATATTGACCTGGGAGATTAGGTCCTTGTGAGGTCTCTTAATACGGTTTATTTATCTCCTAGGTTGGCTCAACCTCTCACCTTGTTCCTCACCCATAGAACTGTTGTCAAGGTTGAAGGAAAGGTGAGATGTCTGATAAACCAATGCATGATATTGACCTGGGAGATTAGGTCCTTGTGAGGTCTCTTAATACGGTTTATTTATCTCCTAGGTGGACGCAACCTCATACATTGTTCCTAACCAATAGAACTGTTGTCAAGGTTAAAGGAAAGGTCAAAATGGTCTGCATCCCTCTGGTGAGATGTCTGATAAACCAATGCATGATATTGACCTGGGATATTAGGTCCTTGTGAGGTCTCTTAATACGGTTTCTTTATCTCCTAGGTGGGCTCAACCTCTCACCTTGTTCCTCACCAAGGTTGAAGGAAAGGTCAAAATGGTCTGCATCCCTCTGGTGAGATGTCTGATAAACCAATGCATGATATTGACCTGGGAGATTAGGTCCTTGTGAGGTCTCTTAATACGGTTTATTTATCTCCTAGGTGGGCTCATCAACCTCTCACTTTGTTCCTCACCCATAGAACTGTTGTCAAGGTTGAAGGAAAGGTGAGATGTCTGATAAACCAATGCATGATATTGACCTGGGAGATTAGGTCCTTGTGAGGTCTCTTAATATGGTTTATTTATCTCCTAGGTGGGCTCAACCTCTCACCTCACCCATAGAACTGTTGTCAAGGTTGAAGGAAAGGTCAAAATGGTCTGCATCCCTCTGGTGAGATGTCTGATAAACCAATGCATGATATTGACCTGGGAGATTAGGTCCTTGTGAAGTCTTATAAAAAGGTTTTTTTATCTCCTAGGTGGACTGGGACCTCTAACCTCGTGTTCCTCACCAATTAAACTGTTGTCAAAAATCAGAATGGTTTCATTGAAGCTTATGATGCAATGGTTCAATCCCTTCACCATGAAAAAAGGACTCTTTATAGCCCTCCGGTTAGACAGTCTGCATACACACCCTGTCTGAAATTGTGGTTATCCCCTTGGTCATCAGTTGCTAAGAGTGGGAACAGTGGCAACTCCCTGTGTAGCCGACACCAACTTAACTGGCCTCCCCATCTACTACTGAACTCCTTCAGTATAGTAACTGATGGTAAAATATATTTTAACATATGTACTGATATTATACATCCCTATCTGAACTCTGCAGAGGAAATTTAAATTGTCAGAAGTCTATATTTCTGGCAGAACGTTTCTGCACAAGCAGCTGTTCTTGTGATAATTAGGAAGTTGTACAATAGTGTACTTTCACTGTGTTGTTTTTTTCAGATAAAGAACGTATTGTGACAAGGAGCCCTCTCGTGACACTCTCTGCATACTCTCTCTTTCTGCCATTGTGGTTATCCCATTCATTGGTCATCAGTTGCGAAGAGTGAGAACGGTGGCAACTCACCCGTGTAGCCGACACCAACTTAACTGGCCTCCCAATCTACTACTGAACTCCTTCAGTATAGAGACTCATGGTAATATACATTTTAATACATATATTCCTTCTGAAGTCTCCTAATTTAAACATCATAAGCAGGTAGCAGAGAGACTGTCTCAAATGTCGGATAAACCAATGAATGATATTCACCTGTGAGATTATGCCGTTGTGAAGTCTCTTAATAAGGTTTATTTGTCTCCTAGGTGGACTGGACCTCTCTCCTTGTGTTCCTCACCAATCCAACTGCTGTCAAGGTTGAGGTGAAGGTCAGAATGGTTTCATGGAAGCTCATGTTGCAAAGTTTCAAGCCCCGTCACCATGAAAAAGGACTCTTAACAGCCCTCTCGTGAGACTCTCTGCATACTTGCTCTGGCTGCCATTGTGGTTATCACCTTGGACTCTCTTGTACAAGTAAATAAAGATGCCTCCTTGATTAGATCAGATCTGTGTCATTCTTTACTGAGTCAAACTGACCCGTAACACGTGGCAAATACAAAACAATATTGAATATTGGAAGTTACTGTTGGACACACAGCGGTAGCCACCGCTATCAGTGTTTATTGCCTGCTGACTGGGCCATTGCCCACCACACTCTCACCATCTTGTGTCACTTCCCCATCTTCTTTACACTGTAAGGAGGAGCAGGGTTATCACTTCCTCATGTGTCAGAAGGTTTCTCATGTCTTATAGTGTGTATTTTTCAGTACCTACTGTAATCTTTAACCTTTGTCACCGTTGACCTTTTATCAGCTCTATACATTGTCACCTAATCTCTGTATATTATTATCTCAAGAGCAGGTACTTCATCTACTCTGTATCAGAGGGTTGTGTTGTTATAAATCATATATAATGCTTCTTATAAGAATATATATGTTATATGTCAGTAAAAGACTTCTAGAGAGACCCTGCATTATGTCATATAATACAACTGCCCACGTGACAATTCTGTCCTGGAGGAGAAACACGACCCACAACCCTGACCTTGTTATGGGGAAAGAAGTGCAAAACAACATGTATTATATGTAAGGTTTCTCCAGGTTTAGGAGTGATGCTCTGCAGAGAATCTGGTGTTTAGGAGTGATGCTCTGCAGAGCGCCGGGTATAGGAGTGATGCTCTGCAGAGCATCTGGGGTTTAGGAGTGATGCTTTGCAGAGCACCTGTTATATGAGTGGTGCTTGACCTGCTAGTCTTCCTGTATGTATACTACTGAGACTTGCTCTTCTATGTAGCTCTGTTGGTGATTGGCAGATAGAGAACTGAATAGACATACTATCAGCATCCATTATCATAGTTTATTTGTTATGAGCCAACATGTTCCATAGTGCTATGCACGGGTAAGATCAAGGCAAAAACAATAGCAACCCTTCCCTGTATCTCTTCCCCCCTCCCCTGTGTCTCTTCTCCCCCTCTCCATCTCCTGTGTCTCCCTTCCCCCCTGTCCCTCCCCTGTCTCTTCCCCCTTCTCCCTCCCCTGTGTCTCTTCCCCCTCTCCCTACCCTGTGTCATTTCCCCCTCGCCCTCCCCTGTACCTTTTCCACCTCCTCTGTGTCTCTTCCCCCTTCTCCCTCCCCTGTGTCTCTTCCCCGTCTCCGTCCCCTGTATCTCTTTCCCCCCTCTCCCTCCCGTATCTCTTTGCCCCCCTTTGCCTTTCCTGTGTCTCTCTGCCTCCCTCTCCCTCTCCTGTGTCTCTTTACCCACCTCTCCCTCTCCTGTGTCTCTTTGCCCCCCTCTGCTGTGTCTCCCCCCCCCCACTCCCTCCCCTGTGTCTCTTTGCCCCGCTCTCCCTCCCCTGTGTCTCTTCCCCCCTCACCCCTGTGTCTCTTCAAGCCGGTAACTTTGCGAGCTTTACACACAAACTCGCAATTACAACAACTATATATATGATTCTAGCCAGCTTTGGGACTTTGGTATCTTACTGAGCCTTCCAGGTAGTAGTTATCCCTTCTGGGATCATAGATCCTTTTTTGCACATATTACCATGTTTTAGTATTTTGTCCCTCATTTCTTTTTAGTCATTTACATTTAAATTATTGTACTGTATACTTCCCTTTTAAAGCTGTTTTCTTCAATAAATATTTTTCACTTTTCTATGTATTTTACAGTTGTATATGGAACAAGTTGGATAAATTAATACATAGTTCATATATTTATGAAGCATGCAAAAATCCAACAACATTAGCAACTGTTTAATCCAAAATAATAATACCATTTCTTTAAATAATAATTTTAGTAAAATATGCAACCCCTTGAGAAGAAGGGTATGACACTATATAGTGATGTACCTATTAAGGGAAGATCCACTTAAAATGCTACTGTAGTGGTCATAAAATAACATTAAATGGTAATTTTTTTTTTGGACTAGTGTATTTTTGTCTGCAATAGCCACTACAGGGAAGGAGATGGGTACATAATGTTATCAGGACAACAGATGTGATCGCCGGTCAGAACAGTCCCCCCATACATTTTCTAAATAATTTGAATAAGAATTTTTGAGTTGATCATCCATTAATAGACAAATATTCCTCTTTATAAAAGCCCAGGAGGACCAGTGGGGCTCAGTGGAAATGGGCTGTGGTGTGGGTGCGACTTCACTCCATTCTGTACTGGCGGTAGCTCCATCTATGGTGAGGAGTCATCTACCATTTTGGTTTCTGCTGATCTACTTCCACAAATGGGACAAGGTTTTGATTGTAGATGATGCTACTGTCTGCTACAGTGAATATACAGCAGCTAAATCCCAGTAAGTTCTATGGGAGTAATGGAAAGTACATTTGTTTACACCCGTCTGAAAAAGCATCTTAAAGAAGCAGCTCAGCGAAGGAAATGGATCACCACAGTTAAGAATATTGCATAAAAAGCGAAATATTTGAAAGCTGTGTAGAAATCACTGGACTACAATGGACCTTCAGATATATTCATTTATAATCAAGACTATTATAAAGAATGATTTATTTAATGCTGGGTGTGGTTGGTTTCAGGTAGAGACAAACACACATATAATGCTTACATAGAAAGGCAGGTTTTTAATGATCTAACTTGTTTTTGTTGTTGGAACATTACATGTGTTTGAGGAGGAAATATGACATATGATTTCTGTTCTTGCATATACACGTGACCCTTAGGGATTAGTAGGGTCACCCAAGATTGACAGGTCATAACAGAGGGGTCAGACGAATTGCGGATCGACTGGAGAAGTAACTGGCAACCCAATCCAGTACCTTTGCCAAGAAAACCTTAAAGGTTCACTGAGAGTTGAGTGAGTTAAAAGAGGCTGCTCTATGAGTGGGTTATCATGTCCATAGAACTAACCTATTAAAGTTAGTTCGTTCTCTGAGCACCTCTGACTTTGTTGTTTTGTATATGCAAATTACTTGTAGTGATTAGTCTCCCGAAGGGGGCTCCCGACGTGGACTCCTTGGTCACCGTGCTCAGCTACATCCTACTGATGAGACCCAACTGAGACCGGAAAATACGTCTGGGGTTTACTCTTTCTCCTGTACAGCATAGAATTGTCTAGCATTTCAGGGCTGGATCCCATACTGAGTGAGACCAGACTGATATACTCCCTGCGAAGGGCACAAGTGACTAAAGGAGGCTGCTCTCAGAGTAGGTTATTATGTCCATAGAACTAACCTATTAGGGTTAGTTTGTTCTCTGATTGAAACCTCTATTTCTGTTGTTGTATATTATATATGATATATACTATAGTGAGCAGAGAAGAGATGAATTTAGCTGCTAACAATTAAAATTACAGCTATAATACAGTTCTTGATGCTTTGGCCAATCTCATATGACATTTACCATAACCTCAAACATGGAGCATTAATACACTAACTAGACAAGATCCATGACTTTTACCTACAGATGTCAAAGTGTGCTCTTATGTGTAAGTGGAATGTGCCTTTTAAACTTAAAGAGAACCTTGAACTTTGTAGTGGGCCCTGTAATGTGCCCCAAGGTGTGCTAGACGACAATCAGATGGCCGTGTATACATATACAGTGAGTCAGCAAGAAAATACAACCCAGACGTCTAGTATGCTCATCACTTTCACCTCAGGGTACAAAAATGACTAAACATGTCTGACACGCCAGACGCCACTCCAGAGCTGCTCAGTGTCACCACTCCAGTCGTATATGGTGTTTATGTTTATTCTTAATGGGATATGGAAGACTACATAGACTGTTTGTTTGGTTTTAGGCAGTAAAAACAGAGCTTAGAAGCACTTCATAATAAAAGAAAGAAGATAAACGTAAAAAGGTACACAGGAACCTTCCACATCCCTTTAATCCATCTTTGAATTGTTTTACATGTTCTTCAAAGGCTAACACAGATATATAAGACCATAGATATTTTATGTATATACACATTGTGAGAGAAAATGTCAGATTCACAGAAATTTTTTTCCCTGTGTATGGACATACACAGTGCCAGATCTACCTTTTTGGAGCCCCTAGGCAGTGAAGTGGAGGAGCCCCTGCGAGTATGAAAGGTATTCACTGACCCATTTTTGCTTTTTCTGTGCGTGTAAGTTCCTTTTCCCATTGTAACTGTCTTGTTCTAAGTGGTTACCCCCCCTAGCAGCCAGTCTATGAACTGGGTTTGTTAAGCCAGGAACCACTTTTTTTTAATAAGTGGCACCCCTCACAAAGAAGCTCGCTTAGGCAGCTGCCTACTCGGCCTAATCGGTGATCCGGCCATGGACATACTACTCTGTGGCACTGCATCACAAAACTGAGGCATCCTACTGCCCCAAGATGTGCTGCCCTAGGCTTGAGCCTTGTTAGCTTTAGCGTCACTTCTTCACTAGCGTTAAAGACCTAAGACAACTATTGCATTAAAAACAAAAGGCAATTTACTAAAAAGGTCACCCCAGCTATAATCTGATGGTTTCCTCCATTATAAACCATATTCAAAGTAAAACCTGGTCATTTAAGAGCATAACAAATTATAAAAATGGCTATTGATTCCCACTAACCTCATCTCATGATTTTCATAAATGTATGATCTTGAACATATCATTTTAATGTTACATTTATAAAAAGTATACATATATATTTTTTATATTTTATCACTCTGACCTGTTTATCACTCTGACCTGTGCAATAACCCCAGATCAGTGCTGGAGCTACTGCAGGTGCAGCAGGTGCAACGCACCTGTGCCCACAACAGAGTAGCCCCACCCCCCCCCCCCCCTGGTACCTGGGGTAAAGGACTCTCTTCAATTATTACGTTAATTATTTTTAGTTTCTGAACACCTACAAATATGTTTTTTTTTTCTTGACCCCTATAGGCACCTATATTGTATAGAGAAGTTGCAAGGGGGGCCCTCAATTTTTTTTGCACTGGGGCTCTCTATTCACTAGATCCTCCACTGCCCCAGATATTGCACATACCTTCCTTTTGTGACTTGTTATGCCCCACCATGCTTTCTCTGTTATTTTTTAACCTTCTCCATTGGTGTTAAGGTATAATTTGTAACAACTAATCGGTATTGATTTTGACTTGAGAAATAGTGCACATGTCTAGAATTCCTGCCCTGAAGAATGTCACCTTATGCATATATTACTTACCGGAGTCTAAAAGCAGTCACATGTGAACTTTACCCTTAATAGAAACAGCAGGGGAGCTTAGCAAATGGTAAGAATTACTGGCATAATACTCACACTGTGCTAATGCCACAGTAAAATGTGACCTGTTCCTATTAATGAGGGAATAGACTCCTTGAGTAATTTCTTAAAGTCTACAGGAGGTCAAAGGAAGAAAGAGGCTGTATAGAGCTCAAGGGAAGATTATGGGTAGACTCACAAATCTATCACTGGATCTGTAAAGGGATACGATGGCAATATTGCCCATACAAAATAGACATTGCAACCTTCAATGGTCTGCTGTGCGTACCTTGCAACGCTTAGTGAATCCAGTGCAAAGTAATAAGAGACACAACTGAAGTCCCAAATATGGTATAGGCTGATTGGGCTAATTATTAATTGGTCTTGCCAGTTTCATATGGTTTTACACTGGAAGAAAAACAGAGCCCCAGGGGTAATTAGGAATTATTAGTACTTTTAACCCATTAGAAAGAGATATCAGTGTATGCTTGGCAGACAAATAAGAACGGCAGGTAAAAATATACTTAAGATAACTTTCATGTGATAAAGTAGGGGTAAATACCTAGGATTTTAAATGACAACATACTATATAGCGTATCATCTCAGTGTATAATCCTGCACGAATGCTTGTGCAATGCTTATCTGGTAATATTTCTACCACATGTTGCCAGCATCCACTTCTGCTGATGTCATTGATCACACTAGTATGCAATGTTCTGCACCTGTGTGTTTTCACTGGCTGGTGGCTCACCTAAATCTCCTAGCTCGTTGCCAGTATTTATAATACTAGTTTGATCAATGATCTAAGCAGGACTGGGCCCAGCCCATATATATTTTCACTTGCTTGGGTGGAGCCCAATGTCTCAATCTTGTCTGTAACACATTTTAAAAGTCATTGATCACACTAGTATGCAATGTTCTGCACCTGTATGTGTGTTTTTACTGGCTTTAATACATGTAATTGCTGTTTTTTTATGTATGGTATTCTGTTTACCTGCTATAAGTACTAGCAAATCGTATACAAGGCAGAAAGAAGGTAGATGCTCTAAATAGCTATTGATCATTGGCAAAGTTAAAATTCAGTGATGGAAAAAAGCAATATACAATATTATTCTCATCAACCATCAGTTCCAAAGCCCACAACCAAGCTGGCTATCTCTCTCTATGGGCCTCATTCAAATGTGATTTGGCCAATTGAATAGGGCTCTAAATAAGCACATAGCAATTTTTTTTACAGATGTTTTTTAGTTATTGAACTTCTATCCAAAAGCAAGGTCTTCACTAACTAAAAACTTCTGTAAAAAAAATCTATGTGCTTATATAGAGCCCTATTCAGTTGGCCAAATCGCATTTGAATGAGGCCCTCTAGAAAGATAGATAGATAGGCAGATATACATATTAGGGGAATGCAAGAGTGAAATTTCATGATTTCAAGATTTTTTTAAGTCATCTGATTAAGGTATTATGAGAAAGGACTATTTTACATATAGGGTAGTAGATAAGTGGAACATCATTCAAGCGGATGTGGAGTATTTAAGCATGCCTGGGATTCGCATAATGCTAACCTGAAGCGTAGACAGGTCCGGATCATCCATTAAGCGAGTTAGGCTCCCGCCTACAGGGGCATCTCTGAGAATGGCGCCTCATTATCACCCCATATTTCACCAGATACACCATCCAAATCCCCTCTCTGCGTGTGCTTCTCTGTACAGTGTCTGCTTCCTCTAAAAGCAGACAGCGCTAGGGGAATTAAAACTGAGCTACAGTCAGGAAGCTAAGATTACACTGCTGGAAGCCTAAGCCCGCCTCCTGCACCAGAGCACAGAGAGCAGGGAGAGGAAGCCTTACCCTGCGCAGCCATGGCAGCAAGGCTGGGTACAGACAGTGGCAGGAGATCTTCAACACAAGATGGAGGCAGGATATGTGATGAGGTGAGAGGCATGTACATGTGTGAAAGGGAGCGAGAGCGAGGGAGAGAGAAGATGGAGAGAGGGTGAGGTAGAGAGGGTGAGGTAGAGAGAGGGAGAGCAAGGGACAAAAAGAGAGGAAGAGAGAAATAGGGAAAGAAAGAAGGGAGAGAGAGAGAGGGAAAAAGAAGGGGAAAGAGATAAATAGGGAAAGAAAGAGGGGGAGATAGAGGGTGGGAAAAAGAAGGAGAGAAAGAGACATAGGGAAAGAGAGAGGAGAAGAAAGATAGAGAGAGAGTGGGGATAGATAGGGGAGAGAGGGGGAGAGAGAGGAAAAGAGAGGAGGATAGAGAGGGAGGGAGAGAAAGAGGAGGGAAGAAGAGAGAAGGAGAGAGAGAGGAAGAGAGATGGGGATAGAGAAGGAGGGGGAAAGAAGAGAGAGAAAGAGCGAGAGAGATAAGGGAAGAAGAGAAAGAAGGGGAGAGAGAGGAAGAGGGAGGGGATAGAGGTGGGGGGAAATAAGAGAGAGAAAGAGGGAGAGAGAGGGCAAAGGAAGAGAGAGGGCAATAAAGAGAGAGAGAGAGAAGGGGAGAAAGAGAGGTTGAGAGATAGGAAGAGAAAGAGAGGGAGGGAGAGAGAGAAAGAGGGAGAGAGATAGAGAGAGAGGGAGACAGAGAAAGGGGGGGAGAGAGGGAGAGAGTGAGATAGTGGGGTAGGGAGAGGGGAAGAGGGATAGAGAGTGGGGGGAGAGGCAGGGAAAAAGAGAGACAGAGGGTGGAGAGAAACATAGGGCTGATCAGTAGAGAAACAGAGACATAGAAAGAGGTAAGGGAGAGAGAGAGAGCGAGAGAGTGAGAGAAAGAGAAGGGAGGGAGAGAGAGGAGAGAGAGACAGGGGGAGTGTGACAGAGAGGTAGACAGAGAAAGTAGATAAATAAAGGGGTAAGAAAGAGGTAGAGAAAGACGGGGTATAGAGAGGAGAAAGAGAGGGAGAGAGAGAAAGAAGGAGCGAGAAGGGAGGAGGAGAGAGAGGGAGAGAATGTGAACAAGTAATAGCTTGGCATGTGTATGAGTAGCTATGCTGTAAAAATGGTGGAAATGTCTGCAATTTGCTCACACAGCAAGATAGAGATATACACCACAGAAAAAGGAAAAATGGGTGCGCACACACTAACAGGGGCTCCTCCACTTTACTGCCTAGGGGCTCCAAAAAGATAGATCTGGTTCTGGGCGTGGAGGTTTCTGGATTTAACTAGCTATATCATATACCCATGTATCTGCTTACTTTTATATATTTTATTAAGAAGTGCTTATATGCTCTGTTCTTACTAAAATCATACAAATAGTCCCTGTATGGGTCTGTCCTCAGCAGCTTATGAAGACAGAGACTCTGCTGTACTTGATTTACCTTTATCTCATGCTAACTAATCAGTAACATCTCTCAGCAACATGCTGCTGAGACATGGTCCCTGATAGGCTAGGACACTACACAGCACATCTGTGTCTGTAGGACACTGCAGTGGGCAGACCCATACAGGGACTATCTGTTCGATTTTAGGCAGTAAAAACAGAACTTATAAGCACTTCTTTAAAAAATAAAGTGCATGTCAGTAAATAGATACACAGTAATTTTATGTACCTAGTAAAATCCAGGAACCTTCCATATCCCTTTAATTAATCCAAATATTTAGGTAGACAGAATTGGCAAGCTAGATGACCCTTGTGGTTCTTTTCTTCTATCAAATCCATGTATGTGTGTTTCTATGTCTTGTGTGGACGTGTTTTACAGAAAAGGTGTTGAATAAATTAAATAGCATTGCAGTAAATGTGGTGCTGACAAATATAGTAAATCCTACAGTTAATAGGTGCCATTCTCAGACTGTAAGCTCATGGCTTGTACTCCCATTATTATATGAGTTGCGTGAGTGTGCCAACAAACACAATATGATAACAATCATCGCTCCAGGTAAGGACGCCACACCTTGCTCTACCAGTTCCAACATGGTGACATATAACTGGTTTGATTGGGTAATTTACTACTTAATGTAATGGGATTCCCAGGATAACCGCCAGGAACAGAGTAATCGATCAGGGAGGAGATTTCATGGGTTGGGCAGCCATTTGTTCCATCTAATTGTTCCAAAAATAAATACTTAAAACACATCTCACTTTGATGGCTTATTCTGAAGAAAAAATAATAAACATGGAAAGAAAACAAAAAGCACAAGAAGTGTAAAACCAAAAACTTCCCAATGGGGGATGACTGATGCAAATGGTGCCGCCTAAAAATTAGACTCCAGAGAGGAAACTGGCTTAAAAGTAACCAAAGAGTTAGTCTTCAGTGGGGCACAGAAAATGACTCACATCTGGTATTCTGAAAAAAGCTAAATTTTGGAGCAAGTACTCTTGCAACTGAATGATATCAAAGGGCCGCTGTAATCCTAAAAAAATTATCTTGCATTTAAAAGATAATTTTTTTAAACATTAAAAAAAATACAAAAAAAAATTTTTATAAAAAAAAAATTGGTCTATATTGGAGATAAATTATGTTAAAGGCAGATCTAAGATGCATCTGATAGAGGAGAGTCAGTAGTGTATGCAAAATAAAATTTGCATGAATAAATACGAAAATAAACATTTACAAACTAACCCAGATGTTAAATGCCTTCAGTTTTCAAACTGCAGATTAGCATAACATTCATAATTTGTTTTGGCCAATCAGGAGAAAGCATAGGTTAGCTGATACATTTGTACTAAACTCTGGGGTTCCTGTGTTGCAACACAGCCCGGGATATGTAGTCCCCTCTCTCTCTCTATCCTTGTGCTCTGATTGAGCTGTGAGCTCAGACCCCACCCACCACATGATTCCAACCTGCAGCAAGTACTTCCTTTGAAAGGTCAAACTCTGCACATGGCTGCCTCTCCTCAGTGTACTTGGTTATGTAAGCTCCCTGTGGGTGTGCAAAGCTGGATTTTACTTTCCTGCTTATAACTTTGTAAGTACACTGAACTTTTCTATATAACACATATTTTTCTGATAATCACTTCCTGTTTCTTACCAAGCATTTGAAACTCAGGAAACTTACATATACCTTTAAATTGAGACACAAGGTTAGAAATGCAACTCGTGCCTGTATTCCCATTCAACTGAATGTGATCAGATAAGAAGATGAAATTGATATTCTCTCCATGATATTTTTTTCCCTGTTTCCTCTCAGTTCACTTGTAAAATAAAGGATGTATAAAACTAATTGTCTTGTTAATCTCTTTCTCAGATTCTTTATTGGTAATTTTCTTAAATGAATCTAATGTATGTTACATGCAATACAGCATTTTGATATTGTATAAGACATATTGATTTAAATGCATCATAGAAAGTTTTGATTCTTTACATTCATTCATCTCTCCCACTTGTAGAAGCAGCATAAACTGCAGCTCCAACTATAAAATTATTGTATATAATAGTAAACAAATTAAAGTCTTTATTAGTTTTTTGTTTCTAAAAACTTTCTGTTCATTATCAAGCTTAGTTCTTTAAAAGATCATATAGCAAATGAATGGTTAGATATCCTTTAAAGAATGACTGTAGTTTAGCTAAAAATCTGTTTGTGAAGTATGTAAGGAACCAACATTGGCCCCCATTTAATTCCAAGCCTGTAATTACCTTCAAACAGAACTTGTGGCTGTGGGTTACAAAATGTTTACATATATAAATGTATTCAAACCCGCAATTACATGCTCACAGCCCCAACACGCAAACCATGAACCCGTATGTAGCATTTCAGGGCATAATCATGAACAATTAAACAACCCCGTAAGTTACAATTTAGACAGAGCCAATACTAAATAAGGCCGTCATCATGACATCAGTAAAAAATGGAGTTTAAACTGCAATCAATTAGGGTAATCGGATTCCAATCCAGAAATGTAGAAATCCATAAATCAACTGTTCTAGTCCATGCTCTTTGATTCTCAGGATCGATATAACATGCAAATAAAACATGATTTTTGTTTTTATCGCGTATTTGTGAGCATGAGACTGTTTAGAAATTAATTCTAATTCTAATGCCTTTCATTGCTTTCCCAGAATTTTAAGTACAGTAGTGTGTGTTTATTTGGTTTTACAGTGTTACGAACAGGTGTTTAATCCACTTGCGAGTCCTATCTAATACTTCTATAATTTTTTTATACATTTGCCATTTACGGGTTTGAAGGCAATTGCGAGCCTGTTGAGTTGTTGTAATTGAATATGGATTTTGCGTCTTTACCGATGGCAACATTTACGGGCTTGAAACATCAAAGGAGGAGATAGGACTGAGTTATGTTTTTGACACCCGCAGGGCGAGTAGCTAAAAGTAGCCAATTGAAGTAACGTTTACAGGCTCCATTATGGGCTCATGTAATCGCGATTTGGACAATTAAATAGGGGCCAAAGTTAGCAACTGTGTATATTATAGAAGAGTTTGGAGGCAGATATTCATCATATTCTCCTTGTTTAGTATATGAGGAGCCAGGTACATAGCAGGGAAAGCTGCATAGTCACTTTGTAGTATGACTGCATGCCTCTGAGCATGTTTATTGGGAGGAGGTGTCAAATGCTTCAAGTTGAAATTACTCTCCAATGAGGTCAAAATGGAAGCACAAACCCCTCAGACTAAAAGGCAGTGCTTTAAAGGCTCAACATAGAAGCTAGACAGAAACAGACTGTTTTACGGATTGTATCGTTACTAATGTTTATTACATACTTTACAAGCATAACGTTTTTCCAAAACTGCTGTGATCCTTTCAATGGTTGGAAGTCTAACAGATAAAGAACATTTCATTATCAATCTATATGAGCGACCTAATTTTCTGAAAAAATAACCACAATCAAAAGCTTTGCTCTAATTAGTATACACATTTCTTTAAAATGCATAATTATATAAACAGGTGATATATCTACAAATTGTGCATAATTTTAATCCTCATTTTTTGGCTCCAAATTCCTATAGAGGAAAAATATCTGTTCAGTCCCAGTGGCCCACAGCCATCTACATGGTTAGGACCTCTGAGGAAGGCAACTGAAGTCTGTCCAGTATTTGTACCCTACAACCTCTATCTTTCTCTTCCCCCTTCTACTTCCGCATCCTCCATATCATCCTTTCGTTTTGTATCTCTTCCTCATCTTCTGTATTCCATCTCTTCTATTCCTATATCCCCATATTTTCTTCTCCTGTATCACATATCTACTCCTATTGTATATATCCCCATCTCCTCCTTTTACATACCTACATATCTTCTCCTGTATCCCCATCTTTTCTTCCTCTGTATCCCAATGTCTTCCTTTCCTGTTTCCTACATCTTATCCTCGCCTGAATTTACTTCTCGACGTCTCCAGCAGTCCCCATTTCTTATATAGTTACATAGTTACATAGTATTTGAGGTTGAATAAAGGCTTTTAGTCCATCAAGTTCAACCTTGTTAGATCTCTTCTGATCTTTTTAATAGGTGGATTATTTGTTAATAATTGTTAATTGATCCAGAGGAAGGCAAACAGAAAAAAAAAACATTGAAAAAAAGCAAAATTCCTTCCTGACCTCAGAAACTGGCGATAACATTTCTCCCTGGATCAATATTCCTTCACTAGTTATCTAGCATAACCTTCAATGCCCTCTTTATTAAAAATATATCTAACCCCTAAATGTATCTATTGAATTCGCTGTCACCACCTCCTTTGTAGAGAATTCCACAATTTAACCACCCTAACTGTGTAGAACCCTTTTCTTTCTTTAAGGTGAAATCTTTTTTCCTCTAACCTCAAAGGCTGTCCTCGTGTCAGTTGAAAACCTCTTGGCCTAAAAGTTCACTTGACAAAGCCTTATATTCACCCTAGATATATTTAAATAAGGTAATCATATCCCTTCTTTCAATAATCATATTTTCTAGGAAAAATAAGTTTAATTTAGTTAGTCTGTCTTCATAACTTAGCCCCTCCATTTTCTTAGCTTTGTTATTCTTCTCTGTACTTTTTCCAGCTATAAAATGTCCTTTTTTATGAAGTGGTGTCCCAAGTTTTACTCCAATTTTCCAAATGAGGGCGTACTAGAGAATTGTATAGTGACAGAATTATATTTGCTTCCCTGGCTTATATATCCTTTGTCACGGACCCCTTTTTCTCTTCCTGGGTGTTGGGCCATTGAGCTACCATAAAAGTACAGACTACTTGCTTCCAGCAATGGATTATCTGCATAAACACCTCCATTGTCTTTGTAAATCTGCTTTGTTCCATTGTTTAAAACAGTGGGTAGTGGTGGCTCAGGTATACTGCTAAAGTACCAAATGCAATTATAAGAGTAGGGTGCTCCTTAGGATAAATAATGAATACATACAGGAGGGAGGACAAAGATCCTATTATAGGGCACACCTACTAATCCAAATCTAAGAAACAATAGAGTAAACTAAATAATAAAACTTAACATTTAATGGTATTTAAAATCCTTATTAAAATATATGCACATAGGTAGCAGAGAGGTAGTAATGTTCTAATTGGCAGTATGGGTGTATATAAATTCCTGAAGGGGCCAGCTTGTATGCAAGCTATATTCAATATAAAGTGCTAGTGTAAATCACAGATAAAGTGATAGTCGTGCAAAAAAGGTGCAAAATATAAAGTGCCAAGTGCTAATAGTATATAAGGTACACAGCTATTGGTGTGCACCAAAATAAGTGATTAATATATAAATAATGTAAATATAGCAAGCTATATGGGTTTAGAACATGAGGTAGTCCAGCTTCAATGCTGGAATTGAATAACAACCACTGTACCCTATATAGGGGGAGAAATGCCCCGAGAATAATACAAGTCTCTAAGCTGGACCCTAAGTAAATATGAATTCCTGTCCTAGAGTGACAGTGTGGACCATAGGAATATAGACCCAATATTGCCTGAATATTGAAAATAGATACAGCGTGGTTCTACAGGATCTAACTAGTAAAGCTGTGCCTTTCTGAATATAAATGTGCTAAATATAAATGTTACAAGAAACGTGCGTCGGGTTCACGTAGGAACGCAGTCGCGAGCCGATGACGTCACTGCTGTGCGTCTAGACCGCGGCGTGCTAAGCAGAGAGCTAGCGTGGTTTCCATCTCAGGCCCATAGTTTAAAGTCCCTTCCCCGATGGATAGAACTAGCTATTTAGCACATTTATATTCAGAAAGGCACAGCTTTACTAGTTAGATCCTGTAGAACCACGCTGTATCTATTTTCAATATTCAGGCAATATTGGGTCTATATTCCTATGGTCCACACTGTCACTCTAGGACAGGAATTCATATTTACTTAGGGTCCAGCTTAGAGACTTGTATTATTCTCGGGGCATTTCTCCCCCTATATAGGGTACAGTGGTTGTTATTCAATTCCAGCATTGAAGCTGGACTACCTCATGTTCTAAACCCATATAGCTTGCTATATTTACATTATTTATATATTAATCACTTATTTTGGTGCACACCAATAGCTGTGTACCTTATATACTATTAGCACTTGGCACTTTATATTTTGCACCTTTTTTGCACGACTATCACTTTATCTGTGATTTACACTAGCACTTTATATTTAATATAGCTTGCATACAAGCTGGCCCCTTCAGGAATTTATATACACCCATACTGCCAATTAGAACATTACTACCTCTCTGCTACCTATGTGCATATATTTTAATAAGGATTTTAAATACCATTAAATGTTAAGTTTTATTATTTAGTTTACTCTATTGTTTCTTAGATTTGGATTAGTAGGTGTGCCCTATAATAGGATCTTTGTCCTCCCTCCTGTATATATTGTTCCATTGTTTGCCAGATAAAGTTAATCATGTTTGATATATGCTAGAGAAGGCAGGATGTGTATTGCAGGTTAAGCTTATTACTCTCAGGAAACTACTGTTAGACCCCATGTGGAGTTTATCTCTTGTGATTGTCTGCCACTGCTCTCATTGTTACATTGTGTACACCCCTCTGTATCTATCCCCTATAAATACTTCTGTTGTTTCAAAAATAAATCAGTTCAATATGAGGCATACAGAAATCGCATGCTCTCTTAGTTTGTTTCTGGTGGCTGCGATACTGAGCCAATCTCCACCCTCTAAGTAACCTGTCCTGATCACTACCACAGGAAGGTTACTGGGACTCCTGGAAGTGCTGATTCCTGATGTGGAGACCTTGATTGATACAAAAGCCAGATATCAACGTGCTGGTGACAAGATTTCAAAGAACCCAACGGTCCTTTTGGGTAGATAACCTGTAGTCTATAGAAGGTGGCTCTGGGCTTGTATAGCCCTTACTCCCAGATCGTCTCACACTTCTTAATATATGCTAATATTTTACTTGCCTTTGCAGATGCTGCTTGGCATTGAGCACTGCTACCTAGGTGATTGTCCACAAGTACTACCAAAGATACCCTAGATTTGCTCCATTAAGAATATAAATTGCATGGCTATTTTTCCTTCCCAAATGCATAACTTTACATTTATTTGTATTAAATCTCATCTGCCATTTAGCCACCCATTTCTCTAATTTATGCAAATCCCTTTGGAGGGAAAGTACATCATTATCTGATTTAATTACCTTGCACAACTTAGTGTCCTCAGCAAAAATGGAGACTCTACTATTCTTCTTCTCCTGTATCCTTCTTCTCTTCCTCTCCTGTATCCCCATTTTATACTCCTCGATATTTCTACCTTTTCAGCCACTCTATCTACTCTTCTAGACATTTAATAATCTAGCACCTCACACCTTATCCATTTACTCACTTACACTTTCTCTATCTACCCTTCTCTCCCCCCTCTAAACTACTATTCCACTATTCATCTTCCACCATTGCTATCTACCACTTTTCACCTCTCTGTACATCTCCTTTAGCCCTTTCCCGATCACTTCTCCATCACTCTTTCTCCTTCACCCACCCACTCTTCCATACATATTACCATTTGAAACCCCTCATTTTAAACATGAATGAACACACTAGACCTTAAATATATAAATGTTAGAGTTTTAAACAGACCAAAAAATAGTGTCACGTCATCCATACAGTTTGATGGTTCTACCACATCATTTATACAGAGTCAGATAGACAGAAAGCTTCCTTAATGTCAACCAGATGTCTGAAAGTAACAGAATATTTATTCAGTATGTACAGAACTTGTGTGTAACCAAGGGGATAAGATGACACTTTAGTATATTCAGCCAAATACGCATAATTTGGGTTATGAGTCTTGATTTTTAGCTTTGTGTGCAGTTCTTCGGGGCCTGATATAAATAAAATGGTTTGGATGCCAAAATTGAAACGGATATTTATTTTCCAGTGATTCTTGTTGTTCTTGATTGCTGACGGTTGCCCACGTTGCACACACAGATGTAATTACCAAACAGGGCCCCGAGACCACTAACCCATCTCATTCAATAAGGAATACTGGGGAATCTTGGAAGACCACAGCTGGGGTTCATTGTAAGAGCAAGAATGTAACGTTAAATAATATTATATATCACATTTATAGTTGTCAGTGTTGGTGATGTTTGCAATGTTGGTCACGCTTTTGCGTCCCTCGCACAGCGAGGCGAGTAGTTGAGGCACGCGAGGCACGCAGTTGGTTCAAACGCGTAACTCGAAAACACCCCAAAAACACCAAAATAATTAAAAAAAAAATAATAACACACTCAGCACAGGGGGAGAGCCAGGGAGTAAAGTTGCAAATGAATTGGAGCCATATTTGGTGTTTTTCGTTGCTTGCAAATCGGTTAAGCGAGGGAAAAAATGGCGGCCGAAAAAAAGTAAAAATTCTGAAACAGGATGAAAGCAAGGCTCAGCAAAGACAGGCACGCAGAACTTAGAAAATACACAACGCCGAAGACAGTAACACTTAGACGAACAACGCCAGGCACGCGGGACTTTGAAAATGAAACCAACGGCAGTCAGCACGAGCCACGCAAATGGTGCTCAGAGGAGCAAAAGCCTCACATTGTGTGACAAACAGCATTGCCAGCCTTACAATTTTATTCCCGTCATTTTTGACTAGCAATATATATAATATTAACATCTAACTTCCATTTTTTTAAGTAGGCTTTATAAAAAAGGACAATTTTAGTAAAGATTAAAATATATACCATTACTAACTGTCCAAACTCTTCTGGATCGCTACCTTGTTGTGGTGAAGGGGCCTGTGTACCTCAATGAAGCTGTGAGCTATACCGTGTAGGGTCACTCAAGATGGGCAGGTCAGACAAATCACGGTCGACTGCAGAAGTAACTGGCAACCCAATTCAGTACCTTTGCCAAGAAAACCTTAAAGGGTCACTGAGAGTCGAGTGAGCTAAAAGAGGTTGCTCTCTGAGTGGGTTATCATGTCCATAGAACTAACCTATTAAGGTTAGTCTGTCTTCAGGTTGAGCACCTCTGACTTGTTGTTTTGTTTATGCAAATTACCCTTAGGGATTAGTCTCCCTAAGGGTGATAAAGGACTCAAGACATGGACCCCTTGCACACTGTGCTTTAGTGAGTTCAGCTACACCCCACTGACGAGGCCCAATCAAGGCCAAAACGGCTGGGGTTTTCTGTTTCTTCTGTTTAGGGTAGAATTGCCTGGTATTTTGGGTCTGGATCACTCTACAGTGGCACCAGACTGATATACTACAGGATATTTTTCCCTGTGAAGGGCACAAGTGATATAAAAGAGGCTGCTCTCAGCGTGGGTTATCATGTCCACAGAACTAACCTATTAAGGTTAATTCTTTCTCTGGTTGAGCACCTCTGACTTTGTTGTTTTGTTCACTGAGAGTCGGACACAACTGAACCTGAACCAACTTTTGAAAATTAGATTAATATATGTTAGTGTAGTTTTTAATGTTTCCAAATTTGCTTTTCAGAAATGATGATAATGTCAAATTGTGTTTGTTTTTTAAATGCATGTACCTTTCACACTCACTGGTCTACTCCTGGTCCTATTGTAATATACTATTATAAAATTAGATCATAAAATTCATATAGTGAATAGCAATTGGCAAGTCACCTTCTATGGCCAATAAACCTTTCAATTCATTTCCGTAATGGCGGGGCACCACGCATACTCCCTACAATTTATACAGCACAGACAGGAACAGCAAGACGTCAAGTGAATGTTTTTTCTATAAAGCTAAACTAATGATAGCCGACTATCTATATAAGGGTGTCTGAAATCATTCAGGTTATTTATGGACGTGGTACATTTAGAAGATGGTTAAGAGTAATCTAAGCCAAGGATCTGTGCTGGTATCCACAGAATATTTAATGTTGTGATCTGTTCATTATATTGTGCTATTTAAAGGGAAATGGATTGTTTTGGATTTTACTAGGTATATAATATCCCTGGGCATCTATTTACTCTTATGTACTTTGTTTTATTACAAAGTGCTTATAAGCTCTGTTTTTACTGACTAAAAATAAGCAAATAGTCCATGTATGGGTCTGCCCTCTGCAGCTCACAAAGACACAGACTATTCTGTTGTGTCTCATACCCACCAATCAGTGACCATCTCTCTGCAACATGCTGCAGTGTTCTCCTGAGACGTGGTCCCTGATAGGCTAGGACACTGCACTGCACATCCAGCGCTATAGAGTCTGTACATGAATACGCTGCAGTGGCAGACCCATACAGGGACTAAAACTCGGTACAAACTGTTGTTACATTAGCGCCACATTCGGCAACAGACCATCACTTTCATTCTATAACAAATACTTAAGAAATGTATCATTCTTCTTATGTTCCAGGCAGCCTGATATAACTATCTCATTCTTCACTAAGCTTCACAGGACCTGATGAATGGTTTGCTAAGCCTGCAAAGACCACTTTCCATGGGACAACTTCAGCCTCAACAAACCACTTCACATCTCCTAAAAAGCTTAGTGAATCTTGGCCATAGTTTCATGTCTGATTAGAGGAGAAAAAAATGTAATAGTTTACGAGAGTCTATAGATACATTATTGTCACAACCACTTATTCAATTGGGCTCGTCCAGAATCTAGTTCTGACCCACCCAGAGATACGTGATGGTTCTTTTTATTATCCCTGCTAGCAGAGATAGAACCAGACCATTATTGGACCCGCAGGACAATCTCAGGAATTATCAGACACAGCAGCAGAGTTACCGGCTGTATCTCTTCTTTTTTAGGCAGATGTAGAATTATTAACCCCTATGATCAGAGTTAACCCTTGCGTCAATAATGACCACACACTTAATTGTGAAAGATCACATGCACACAGGGAAATAACAGCCCAGATCCAGTCCATATGCCCATGCAAAGTTTCCCCTGGAAGGAGCTTCTGGTCCCACACACCCAATCCCCTCCCAGGACACAGGCTGATTGGATCACTCCCTAGAGACCCCAGTGGCCCCTGGGCACAATTATAAGAAGTACTTACAGTATATGCATTGGTTTGCAGACAACAGTTTCCTTTTATGATCAAGTCAGAACATAGAAAAATGATCACAAATATGATTAGGCTTGACCTATAGACATGGGCATATTTAGGTTTTATGCTGCCCAAGGCCATTCAGCCCCTTCCGGATAACTTATCGTGGTGAAGGAGCTTGGGCACTTCTGTACCATGAAGGGTCACCCAAGATGGGCAGGTCATAGCAGACAGATTAGACAAATCACAGTCCACTGGAGAAGGAACTGGCAACTCACTCCAGTATCTCTGCCAAGAAAACCTTATGGAAAAGCACAGTTAGAGACATAATGATCCTGGCATGCTTCTGTCCATAGGGTCATGTAAAGTAGGACGCAACTGAACAACAACAACCCATACAGATTTGTGTGTCCTTCCCCCACCTTGCACTTGCAGCGCCTCCTGTTTCCCTTTCAACCTCTAAAATCATAAGCTTATATTTATTTATGAATATATATGGTATGTCAGACACTGTTAAGTACACTTCAAGACACAAATATCACTGTGTATGGTCACGGGTGTAGGATCCAAAGAAAATCTGGGGGGGGGGATACCGCATGTTGTATAAAAATACCATACAACTGCTTCTCTACACATAAGCACACACTTTGAAAACTCCCCCCCCCCCAGTTCCTACACCCATATATCGACATTTTTGTGCGTATACAAACATATTTCAATGTTCGGCACTGCACCTTCAGGCAGAATGCTGCCCCCTGATAATGTGCTGCCCTAGGCCTCTGCCTCAAAGACCTAGGAAGAAACACACCCCTATCTGTAGAAACTACATTGTCTATTTAACCACAAACTGTCTTTTTTTAGTTGTTGCATAAAGCAATTTAGTGCACTAAATGGTACAGATTGTCTAGATAATAAGCAGAACAGACATTATAAGGTACGCCATGATTTATAATCATCCAATATAATCATCATTAGGGTTCATAAAGAAGAGGAGTAACACTCACACTCTGCTCAATGTCACACAGAAGGTTGTTATCTGCCCTCCACTACCCTAATCACCAACCCTAACCCTAATCACAACCCTAACAACAAAGTAGTGGGCAGATAACATGAAGCATAAGTGACGGGCAGATAACAGGAAAGTTCTGAAGGCTGTAATATCTGTTTTCTTTCTAATTAGGTGTACAGGCTTCAGACATTTAATAAAGATAGAGTAAAATAAACTATAAATTATACAAGTCTCTTGGCTTCGCCCATTGGTCACTTCATCAGACAGTATAACAATCTTTCTATCCCAGAGCAGTTTTATAAAACCCCTGAGCACTACAAAGGCACGGAGCAAGTATATAGAACATGCCAATTAAATCAATGAAAACGTTTAATTGTGGCATTAAATCAGCGTTCACAAAGTCAAGTCCTTGTCATGTCTAGTAGGGGAATAATCAATTTGTATAATTCATAGTCTGTAGCCAGTGTCATAATAAATTTACTTAAAACATGCTGATCAATAGCAATACATTGAATTAACTCACATCAATCTATCACTGGTAAGTGCAAATCTATAATATATATTAAAGTCAAAATTTGAAAACATGAACATAGAGAACACGTCGTAAGCATTACATAAGTTTTATTGCACATAGCAGTAGTTCCCAACCCTCTGCTCAGGATTCACCAGACAGCCGTGATTTAGGTTTAACACTGTGTGAACATATTGAGGCAAATAGTAATCAACAGGCTATGAACCTTTTAATTGCATCACTTATATTTGCATAGTGTTAAACCTAACTCATGCCCTGTCTTGTGTTATTATTAGACAGCAATGTAATGCAAATGTTAATTAACTATCTGACAAATGTGTGTGTCGTAAGTTGTGTCCAACTCTTTGTGACCTCATGGGCCGCAACACACAATGCTGATCCATGTGGTATTCATGGCAGAGATACTGGAATGGGTTGTCAGTTCCTTCTCCAGTTGACCTACATACAGCTCCTGGTATTCCTAGGTGGTCTCACATACAAGTACTGACCAGGCCTAATCCTACATGACTTCAGAATGTTGGGACCTCTTAGTTCAATGACTGGAATCAAACCCAGGTTGCAGGGGGGGGGAAGCACCGAATTCTAACCACTGGACCACCCATCTGAGATATAGAGCCACATTAAATTAGAAGCCCGTAAGTCCAACGTGAAGCACGTAACGGCTGCAAGCTTGAAATTTGGCTCAGTTATGTTGCTATTAAGTTGGAAGGTGCTGCAAGCTACGGGTTTAAGACGAAAATCGTAGCTCGTTCGTAGAACGATGGATTTATGGCCGTGAGGATGTTCAATTAGTGTAGACTTTTACGAGTTACGGGTTTAGACAGAGCCAATGGATAAAGAGATCGTCAGCGTTACATCACTGAAAAAGGGGAGGGGAGATTTCAAAGTCCTACGGGCTACAATTACAGTCTACGATTGGACCCACAGGCGAGATATAATGCAATATTAATAAAGCAGTAAATATGATATTCTATTACATGGGAGTTACAGTATATGTATTAACACATTAATTGCTGGGATCGATATAACACAGAATATAAACATGAAATAAAGTAATTTCAGGGCCGATTTGCGGGCTTGAGAATGTTGTGCTATTCATTCTAAGACCTAACATCACTTTCCCTTATAATAAATGTACTGCAGAGTGTTGTTATTTGCATTACAAGTGCTACGTATTGGACTTTATCCCCCCTTGCGGGTGCTCTCGAGCACTTGTAGGGCTTTGGGCTCCATTTGCGTTTTACGGACTAGCTCGCATGTGACTTCTTAGCAATTTAATAGCTATATTGAACAAGTATCGGTTACGGGCTTGACAAATTAAAGGATTTACAGGTGCGAATATCAATGTTGCTCAGCACGTATGCTTTTCTCGGCCTTGCTGCGTTATAACCCTCAAGACGTCTGCGGGCTGTGTTAAAACGTAGCCCCAATTTAATGGGGCTGAAAGATGGGACTAAGTAAAAGGATTCCGAGTTTTTTTTTTTTAACCAATACAGCCTAATCAATATTACCTTGGTTAAAATCTGCCACTTCCTTTCAGTATTGTTCAGGACAATGAGAACAGTGACAACAAAGGCCGTTAATGAGGTAAACTGTATTTAAATTATATTTTCTGGCTAAAGATATGTTTTGCTGCTGTTTGCACATGTGTTTTAAATAGGTTGAACATAAAAAGTGCTTACACTGGCCCTTTAAGTGGGTTCAATCCCTAGAGGAGGGTATCCTACTTTAAAGGAATGCCAGATATGCTGTGAATGGATGAAGGCTTAGGATGATTTGCTGTGCAGAATGGGTTGCCCATACATGGAATAGCTTAACGGCCAAAAGAGAATTAATATAAGCATTGAATAGCAATATGGAATAAACAGAGCAATCTCTGATACTCTAAAACATCCCAGAAAATATATAAACCAGCTGGATAAAGGGGTATTATATTATATCAAATTCAACAGTTCCTATATAGTCTCTATTTTTAATAAAAATTGACATAAACATATGACAAATATATATATATATACGGTACATATAATATAAATATATAATAGTCCAATTCTGGTGCTGAAGTTGGAAGTTTTAGTGCTGATGTTAGGTTATGGGATAGTTATAGATAGTCCTATTTAAATTAACCCACCTTACAATCAATACATTTCCCTTGCACAGTGATTCTCTGTCTATGGGCCTCATTCTATTAACGGCCGTAGGAGATGCGTGGCCGCAAGGACCGGCCGCAGGCTATGTCCCTATTTTATTCCCTTACGGCCGGGGGTAATCTGCCTTTAGTGTACCTCTAGTGTAAAAATCTAGTATCCACTATAATAGTTTGTAGATGCGAGTAACGCCTGCGCAACGTGCAACTGAGCGTTCGCTGCGGGGTGCATGGGGGAGTGGGGAGACAGATAGGGAGGAGGACAGAGGGAGAGAGAGGGACATGGAGGGAGGGAAAAAGAGAGAGGGGGACAGAAGGAGAAAGAGAGAGGGAGACAAAGGGAAGGAGAGAGGGGGACAGAGGGAAAAAGAGAGAGAGTGGACACAGATAGAAAGAGAGAGAGGGGACAGAAGGAGAAAGAGAGAGAGGGGGGCAGAGGGAGAAAGGGAGAGAGTAGGACCGAGGGAGAAAGAGAGAGAGAGGACAGAGGGAGAAAGAGAGAGAGTGGGACAGAGGGAGAAAGAGAGAGAGAGGACAGAGGGAGAAAGAGAGAGAGTGGGACAGAGGGAAAAATCGAGTGGGACAGAGGGAGAAAGAGAGAGAGTGGGACAGAGGGAGAAAGAGAGAGAGTGGACACAGATAGAAAGAGAGAGAGGGGACAGAGGGAGAAAGAGAGAGAGTGGACACAGATAGAAAGAGAGAGAGTGGGACAGAGGGAAAAAGAGAGGGGGGGGCAGAGGGAAAAAGAGAGAGAGTGGGACAGAGGGAGAAAGAGAGAGTGGACACAGATAGAAAGAGAGAGAGGGGACAGAAGGAGAAAGAGAGAGAGGGGGGCAGAGGGAGAAAGGGAGAGAGTGGGACCGAGGGAGAAAGAGAGAGAGGTGACAGAGATAGAAAGAGAGAGAGGGGACAGAGGGAGAAAGAGAGAGAGAGGGGGGCAGAGGGAGAAAGGGAGAGAGTGGGACAGGGTTAGAAAGAGAGAGAGGGGACAGAAGGAGAAAGAGAGAGAGGGGGCAGAGGGAGAAAGGGAGAGAGGGGAACAGAGGGAGAAAGAGAGAGAGTGAACAGAGATAGAAAGAGAGAGAGGGGGACAGGGAGAGAAAGAGAGAAAGAGAGAGGGAGACAAAGGGAGGGAGAGAGGGGGAGAGAGGGAGGGAGAGAGAAAGGGAAGGAGAGAGGGAAGGGGGACAGAGACCGAGAGGGAGACGTAGGGAGGGAAAACAGAGAGAGAGGGACAGAAGGAGAAAGAGACAGGGGAGGCAGAGGGAGAAAGGGAGAGAGGGGACAGAGGGAGAAAGAGAGAGAGTGGGACAGAGGGTGAAATAGAGAGAATGGACAGAGATAGAAAGAGAGAGAGGGGGACAGAAGGAGAAGGAGAGAGAGGGGGCAGAGGGAGAAAGGGAGAGAGTGGGACAGAGATAGAAAGAGAGAGAGTGGACAGAGGGAGAAAGAGAGAGAGTGGGACAGAGATAGAAAGAGAGAGAGGGGGACAGAGGGAGAAAGAGAAAGGGAGACAAAGGAAGGGAGAGAGGGGGACAGATGGAGGGAGAGAGGGAGGGAGAGAGAAAGGGAAGGAGAGAGGGAGGAAAACAGAGAGTGAGAGGCAGACGGAGGGAGGGAAAAGAAAGAGAGAGAGGGACAGAAGGAGAAAGAGAGAGAGGGGACAGAGGGAGAAAGAGAGAGAGTGGGACAGAGGGAGAAAGAGAGAGAGTGGGACAAAGGGAGAAAGAGAGAGAGGGGACAGAGGGAGAAAGAGAGAGAGGGGATAGAGGGAGGGGAAAAGAGATGGGCAGATGTAGAGAGAGGATTCAGAGAGGGAGAGAGGGGGGAGAGAGTGAGAGGGAGAGAGAGAGGGAGAGAGAGAGGGAGGGAGGGAGAGAGGGAGGGAGGGAGGGAGAGAGAGAGAAAGGGAGGGAGAGAGGAAAGGGAGACAGAGGGGAGTAAGATAGACAGAGAGAACACAGAGTGCAGAGAGGACACAGAAAGAGAGGCCACACAGAGAGAGACAGTGCACACAGAGAGAGGGAGAGGACGCACAGAGAGGGAGAGGGGCCGCACAGAGAGAGGGAGAGGGCACACAGAGACAGCACAGAGAGAGGCAGAACAGACAATTAAACACAACATATAACACTGTCATTTATAACAAGCATGTTACTAGTATATAATGTTCATGTATGTCAAATTAAAATGGCAACCTGTGAGAGGGGATAACCTATGTTGGCAACCAATAGGAAAAAAAGTACTGGGTTGCAAATAGTAGAACAAAGGTCTCTCCCAGCTGTGACCAGTTCCCAGTCTCCTCTGGGTTTGTGCCCGTGTTTCCGGCACTTTGATGGTGGACACAATACAAGAGGCTGTAAATACATTTCCAAGTTTTACAAAAATTTTAGCCAGTGATACAAATATAATAAACCAAAAAAATCATTGAAATCAATATGCTTAGCTTCCACTGAAGCACTACCGTAACTGATAACAGTTCCCTAACTAACCAGCTGTCATCTAGCTAAACATGGGTGGAGCAAAAGCAAACAAACAGTCCAATAGTTTGAAAATCACTGGTCTGCATTCTTCAGATTTCCATGTCTCCATTAAACCCCAAACAATCATAAGCTGCTGTTTCTCTGTGTCTTTCTCCAGCCTCAGACAAACTGCAAACCCTCAGTCCATCCACATCCTGCCCATACTCCAGGAGCAGTCTTAAATCAGGATTCTCCAGGTGCATCTTATCAATTCATCAGGAAAGTTAACTGCTTCAGTCCTCTGGGGGAAGAGAGCTTTGCAAAGTCTGTGGCTCAAATAAAACTCTTATATAACTCTGTCACATTGCCTTTCCTTTCACCAGATTCCCAGTAAAAAAATAAAATATATATAATAAGAGGTCATAAACACATTATTTTCACACTATTTAAATTTGTTTGCCTTTCATAATAGTGACAGGACAATATGCTAGTACTTTTAAGTATAAATTCCCTATGAAATGTCTATGAAGCTGCTCTTACCAAGTAAGGTATCTCAGACCCTTCTCACAAGGTGGCTTTTCACATTCTTTCTGTCTCATCCAGACCAGACGGAACCAAACAACATGAAACATTTCACTGTAATCAGCTGAACATGTTTCGGAAAAAAACATTAGATCACTAAATTGGACGATCAATGTTAGATTCCAGACCAAAAATACTTTGGGGATTATTGCAACTTTATGACTTTGCCAATGTTAAGTAGTAACATAATACAATTTTTTTTATAAGCCAAAAAGAGTTTTTAGAAGATAATATAAAACATTCCTTTAATCTAACTAGCTGCAATAAGTAAACAAATGTGTACAGTACCCTTTATTAGACAAAGCACAAGACAAGAGCACTATTAAAAAGTTGGACAGTGAAGTCACAACATGTTCCCTACACCATGAGATGTGGTATCAAGTCCATCTAGAAACAGCACAGCATAGCAGGTCATGGCTCCTCTCACCACCAGTGGTCGTTACATGGGCAGCCACCAGGGAAACTATAGACTGAGGAGCTCATACTCTAATTTCATGTTTTCTTGTACTGTATATTTGGAGCTAATCACCTTCAGTGGTGGCAATACCTGGAGCCTACAAATAGGAAGTCAGACAGAAACTCTGTGTCCAGTCATTGTGATCCTGATCTTAGACGCAAGAATTTCCTTTATTTGGATTTTCTGGTATTTTGACTTGTTATTTTGATTCTCCATTATTTGCCGGGTTCACCTGACCCCTGAATCATCTGACCTCACTTTTGCAGTTGCATCTTAAGGACACTGAGCTTCTGATCAGTCTGTTCCTGTAGTCTGTTAATCCAGAACTGTCTGTTTAGATAGACCTCCTGACCCTTTTAGACCTCCTTCTTCAGGAGCCTGTCAACCCAGATCTCCTCTCCCCCTGCCTGTCCACCAGGACCTCATGTAGCCCGTCCTTGCTGTTTATTATGTTTTTATGATAGTTTGCAGTTTGTGTAGTAATAACCCTATTGCGTGCATCAAATCCACTCTGCAATGCACATTTTGTGGTATTGACCAGACCTAGTCAGTGACACTACCCCATAGCAAAAGTTTTCATGGAAACATGTTTCAACTGTTGAGAACTGTGGTATGAGTATGTTAGTTATGTTTGGTATACAGCTATCTGCACTTCTTGCAAATTACTGTTGGTTGCACAGGGACTGGGGGGATGGGGGACCTATAGCCACATATTGTTTAAATAGGGGATACACAAAATAGTAAAATTCAACTTTATCATGCATTATGTCTTAATCATGAGCAGTATGTCTCCTGGTAAATATTTGACGTAGGAAAGCTTGTAACTCTCCCTCTTTTCAACAGCAACCCTGGGAGAATGCAACAGGCAGCCAGGACTCAGAAGGCTAAATGGCAATAAGCAGTAAAAAGAGTATTTGCACAAAGATACACACAACGTTGTAAGTAAAAAATGGCTAGTATACTTTTTTAGGCATGTATTTTTGCACCACAACATTTGACTTTTGTATGTATTGTTTTACTTTTGTAATACATTTGGTTGATTCATATCTTTCCAGCCTGTCCATTGGACCTCCTGCTCCTGCAGCCTTTCCACTTGGACCTCCTGCTCCTACAACTTTTCCACTTGGTCCTCCTGCTCCTGCAGCCTTTCCACTTGGACCTCCTGATCCTGCAGCCTTTCCACTTGGACCTCCTGCTCCTGCAGCCTTTCCACTTGGATCTCCTGCAGCCTTTGCACTTGGACCTCTTGCTCCTGCAGCCTGTCCACTTGTACCTCCTGCTCCTGCAGCCTTTCCACTTGGACCTCCTGCTCCTGCAGCCGGTCCACTTGTACCTCCTGCACCTGCAGTCTGCCCACTTGTACCTCCTGATCCTACAGCCTGTCCACTTGGACCTCCTGCTTCTGCAGCCTTTCCACTTGGACCTCTTGCTCCTGCAGCCTGTCCACTTGTACCTCCTGCTCCTGCAGCCTTTCCACTTGGACCTCCTGCTCCTGCAGCCTGTCCACTTGTACCTCCTGCTCCTGCATCCTGTTCACTTGTACCTCCTGATCCTACAGCTTGTCCACTTGGACCTCCTGCTCCTACAGCCTGTCCACTTGGACCTTCTGCTCCTGCAGTCTTTCCACTTGGACCTCCTGCTCCTGTAGTCTTTCCCCTTGGACCTCCTGCTCCTGTAGCCTGTCCACTTGTACCTCCTGATCCTACAGCCTGTCCACTTGGATCTCCTGCTCCTACAGCCTGTCCACTTGGATCTCCTGCTCCTGCAGCCTTTCCACTTGGACCTCCTGCTCCGGCAGCCTGTCCATTTGGATCTCCTGCTCCTGCAGCCTTTCCACTTGGACCTCCTGCTCCTGTAGCCTGTCCACTTGTACCTCCTGATCCTACAGCCTGTCCACTTGGATCTCCTGCTCCTGTAGCCTGTCCACTTGGATCTCCTGCTCCTACAGCCTGTCCACTTGGATCTCCTGCTCCTGCAGACTTTCCACGTGGACCTCCTGCTCCTGTAGCCTGTCCACTTGGATCGCCTGCTCCTACAGCCTGTCCACTTGGATCTCCTGCTCCTGCAGACTTTCCACTTGGACCTCCTGCTCCTGTAGCCTTTCCACTTGGACCTCCTGCTCCTGTAGCCTGTCCACTTGTACCTCTTGATCCTACAGCCTGTCCACTTAGATCTCCTGCTCCTACAGCCTGTCCACTTGGATCTCCTGCTCCTGCAGCCTTTCCACTTGGACCTCCTGCTTCTGCAGCCTTTCCACTTGGGTCTCCTGCTCCTGTAGCCTTTCCACTTGGACCTTCTGCTCCTGTAGCCTTTCCACTTGGACCTCCTGCTCCTGCAGCCTTTCCACTTGGACCTCCTGCTCCTGCAGCCTTTCCATTTGGACCTCCTGCTCCTGCAGCCTTTTCCATTGAACTCCTTCTCCTGCAGCCCGACCTCCTACCCCATGTTCCTCTTTTTACTATTTCTTTTGCGTTAGTAAATAGTAGTTTTTATTTTCTTTAAAATTTTACCATTACTTACAAATTTAACATGTAGCTAAGTTTCATATTTATATACCATTACACTTTTTGTTTTGTCTGTGCAATTATTTTTTTCGGACGTCAATTCTCCAACAAACTAGTATTTTAGTTACTTTAAAAAGCCTTTTGAACAGGATGCAATTATAAGTGGTGCTTTGTTAAATATAGTTACTATATTTGTAACTTATGATCTATGGTCCTAAAATATCAAAGCAAAAGAGGACAATCACTGGGAAAATATGAATGTAAAATTTGCCATCCAGTATCTTCCATACTATGCCTGTTATCGAATGTTCACGTTTCCATTGTCATGAACCTATTTTTTCAGCTTTATGCCAAATAAGAAATGGCATGCTAAAGGACAAGTGGTGGAGCTACTGCAGGTGCAGCAGGTGCAAAGCACAACAGGGTAGGGGCCCTCTGCTACTGTCAACAGCCTGGAGCAAATGCAAGTTCTAAATTTATTATGGAATGGGACAAATAGATAGTTTTATAGTAAGGCAATCCCTATAGGTGATATGACCACATATATATGTTTTTGGCTTTTTAAGACCCCCGACAATCTCCTACCTTGAGAGAGATGGTACAAGAGGGGCCCCAAAGGAATTTTGCTCAGGGTACTCACCAGCTTTACCACTGTAAAGGACCACTACAGTTTGGGGAAAACAATCACCTACTTGTGAAGTATGTGACAGACAACCTTAGCTGTGCCTCTGTATAATAATATATATATATATGTGTATATATATTTATATATATATATATATATATATATATATATACAGGAAAATCACGGTTATCCGGCATCTAACTAACCGGGATTCCCATCAACCGGCAGCAGCATCAATTCCCCATTTAAAAATAAAATCTTGCTAAAACGGGATAACCGGCACTATCCGGCCGTTCAAGACTGCAAAAAAAAATACTAACTTTTTTCTAATTGTTTTTTCTGGGCCTAAATGGCCCAATTTAAGTGCTAAAGGCGGGGTTTTGGGGGGTTTAACGGTCTAGATCATTTTTTCCGCTGGTTTTACTGTATATATATATATATATATATATATATATATATATATATATATATATATATATACATACGGTAGACTCTCAGTTAACCGTCATCCATGGGGATTGGTAGATCCCAGATAAATGTATTTTCTGGCCTAGATTAGCTGCACATATAATGCTCTACTAGGTATATTTGTCAGTGAGCAGCAGCAGCTTTCACTCCTCACTTACACACAGGTACGTTCGGCTGTGGGGTGCGGTGGTGAACCCGGGGATTGTAACCCCAACACTGCACTGTCTCAGTCACTCATCGCTGTCTTCTTCCAGGTTAAACTGAATTGCAGAGACATACAGTAGATGATATCTAGGTGCCTGTAAGCATTTTGTGGCACGACAACCTGGCTCCTGGCATTTGTTGAGGCCTGTAAAATGTAATTCTTATCTAAAGTACAGTATTACGTTTTTTTTTTCTGGTTGCTTGAGAGTTCTGTTGCTTGAGTTACATATATATATAAACTGTGAGTGTAAGAAGATAATTGGGCAGGTAAAAAAAAATAAGTTTAATGCTTTAGAGGTATCCATGGTACTTTGGTACAGATTGTGTGTGTGTGTATGTATATGTATATGTGTTTGTGTGTGAGTGTGTGTGCATGGGAAAGAGATGTTTAACTTTATTCAGAGCAGGACTTATATTTATTGATGCAAGCTGCCTGTTTCTGGGCATATGCTGGTGAAGGGGGTTGGGTGTCAAATTCTAAAATATCCACTAACTTAATAGAGGCACCTTCCTCTTCTTCTCCTTTCTGATTAGACAACATACCACTTAGTCCTCAAGTTATGAGTAAGGAAGTGATAAAATTAGGCAAAATTGAGTCCTCTGTTCCTATAACAGAGTTTTCAAACATTCTACATTTGTCTAAAAATGCTTTTATATCCTTTAGATTGTAAGTTTAGGACAGTTCAATCTTGTGTTGGTGCTTTGGAAACAAGCACTATGTACATTTGATTTTAAGCTCAAAACAGGTGTGACGATCCAGGGGTAGGGGCTATTACTACCCAGGGCCACCTGCTAGAGACAACAAGTTAACTACCCACAAGGACTGTTGGGTACTTCCAGGAGTCTAAGTAACCTTCTTATGGTAGTGACCAGGACAAGTTACTTGCAGGGTGGAGATAGGATCAGTATCACAGCCACCAGGAGCAAATAAGAGAACATACCGTTTCTTTATGTCTCAGCAGTGAACTGATTTATTTTATGGAAAGTCAACAATATTTATAGGGATTAGATACAGGGGGGGGGTTGTATAGAACACAACAATGGTAGAGAGAGGGAGACAAACACAGGAGATTAACTCTACATGGGGTCTAATACACATAATGCTGTCTCCATGTCTAGTTGTCTAGACCTGAAATAGAGAACATTAACTTTATCAAACAATGGGATAAAACAGATTACAATATAATGGAGGTGTTTATGTACATAGTACAGTGGCTGGAGCCAAGCAGTCTGTTCTTTATGGTGGTTCAATGGGCTAAGATCCAGGAACTGGAAAATGGGTCTGTGACAACAGGGCCCTCCATTCTTTGCAATGTGTTAGTATTAACCCCTGTATAGCGCTACGGAATATGTTGGCTCTTTAAATGATAATAATACAATAATGCTGCTGTTACATACTACACAAACCTATGCAGTTTTTCTTGAACTACAGTGTTCCTTTAATGCTCATATTTGCCAGTTACTGTATATTTCTGACAAGCTCCATCCAAGTGTGTTTTATTTATGAATTCACAAGCTTGTTAAGTGAATAAGAACAAGAAACCTTGTCGTTACTGCTCGACATCCTGAGGAGCGATAATATACATGACTCCAGGGGAGGTTTTCTGTATTTTTAAACTTGGATCTAATGAATGGAATGCAATGATGTGAGAGGGATAGATTGGATAAATATGGACATATCTCGTCTGCCAATGTCATGCACAAGAATGGATTTAGACGTGTAATCAGAGCAAGAGATTCCATTGCCGTGTGTAATGTGCTGCGTTATATACCAACGTGTCGCAGAGTATTCACAGTATTGCTAATGTTTGTCCAGTACCCGCATTCTGTGGTTTGCTAAATGTGTGTCAGACGTGAGAGCACCACATTCAGACCCCATGCATCATTATAATGTTCACACCTTTACTGCTCCTTTCTACCCAAATTTGGAAAACATTTAATCATTGCAGATATTTTTACGCTGCTGGCTTGGATGGAATCGGCTGGAGTTTGTGATCATTAGTGCTTCTTAAAGGGATATGGAAGTTTCATGGATTTTACTGGATATATAATATACATATTTAACTATTTACTTTGATGTACTTTTTTAATTAAAAAGTACTTATAAGCTCTGCCTAAAATCCAACAAATAGTTCCTGCTTGGCTCAGCTGTACTTGTTGTGCTATGCCTCATACTAACCAATCAGTGACCATATCTCAGTAACATTCTGCAACATGATGCTGAGATGTGGTCATTGATAGGCTAGGACACCACAAGGCATATCCAGCCCTACAAAGTCTGTGCCTGCATGTGCTACAGTGGTCAGACCCATACAGGGACTATTTGTTTAATTTTAGGCAGTAAAAAAGAGCTTATAAGCATTTCTTAACAAAATAAAGTACATAGATACACAGGGATATATTATAACTAGTACAATTCAGGAACCTTCCATAACACTTTAATTAAAGTATTATACAGAACCTGTATAGAACCTGGGAGGAATCATTCTTATTGGCATGAACTGGATAAATATAACTAGAAGGCATCCATAGGGGATAGTATTTGGAAAAGGTATTTGGAAAAGGGGTCATATTTATAGAGAAAGTGATAATTTAGTCATAGACTTTTCCACCTTGCCCTGGTCTCTGAGACCCACAACGACCAATAGACCCAACTAGTCTGCCCAGTTTATCTCCTTAACAAGATATGGCTTAGTAAATTCTTTAAACATCTTGGATTGCAAGTCTGTAGCCTAAGGAGTAGCTAGGGTTCACTCTTCTATTTAGTTATATTGTCAAGTGACAG
Source organism: Discoglossus pictus (assembly GCA_027410445.1). Lineage (NCBI taxonomy): Eukaryota > Metazoa > Chordata > Amphibia > Anura > Alytidae > Discoglossus > Discoglossus pictus. The sequence goes on along the minus strand of CM050165.1, from coordinate 25,201,858 downwards.
TCTTTCAACAGAGCTCAGTATAGATTTTTTTTTAATCCACTAAAGCAACATTGAATGCAATACTTACAATTAAAAGGCTATACAACTGCCATGCTCATTAGTTTACAAGGACATACCCAATCAGTTGAGGGAAGAAAATGCAACACTGCAGTGAAGAATAATTGCATATAAAAATTTTAGTAAGTAATAGTGCGTTAATCTTATTTTTTGTTTTAAAAAAAAATCCTATTATAAAATGTAGTTTTTCTAAAAAAACTGACCACAATGGCCCTTTAAGCACTGTCATACTTTGGAATCATTACTGTTATATATTATAGTCTCATAAGTCCCAACATTTACCTGAAAAAGATGCACAATTAAAGTACCATTGTATGAGTATAATAAGACAGGAAAACTGTAATAAAGCACATTTGTGACTTGAAAGCATTGATGGCACTGCTGGCCCTGGAGGCATCCATGATACATTAGAGAAGTCTGCATGCGTTTCAGGGGCATTTACATTTCTGCAGTCATCTTTGCAAGCTTTCAGCTTCTGAGCATGTGCGTGAGAAAAGTAGGTATCAAATTCTATAAACCCCAATGATATAATAAATCCCTCTCTTCTTTTCTTCCCCAATGATATAATAAATCCCTCTATTCTTTTCTTCCTCCCTACCGCTTCACTAGTTTAGCACACATCCTCAGACTCCAAGTTGTGAGGGAGTACTGAGTCCAGACAAGATATTCAAGATAAGATATTCACAGACATGATATGTTCATGGTTTACACAGCTGCTAATGATGTTAGTTAAGCAAAAAACTAAATTAGAGGCACCCAGTCAGAGAAACCTTGGGGTTTAGTCTCCCTAAATGTGATAGGGGGCTCCAGATGTGGACTCCTTCTCACTGTGAATTAGGGAGTTCAGCTACACCCCACTGATGAGCCACAAAGAAGAGTGGAATGTATGTCTAGGGTTTGCAGTTTCTCCTGTTCAGGGTAGAATTGCCCAGCATTTTGGGGCTGGATCACTCTTCTGGGTGAGACCAGACTGATATACTACAGGATATTTCTCCCTGTGAAGGGCACAAGTGACTAAAAGAGGTTGCTCTCAGAGTGGATTATCATGTCCATAGAACTAACCTATTAAAGTTAGTTCGTCCTCTGAGTGCCTCTAATTTGTTTGTTTTTTATATTGTTAGTTACTTCACAAACATATGTTTTTGCTGGACTTTGATAGAAACCAGCAATCACTCCATTATGTGCTTAGTCTGACAAAGATCTATTAGAGCCACTTTAATCCCACGGACTGTGACTTCTCCTCTGTAACTGATAGTGAAGGATGGCTCAGATCAAAGGCTAAACCCATAGATAGCAAACACCGCACTTTGTGTGCAGGAGACTGACAGGGTTAGAGTAGATGGTCATTGAGCTACTTGAACACATCGAGGTTCCTTATGATGTTAACCACAGGCTTCCTGACAGGAATAGTAGAGTTGCATTTGTTTATAGGTTAGTTATTTCAGAAATGTGACCAAGGCGTTTTTAGTACGGACTATCTGTGTCATCTTGAGGTATATACAGAAGTAACTCTCAGAATTAGCTCACACAGGACACGTTGAAAGAAGGAAATTCTAGATGGGAGTATGTGTTGGAGAACATCCCATCTGTGTATGACACTCTCTTTGCAAGTCTGTGTTACGGGTACAGTATATATGTCACTTATTACAAGATCTTCTTTTACTAGATATAGACATATATAGCTATTTTGGTGCTTAGATACGATTGTACATTAGATGTCCTTATGTGGATGTAACCAGGACCTTTTATACCTAGGGTGAAAACAGTTGAATGTGCCCCCATGCTCCCCTCTTTTGACTACAGGTCTGCATTAAATTATTTTGAGATATGTAGGTATACTCAGAATCCTTATTTCTTTCCTTACTTTATATACAGTAGATGGCTTTCAAAATCACCTTAACATACTTAGAAAAGCTTTTAACTGACGCTGTCCTTTAATTCTTGTAAAAAAATGTTTGGCAACATGAAAGAGTTAATAAATCGGTGAGCCTTTAGCATGATTGGTATTAAACAAAATACTCCTTCCTCGTCTAATCTTGGCCCATTCCTCTGGATTAATTGTTGTCTACAGATCTGCAGTTAACTACTCTGACTGGCTCTTGTTGTAGACAAACTGTTAGACTCAGAAATCTTGCAGTCAAATTAAGAGTTAATCATTCAGCTCAAGAGTCATTGGACACAGTGCCCCCCAGCAAATGATGTGGCCACTTAAGTGGAATTAAATGCGCCTCAAATACCAAACCGTTCCTTTGTAACACACTTATCCGTCCCGTTATACAATCATAAAACCATGCCTATCCAAAAACAAAACTTCATAATCTGCATCATGTGATCAGTCATTCAGGTGGCCTAAGGATTATTGCATCCTATGGCAGCTGCCTACTTTCCCTACTGATAAACCTGTCGATAGTTGCCAAAATGAGTGTTATATTTATAATATACAGCATAACCCATAACACTATACAGTGTTTGCTTGAGACAACAGTGAGTGTCCCCTTTGGGAGAAATAAAACATATTTGTATCATTTCTGTCCTGCCAACGTACATTAGAGAGGACAACACCTTCCATCCTTGCTTATTACATAAGCATAGAAAACTACAAGACGTTAATGCCGCTCTATAGATCTCATAATTATTTTAGTTGCACCAGACTGCAGCCCCTCTTTTCACTCTTGAGGGGCCTCCTCCTGCAGTTTTGGTTGCATTTCTCCCCTCACATTTTTATTTTTGGGAGCCCAGTGTCCTGGGGCAACAGGACCAGGGACCTCCTCATCAACCTGCTCCTGGCATTAGCCAAGCTGGCTATATATAAGTCCAGGAAGCAGGGCTTGGCTGAGGAGGTTCCTCTGTCATGCAAGGCCATGTTCCGGGCACTGGTGCACTCCTGTATCTGGGCAGAGTACCACCTGGCTTTGTCCACTGGGAGGATGGATGAGTTTACCTCTCAGTGGGCTGTAAATTGTGTACTCTGCTCTGTATCAGCCCATCAGGTGTCTTTTTTCCTTATTGTCATAATTACATTTTATCTATTTTACAGCTAATATCTCTATTTTAGTGTTTGACACATTTTAGATTCTTGAGATCTGACTTGCAAAAGGATATTAAAGGCATATCTAAATATCCTTAGATTATGAATGCATCTGATAGAGGAGAATGAGTAGTGCATGCAAACTTTTTTTTTTGTATTAAAAATTACCAATATAAATATTAACAAACTGACCCTGATGTTTGCTAAATTCCTTTAGTTTGCAAGCTGAGGCTTTTGTTAGTTGACACTCCTGAAAGTCCCTGCTAAGATTAACATAAAATGTATAATTCGTTTTGGCCAATCAGGAGAAAGCAGAGGTTAGCTAATACATTTGTATCATACTCTGGGGTTCCTGTGTTGCAAAGCAGCCTGGGATATGTAGTCTCTATCTCTCACTATCCTTGTGCTCTGATTCAGCTGTAAGCTCATACCCCACCCATCCATGTGATTCCATCCTGCAGCAAAAAGGTCACACTCTGTACCTGGCTGCTTTCCTGTGTGTACTTGGTTATGTAAGCTCCTGTTGGGTGTGCAAAGCTGGATTTTACTTTTTTGCCTATAACTTTGTAAGTACACTGAACTTATCTATATAACACATATTTTTCTGATAATCACTGCCTGTTTCTAACCAAACATTTGAAACCCAGGAAACGTCTAAATATACCTTTAACACGTTAGAAATGGTTTGATAGGACATATTTCATGACCTTAATTGGTATACCTTAGAAGACAGAAGGGAGATAAGTAATGTGAAAGAAACCTTCTAATGAAAGGATTTAATAAACTTCATGAAGGAAGTATCTTCCAGAAAAAGAGGAATACAGCAACAGTAACAATGCAACATTAATTAAAGTGGATGTAGGAAGATGTAGGTACAAGGTGCTAAAGTACTACTTTACAGAAAGGATAGAAGGTAAGTTGAACCGTTTCAAATGGAAATGGTAGTAGGAAGTCAAGCATGCCTGGGTTATACTTCAGGCCAACATGAGGGTTAAATTAAGCCAAAAAAACATCTTTATATCCTTTGAAAATGGCTAACAACAACTTAACAAAAAAAAAAGTGCAGAGGAGTCCCTTGCAAATGGTATTGTCACAAAAAGGGCATTAATGCGAATTCTTTTGTCTTTTTTACAGCTGTTTTCGACTGCACCTGCTGCGTAAATAAATCTTGTGTTTGTCAGAAAATGTTAATATTGCTATCGTAACAAAACCATTAATTGCTACATTTCCCCAAATGCTTCTTTCCTAGGTTTGAGATCCACAGAACAAGGTTTATTAATGTTTGAGACAATAAGAACTTGGCAGTCTCAGCAGAAGACTTGTGAAATGAACCTTTGGACGGGAATCAAACATCCTGTGTTTACATTTCTCCATCAGCACATCTTGCTCTGCTAAACAATTCTAATTATAACCCACTTGCGGAGTAAAAGACAAAGAATAGAGGGATTTGGCAGCAGTGGAAATTTCATTCTTCTGACACAACTAGGAGTGATTCAGTCCGTATTCATGGTTGGATTTGAGATATATCAACCATCAGAAAGTATAGCTGGTCATTTAAAAACATATTTAGGTATACAAAAAATTACCATTGTTCCAACATCTCCATCCATCAACTCTCCATCCATGCACAGGGTTCCATTCTACACCTTACCAGCTGGAGTAGATAGCAGAATTTCGGTAGCCTTTTATGAGATAAGACAGCCACAAACAGAGCATGGATCCCAGCATCCACGAAAATGAACAATGTCTTAACCAGAAGATCTCTTTATTGGACAGGGTACAGCATTAACACAAAATAATTAAACAGTGGTGCCATTACACACAATTACTTGGTAACCTAATTAAGATCATTAGATCAGAAGGCCAAGTTAATTTAATTATTCATATGTTGCATAATATGTGGCTGGCTAGTTGCTGCCCCATTTAAAGCATTGTGTCAGCTCCTAGATCTGCCTTTGGAAACAATAATTTGATTACACCTCCTTGTGCCAGGCAGATTTTAGTACTAGGAGTGGTCTTTGTGTCAAGCATCTCAGACAACAGGTATGCGAGGGGACAAATATGATGCTTGACACAAAACTCTTTCAGGTTTTAGGATGTTTTAGTGGACAGAGAATGACGCACTGTTGCCAAATTGACAAGTTATCAAGTTGTTGAACAGTAATGATGATGAGATATGGAAGTGTTCTAGAATGATCCCATCTGGGTCAATGTTTGATTTAAGACTAGCCCATTATACCACACAGGAAAGCAAAGAATCAAGAAGCCACAACTAAGCAAGATCGCATCGAGATCCTGAGGATATTACATGGGCAAAGCTCAGCTCAAGACTAGGGCATTACACAAGCCCAGCAAGGGGCAGTTATAAATCACTTTGAGGCAATTTCCAGAGTCATCTCACTGGAGGTAAAATCTTCTATTGCCAGTTAAAGGTCCACTGCAGTGTAATGTTTATAGTTTGCTCTTTTGAAGAACTTGTCTTGAAGGCATATCTAAGTTTCCTGGATTATGAATGCATCTGATGAGAATCAGTAGTGTATGCAAATATTTTTTGCATGAAAAATACCAAAATCAACATTAATAAAGTCACCATGATGTTTGCAAGCAGCAGCTTTTGTGAGTTAACACCCCTGAAAATCCTGGCTAAAATTTGCATAAAATGTATGGACACAGATAACATTTTGTATCTGTTACAAAAGGTTCTCTTCCAATAGTCCCTTGACAGTAATACCCAATAAAAGAATAAGGCTTCAAAGGATAACACACCCATTGAGTTACGGACAGACTAATAGTCTAATATGGATTCTTTCCTGATAATTATTTTTTTTTACATACTTCACAAGCATATGAAGTTTTTTACAAACTACAGTGGTCATTTAAAAGTTATATCTAAGTTCCCCTGTTTTGACCTTTCTCTAATCTAACACCCTCTGCTTATATCAGACATGCACATTACATGGAGTCATTCTATACACATACACATTTATTTTATTTAAACATAACATTTGAAATAAGCAGAATAGAAGACAGGGGCATGAGGGGAGTGAGAGGCAATAACTGGAGGGGAGCAGTACAGTATAGGAGTGGTACACAGTGTCGTGCGTGCACTTTGGGCATACACACTTTTAGGCCAGCGCGCATATTTTGGCTTGCGCAATTGTCGGCGTGCTTACATCGGTGTGCATTTACCATTCTCGCTATAGATGGGGTGCCAGTGCACCTACCAATCCAAAACACTGCAATCTTCTCATCTTCAAGCCAGTAGCAGCTCAATGCAGAGATCCACATAGCAATGTCTGGGCAACTCCTTACTCCAAACTGGCTTTACAGATTGGTACAATTTATTAGTTTCCCTTTATTGGCCAAAACAAATTATGAATTTTATGCCAATTTTAGCAGAGATTTCCAGGGGTGTTAACCCACAAAATCAACTGCTTGCAAACTAAATAGATTTAGCAAACATCAGGGTGAGTTTGTTAATGTTTATTTGGTATTTTTTCATGCAAAAATGTTTGCATACACTACTGATTCTCCTCTATCAGATGCATTCATAATCCAGGAAACTTAAATATGCATTTAAGGTAGACTGAACCCTGACAGCTAAACGGGCTTGTTGCAAGAGGTCTAGGATTGAGTCAGTAAAGGGCAAGGTTTACCAAACTCCATTTTTCAGTAGAGCTGTGGAGGATGGTGATGTTCTTGATGACGTGGCACAGAGCTCCTTACCGCTTCAAGAAGGAAACTGCATCCATCTCCTTCACTAGGGCTTCGGGCAAGTGTTTGACTTCTCAGCCCTGATGCTTTATCTAGCGCACACCGTGTATCATATTAATAAACTGCACATTGAAAATATTTGTTTCTCATGGATTATGCTGTATATGTTTATTTTCAATATTTCAGAACCATAGAGACATACATCTGAGGTTATGTCTCTGGTTGTGCTTATCCATAGGGTTATCTTGGTAAAGATACTGGAGTGGGTTGCCAGTTGCTTCACCAGTGGATATTTTGTCTGTATCATATTAATAAACTGCACATTGAAAATAATTGTTTCTCATGGATTATGCTGTATAAGTTTATTTTCAATATTTCAGAACCATAGAGACATACATCTGAGGTTATGTCTCTGGTTGTGCCTATCCATAGGGTTATCTTGGTAAAGATACTGGAGTGGGTTGCCAGTTGCTTCACCAGTGGATATTTTGTCTGACCTCTCTGTTGAGACCTGTCCATTTTGGTTGACCCTACATAGTATTGCTCACAGCTACGACAATCGTAATGCAGAAGGGGAATACAGACATATGTAAAGATATATATATATATATAAATTGTCTCATATGCCTTTTTTAGTGTTAATATGAGACATTTGTGGCATAAATAGAAGGGGATTTTTATCAACCAACAAAACAATTAGTCCAAATAGGAGAAGCACAATTATTGCTACAAATTGTGAAATGTTGCTCTTGGTCCAGATAAACAATGCAATGCTAATAATGGCCGAAACATTGAGCAATATTATTTTGTATTATTTAAATGTAAGCAACCAAGACATCAGGAAAAGCAGGATGCCTGGTTATATTGGCAGATGAATGAGGGAATGAAAGAGAGAGAGAGGTATTAATGCTTCTCTATGGGTCCCAATCAGACCTCACCTGTGCCCAGTTCTGGAGACAGTACCTTCGAAAGAGACGCTGCATGGTCTAAAAGACAAAACTAATAAGGAAAGATGTCATGACCCTAATATGTGTATCTTAGAAGAAAGAATGGAGATTGGTGAAATGATATACGCCTTCAGAAAGAAAGTATAGAGGAATACAACAACAAGAGGCCATGATTGAAGTTAGAGGAAAGATAATAGAGGGGTAATGTGTGATACGACTTTAATAAAAGGGTAGTAGATAAATGTGACAATCTTTCAGTGGAAGTGGCAGGGTCAAATATATTAGAAGGCATTCGGGCATGCGTGGTATATACACAAGGCTTTCTTGTGGGTTTAGTAAGCCAATATATCAAGAGTATCTCGACTAATATGCTCTTAATAAGTAAGAGGCTAAGAAATCTAGAAAAAGTGACCAAGGTAACAGTACTATTCCAGGTGTCTGTCCTGTTCATGTGGCAGGTGAGATATATGGTCCTACATGCTAATAAAACATTTTACCAAATACAATCAAGAAATATCTGCTGTGGTTATATTTTAAGCCAATTATATTGTTAAGCTATTTATACAATGTTTTCTTGAGCAGGTATGGTTTATCTCGCCTATGCTACAAGAAGCTGGGCGTAAACCAAGTTAAAAATCAAAAACTATAAGCACATGTCAGTAAACAAGAGGTTCAGCAGATACAGAGCAGACCGGGGGGTCCATCTAGACCTGGGTGCCAAATATCCATTCACATCCCAGATAAACAATTGTTTACTTCACATGTTGGTGACGTATTTAACAAACTAACAACATTATCAGCTATTTACTGCAAGTGAAGCTCATTCATTGGCAAATCCATCATAAACTGCTTGATAGTTTTAGTCTGAAGTGGAGGGTCCCTTATTGGACTCCTTATTCAGTCTTATTGACAAGTGTATAGTCTTTCATTAGAACAAAATAGAGATATTGCTTGAATACGATTTTCCTTCCTTTCATCCCATCCCAACCCTTTTACAAACCAAAGCACATTTTTGCCGCCATTAAAGCACAATTAGATAGAGATTGAATGTATTTGTTTTAAACTTTCTTAAACATGTTTGCCAATTGTTAAGTTATTATAACTATTGTTTATTTGTAATGTACCAACATATTCCGTAGCGCCAGTGACGGCTGGTGACTTTCCCCATACATTGACTCCACCCAACAGTATAAACTCCTCCCCCTTCATAACATGTTACCACAACATGTATAGACCCTGCCTAGTGACACAGTCTCCACCCACAAAAGTGATCCCACAGAGAGAGACAGGGATAGAGGGGGGGGGGGTAGTGAGAAGAGGGGGGTAGTGAGAGAGGTAGATAGAGAGTTAAAGAGAGGGACAGAGAGAGAGAGGGATAGAGACTGATAGAGAGAGAGGGCGGTAGAGAGAGAATGATAGAGAGGGATAAAGACAGAGAGCGAGAGAGAGAGGAAGGGATAGAGATAGAGGGATGGATAGTGAGAGAGATGGATAGAGAGTTAAAGAGAGGGATAGAGAGAGAGAGAGGGGGATAGAGAGAGAGGGATAGAGAGAGAGAGGAAGGGATAGAGCGAGAGGAAGGGATAGAAAGTTAGAGAGATAGATTATCTAGATTATCCCCCTTTCTTATATGTCTCTTCTTCTATCCCCCTCTCTCTCCCTCTCTATCCATCTCTCTTCTACCCCTTCCTACCTCCCCAATATAATTTACCACGGAGCCAATAATGATACCAGCAGATACTATAAGAGCATCAAATACACTGAGAGAGTAAAACTGCATAAATAAATAATTTGTTAAATGAGCAAATAGATTAATTAAACAAATAGAGACTAAACAGCACGTGGGAGGAACATCTTGCACCTACAGAAGAGGAGATAATTCACCAACAACAGACCACAACCAGAATTTTGCCCCCCAAGTTGGTTCTGTGTGACTCAGTACTGTTTTGTTTCTCCCTTTAAGTTAAACATTATTATCTTTAAAAAAATACATTTGAATAAATCTATGTGTTTGTAAAAAAAAATAAAAAAAATATTTATTCAGTTTATAGGCTGCCTTTACATAATTAATATTAAGTTGCAAAAAACATATTTGAGTGATTAATTAACATATATTTCTAATACTTCTCCTTCACACACACACATATATATACACCACAACAATAATTTAATATATGGTGAGCAAAAGAGAGATAGAAGCCTCCACCGTACAGTAGTACAGTAAATAAATAGTACATCTGTGTTCACATTTGAATGTCTAAAGCAAGTTAAAACTCCTGTTTCCAACTTCGAATTCTGAGAAATACAGTTATTACATTTGCATGTAGCTGCTCAGCTTCCCAGAATGCAGTGTAATAACTTTATTTCTTGTTTTAGACAGTTAAATGTGAACACAGATGTACTTTTTATTTACTGTACTACAGTACGGTGGAGGGCTTCTATCGCACTTTTGCCCACCATATATTCAATGATTGTTGTGGAGAACTACCTACTCATAAGATCCACAACACAAGCTGAGACCCCGCTCCATGCTGATGATAGCCAATAAGCTTGAAACAGCTGTACGTGGTTAGGATTCCCAGCTTGTGTATAATCCAACATTGGCTTTGCATAAAAGCTGTGTAATGCAGCGGGCATAAGCTTAAAGGAAGCCATGCTTAGAATGGTTTATGGATTGAAGAGCAAGGCATTTGTGGGCATTTTTGCATGTCCCTGCTCGGCTTCCCAGAATGCAGTGTAATAACTGTATTTCTCGGAATTCTGAGTTAGAAACAGGTGTTTTAACTTGATTTAGACATTCAAATGTGAACACAGATGTACTATTTGTTTACTATATATATATATATATATATATATATATATATATATATATATACACACACACATACATTATATATATCGTACACATACAATAAGAGATCTCCCCCAAAAGTAAGTATTCCCTCTCCTTATAAATACATATGGACATAGAGAGACTAAGACACAGGACCCCTTCTGGATTGGTACCTTGTCATGGTGAAGGAACTTGTTACCTCAATGAAGCTGTGAGCTATATCATGAAAGGTCACCAAAGATGGGCAGGGCATTTTAGAGAGGTCAGACAAAATGCAGTCCACTTGGAGTAAGAACTGGCAACCCACTACAGTATCTTTGCCATCAAAACCATATGGATAAGCACAACCAGAAACACAGACAGAGATGTACCTGGTGTGCTGCATCCATGTGGTCACTGAGAGTCAGACACGACTGAAGGACAGAACAACAACAGCAAGACACATAAAGGGATATGTACTCACCTGAGCTCTGCAGCTGCTTCTGTCTGGTATAGGCCGGGATGGTGACAGACAGGTCACAAGCTTGGTGTGTGGAGCAGGGTAGTCAAAATCAATAAGACCACCAGAGTGTTGAGAAAACTGAAGCTTTACACACAGCTCCCTCTATCTACATGCACTGTTAGCTGGGAGTTGTTTTTTCCAATAAACTTTATCAAGATTGCACCAATGTATTCACTTCCAAATGGACTGTGAGAGGTGCTGTCCCTGCAGGATCTGGGACTTCCCCTCTCGGCCAATCTGATTGGGCGATGCTGCGTTTTACAGACTGGCTCGGTTAGAGCACAGTTTGGGAATAGACAGTATTGTGACTGTTTATTTTAAATTCTCACATGTACCCTGATCTGTATTACTAGGCAAGTCACCAGCAGGGGGCTAGATGTGATAAGTCAGTGTGTTTAACTGCAGCACAGAGGGTTTTGTAATTTAAAGTGACAACAGCAGCTATTAAAAAAACAGAATATTGAACATGAAAAAACATTTTTTATTATATAAATTATACAATTAAATAAGTGATGGGGGATTAAGTCAGTGAATTAATTTTGGTTGCCCATTTTCCCCTATGCACCAGCCACCCCTTCGTAGCCGTATACAAGTTCAAGGCAAAAAACAATAACAGTATTAACACATTGCAAAGGATGGAGAGCCCTGTCTGAGCTCAGAATCCAGTGTCCATAGAGCTTTCCCAAAGCACCTTACAATCTTAAGAGTTAAGTTAATTATATTAATACTAGTAACTTGCCCGTCAAAATTGACGCTATGATATCCAATGTGTGCCCCCCCCCCCCTCTCCTGTGTCTCTTCCCCCCTCCCCTGTGTCTCTTCCCTTCCCCTCTCCATCACTTGTGCCTCTTCCCTCCTCTGTGTCTCTTTCCCTCATTTTCCTCCCTGTGTCTCTTCCCCCTCTGTCTATTTCCTCCCCCTCTCCCGTGTCTCTTCCCCCTATGCCTGCCCTGTGTCTCTCCCCCACTCTCCCTCCCCGTGTCTCTTCCCCCCTCTCCCTCCCCTGCGTCTCTTTCCCTGACTCTCTCCCGAGTATCTGTTCCCCCCTCCACTGTGTCTCTTTCCCCCATGTCTCTTCCCCCTCTCCTGTGTGCCCCCTCCTCTGTCTCTCCCTCCTCCCCTGTGTCTCTCCCCCTCCTCCCTACTCTGTGTCTCCCCCATCCCCTGTGTTTCTTTCCCCACATGTCTCTTCCCCCTCCCCATGTCTCTCCCCCCCATTAACCCTTGTAACGCCTCTGGCGCCCCACTTTGAGCATGCGCGGCTGCGGCTGTGTTGAATTCCCTACAGTACTTTCCATGCGCTCTTCCTGAAGCGTTACACACTACGGATACTATTATATGTGATAACACTTCAGTGGATCTTAAATGGATACTCAGATAAATCTTGACTAATAAAACATTTCCTATATTTTATTCCCCTGAATGTGTAGTTTAAAACTTCACTTGTGTAATAGTTCCTGTGAGTACTAAGAGCTTTGTTTGTCATAAGGGAATAAGGAATTCCCATAAAGTACTTGTGAGATCGAAGGCGGTATTTCTTTGCTGGATACAAAAAACTACGCTAAATGGGGCCATGATCAGATCACACTATGTAACTCTAAGCAAACAGTATCTTAAACACTGTGGTAAGTAAGAAAAAAATGTTGGCAAGTGGTTATTAGAGCACATTCTTGCTTTTAAGTTCTACAAAATTATGATAACTGTATCCCATTAAGGGTTGCTAATGGCTTAATTGTTAAGACGTCTGTAATGAATAATTAGTTCACTTATATATAATGATTATTTGAAGAACCAATGGAATTTTAAAAGCCTTGTGCGTCATCTTGGAAGACCTATTATGTTATTCAGTTGACAACTACAATTATGCCATTTTAGTTACATACTGATAGGCTTAGTATATGGTCTGTTGGATGCTTCGATATATTGACTTTGGACCTATGCCGATAATCGGGGGTTGGAAGAGTACGAAATGTCGGAATAAGATGACTGGATGAAATATACCAAACCTTGAGACCACTTATTCAACCAGATGCATTAAAAATTATCAGCCACTACAAAAGTATGTTACTTGTATACATCATTTCTTATCCAAACCAGTAGCATTAGAGTATTATAGGAGCCATACATTTTTGACATACACAACTGCGCCATTTCTTCACAAGGAGTATACACTTTGACACTCGATTATCATGTAGCTACTTCTAAATACCCTTATCAGTAGACCTTTATCTTCAGATCAGAATTCCTAGCTCAACTCAAACCCTTCACAATATCCCATGCTCTTTTGAGAAAGCCCTCGGCTACTTCTCCAAAACTCTTCTGACCTATCCAATAATCTTATCTTCTCCCTGATCTCCCTGAGGCTTAACTGGGCAATGGGAAAGACAGAAGTACATTTTGTTTTTATGGTATTTTAAACACATTGTCTCCCATAAAGTCAATTTCTTAATGACTCCTAGATCTGATAATAAGACGAAATTGCCCTCATGTTCTACCAAACCATTTTATCCACAGTAGCCACTGTATATCTATAATCTTTCCCTGGGAGCTCCTACATCGTGAAATAGTATTTGAAACAAGTAACTGCCCAACAATGTTCCTTTTACTAGTGGTAAAACTATAATAAAAGGTATAGCTCTCAGTCTTCACAAAACTTGCCCACAATTGTCCACTTCAGGACCAAAAACTAAAGTTTGTGCACTGAATAAGTCTATTAACAGTGTGATTTAATCCATTTTAACCCCATCTACATGTAATAGCTTCTCAAGATCGAGAAATGACTAACACAGTTGGCTTTGTTGTTTTGAAGCATCTCCAAATAATGTTCTGGCTTGTCATTCTTATTTGCTCTTGACTAATGTTAACCTATGTATGGTCAAATCCAATTCAACACATTTGCCCCACTGTGTTTTCAAAAGTTAGGCATTGCCTTGGGACCAGAGACCCACCACTGTACAGACCCTATTGACCAGGGCACAAGTTGACCATGGCATAATGAAACAATTGCTGTGTCCACCATTGCTGACATTAGGATGTATATCATTGATTATGAAATGGCCCCATGGTCCTGGTCCTGACACACCAGCCTGGCCTTCTCTGTGGGTAGACTGCATAAAGATGCTCAAATCAAGAGAGAGCTTCCAGTTAGATAATACTGGCTAATTTCTAACTAGAAATATATTCACAATAATAGTTGTTAGCTAGGGAGAGAGAGAGAGAGAGAGAGAGAGCGAGAGAGAGAGAGAGAGGGAGGGAGGCAGAGAGAGGAGGGAGGGAGAGAGAGAAGGAAGGAGGGAGAGAGAAAGGGAGGAAAAAGAGAGAGAGAGGGGGAGTGAGGGAGGCAGAGAGATGAGGGAGGGAGAGAGGGATAGAGAGAGTAGGAGGGAGGGAGAGAGAGAGGGAGAGAGGAAGGGAGGAAAAGAGAGAGAGAGAGGGAGGGAGGGAGAGAGAGGAGGGAGGGAGAGAGAGGGAGGGAGAGGGAGGGGGCAGAGAGAGGGAGAGGGAGAGAGAGGAAGAGGGGGAGGGAGGCAGAGAGAGAGGAGGGAGAAAGGGAGGGGACAGAGAGAGAGAGAGGAGAGGGAGAAAGGGAGGGAAAGAGGGGAAAGGGGGAGGGAGAGAGACAGAGGGCAGAGAGAGAGAGACAGCACAAATATTTTATACAGGTAGATACAGAAATAATATCCTTTTTTAGACTGTGTTTGCCATTCTGTGTCTGTATATGCTTTATTTATAACCAAAATGGTCCACAAGTTTATATTTTGACCAACAACCACAAATTCCAAAAACAATCAATATAAAATACACTTTAATTCTAAATTCCCCTTTCACGATTTGCTGCCTTGGGGCCTCATTCGATTGCTACGTTTTTGGCAAATGTGGCGCAAGGGGAGGCCACAAGCTAGTTAGCTATTCAATTGGCTTATGTTTGCGGCCTCCGATCGGGTTACGAGCCTCGAGCTGCGATCCCTTGCGATTGGCTCAATCGCAGCTTACTTCCGTCAAAGCCTTTGATCTTTTGCGGCCGTGAAAGTTGCGGATGCAAGAAATCCCTAATTGATATTCAATTGCTACGATTCACCCTCCGTCAAGCCCATAAATGTATAAACGCGAACCACACCTAAAGAGGTCCTGCAACGGTCTTACTTACAAAATGTTGCACTTTAAAAAAAAAAAAAATGTTGCACAATTAAGCAAATAAAAAAGTAATCCTGTACCTTTATCAGAAGTGAAAGTGGTTTTCGGTCTTAGAATTAATAGCACAACATTCCCAAGCTCGCAAATCTGCAAAAATAAATATTTGATTTCATGTTCAATTTTCGTCATAAAGTCCTACGGGCTTCAACCTCCAAGTCCGTAACACTAGGACTTTGAAAATAAATGGAGGTTGGACTGAAAAGTCCTATGGGCTTGAATGACCTCCAAGCCCGTAACTCGTTATTCAAGCCTGTCGGACTTTGGAGGGAAATTAAACATGAAATCAAGTATTGTATTGTAGCTATGTGCCAGCTGGGGAAGGTTGTGCCTTTAATCCTCATGTCATCCATTGTGTTCCCCATCATTTACAGTGCTGTCTTGAATTTATAGTTGCAATTACATTTCTCTGGGTTTGCGTGCTTGAAACACTAGTTACGTCCTTGCAGCCGTAATCCTGTTCAAGCACAGAAGTGCTTACTGCCGATAGCATGGTTTGCGATTAGCAGGATGGGGGACGTCCTTGCGGCGCCAGCCAATTGAATACCAGCATAAGAGTAGTGCTACGCGGGGCCGTAACCCGATCGCAGCAAATTGCCGATTTGTGTCCGAGTTACGGCCCCGAATTGAATGAGGCCCTAGGTGTGGTTTGTATTTTTTCTGAGCCTAATAATAGTAATTATAAAATGTATAAACAGGCATGGCAGTTTGTCTTAATATTACTTACATTGTATGATTTTAATACCATGTTTGTGTGCCTGTGTCAAAAAGGTTCGGTGTACGCATTTTTCATGTTAAACCTATTTTTTAAGTTCACCATTAATTAACATAATAAATACATGTACAAACATCAGCAAATCAAATTTTTAGGCTGAAAATATAATTTAAGAACACAGTTTACCTTAGTAATGGCCACTACTGTACCTCTCCCAACCTGTACTGAAAGGAAGTGAAATAAATTCCAAATGTGATAAAACTATTCAAGCCTTACCAATGCAGCATAATCAATGCTAGAAGCTGAAATACTTCAAGTTCTTTCAGTGGTGTTCAGGACAATGAGTGAGGTATTCGAGTTGTACAACAGACAACAATGGCAATTATTGAAGTAAACTGGTTTAAAATAATATCTTCTGGTTAAAGATTTGCTTTGCTCCTATTTCCACATGTATTTTTTATGTTAATTAATGGTAAACTAAAATATATTTTTAACATGACAAGTGCATACACTGGCCTTTTAAGCTACTCTGTATGTTTGTTTCCTTAGTATTATTGGTAAGCAACAATTAATACAAAGCATAGTCCATTTCACAGCAGTGCAGAAAAGCAAAACTGAATCTTTAAGTTCTCATAGAAATATTCATATTCCTATCCATAAAACATTTGGTTTCTGGACCTAGACCTATCTTTCCAATGACATTTTTGTGTCCCTGTACTGGATCTAATTAGGTAAAAGTTAACTTGTCACTGGTATGTAATATAAATCTAATCACTATGCTCAGAGATATATAGAAGATTAAGTATTTTCCACAGTCAGCTTTCCTTTACAGAATGTTATTCCTGATCTAATTGATGTTACATTTGTCCAGTATCATCAGTGGAGCTTTTCGGCTTTCTGTTGCTTTATACCAGGGTCAGGCAAGTTCAGTCCTAGAGAGCCACTCACAGGCCAGGGTTATTCTGTCAGTATTCTGATTGACTAACTTGTGCACATAAAGTAAATCCTCAAATCCAGGCCTGTGAGTTGCTCTCCAGGACCGTATGTGTCTACCCCTGCTTTATACCCATTCATATTTGTGTGCCATGCCCCTCTCACTACTACTCTTTTCTTCTTGTTATGTACCCATCCTAAGATTAAACATATCATAGAGGTATCAGATATTGAAAGGGATTTGGGAGTACTTGTGGACAACCAGCAAGATAGCAGTGCTCAAAGCCAAGCAGCAGCTGCAAAGGCCAATAAAATATTAGCATGTATTAGGAAGGGTATAGAAGCCAGGGAAGCAAATATAATTCTGCCACTTTACAAATCTCTAGTATGCCCTCATTTGGACTATGGAGTACAATTTTGTGCACCATGGTATAAAAAGGACATTTTAGAGCTGGAAAAAATACAGAGAAGGGCAACAAAACTAATAAGGGGAATGGAGTTATGAAGAAAGAGTAACCGAATTAAACTTATTTACTCTAGAAAAAAAGCATCTAAGACGGGATATGATTACGTTATATAAATACATCCAGGGTCAATACAAGGCTTTGTCAAGGGAACTTTTTGCGCCAAGAGGTTTTCAACTGACAAGAGGACATGCTTTGAGATTAGAAGTAAAAAGATTCCACCTTAAAGAAAGAAAATGGTTCATCACAGCAAGGGTGGTTAATCTGTGGAATTCTCTACCAAAGGAGGTTGTGACAGAGGATTCGATAGTTAACTTTAAAAATGGATTGGATATATTTTTAAATAAAAAGGGCATTAAGGGCTATCCTGGATAAATAGAGAGGGAGTATTGATCCAGGGATGAATCTGATCGCCAGTATCTGGGGTCAGGAAGGAATTTTATAATTGGCAAAGTTTCACAGTTTTGTTTTTCTGTTTGCCTTCCTCTGGATCAATTCACAATAGATACGCGTATTGCAGATTGGGAGAGATCTTCAACCTAAATTACTATGTAACTATGTAACGATATATATATCTAAAGATGGAAATATAGACATTTATGTACACAGGGACATATGCACTGCACCACAAATTAATGCAATTTTCTGTCCCTAAAAGTATGCCATCCTAGGCCTTAACCTCAAAAGACTAGGCAGAAAAACCTGACTGAGCCTCATGATTACAAATCTATATATCCCATATCTTTTTATATTTTCAAGAATATACAGTCAAAATGCATGAGCTTCATGTACAAGGTGACGTTGTTGAGGGGTTGGGTATATAGTCAGGTCCATAAATATTGGGACATGGACACAATTCTAATCTTTTTGGCTCTATACAACACCACAATTTATTTGAAATGAAATGAACAAGATTTGCTTTAACTGCAGACTTTCAGCTTTAATTTGAGGGTATTTACATCCAAATCAGGTGAACGGTGTAGGAATTACAACAGTTTGTATATGTGCCTCCCACTTTTTAAAGGACCAAAAGTAATGGGACAATTGGCTGCTCAGCTGTTCCATGGCCAGGTGTGTGTTATTCCCTCATTATCCCATTTACAAGGAGCAGATAAAAGGTCCAAAGTTAATTTCAAGTGTGCTATTTGCATTTAGAATCTGTTGCTGTCAACCCTCAATATGAGATCCAAAGAGCTGTCACTATCAGTGAAGCAAGCCATCATTAAGCTGAAAAAACAAAACAAACCCATCAGAACGATAGCAAAAACATTAGGTGTGATCAAATCAACTGTTTGGAACATACTTAAAAAGAAAGAACGCACCAAGGAGCTCAGCAACACCAAAAGACCCGGAAGACCACGGAAAACAACTGTGGTGGATGACCGAATAATTATTTCCCTGGTGAAGAAAACACCCTTCACAACAGTTGGCCAGATCAAGAACACTCCCCAGGAGGAAGGTGCATGTGTGTCAAAGTCAACAATCAAGAGAAGACTTCACCAGAGTGAATACAGAGGGTTCACCACAAGATGTAAACCATTGGTGAGCCTCAAAAACAGGAAGGCCAGATTAGAGTTTGCCAAACAACATCTAAAAAGGCCTTCACAGTTCTGGAACAACATCCTATGGACAGATGAGACCAAGATCAACTTATACCAGAGTGATGGAAAGAGAAGAGTATGGAGAAGGAAAGGAACTGCTCATGATCCAAACCATACCACCTCATCAGTGAAGCATGGTGTTGGTAGTGTCATGGGGTGGGCATGTATGGCTGCCAATGGAACTGGTTCTCTTGTTTTTATTGATGATGTGACTGCTGACAAAAGCAGCAGGATGAATTCCGAAGTGTTTCAGGCAATATTATCTGCTCATATTCAGCCAAATGCTTCAGAACTCATTGGACGGTGCTTCACAGTGCAGATGGACAATGACCCGAAGCATACTGCAAAAGCAACCAAAGAGTTTTTTAAGGGAAAGAAGTGGAATGTTAATCACCTGACCTGAATCCGATTGAGCATGTATTTCACTTGCTGAAGACAAAACTGAAGGGAAAATGCCCCAAGAACAAGCAGGAACTGAAGACAGTTGCAGTAGAGGCCTGGCAGAGCATCACCAGGGATGAAACCCAGCGTCTAGTGATGTCTATGCGTTCCAGACTTCAGGCTGTAATTGACTGCAAAGGATTTGCAACCAAGTATTAAAAAGTGAAAGTTTGATTTATGACTGTTAATCTGTCCCATTACTTTTGGTCCCTTAAAAAGTGGGAGGCACATATACAAACTGTTGTAATTCCTACACCGTTCACCTGATTTGGTAAATACCCTCAAATTAAAGCTGAAAGTCTGCAGTTAAAGCACATCTTGTTCGTTTCATTTCAAATCCATTGTGGTGGTGTATAGAGCCAAAAAGGTTAGAATTGTGTCCATGTCCCAATATTTATGGACCTGACTGTATATATATATATATATATATATATATATATATATATTTAAATAGATTGACAAGATCAGATTTCTGACACATAACCATAAAATACAATGTTGCTCTTGTATTATGATTGTGGATATTTAATATGGTGATTATTTAAAGGACCACTGTACTGTATTTACACGTAAAGCTCGTATGTTTCTTTGCTGGGCATAGGTTATTAAAAACAGTATGCAGTTTAAAATAAATAAAAGCTAAAAAATGTTCTTAGCTGTTAAACTTTCAGTTTCCCCCTCAAGCAGAGCGGTGTATCTCCTCCTACCTGTGTCTATCAGGGACGTGGTTAGTTCTTTCTGTGTGCTGGACTATCATGGAGCTTAGAAATAGTCTGGCCCTTCCCTATGACATCATTAGATATGTCTCCACTGCCTCCACAGAGGTAACAGCTGTATAATAACATGCTTGCAGCTACCCCACTGGCCCCCTACGGTGACAGTGCCATCATTGCCCCGCCCTCTTTACAGAGCACGCTCAGTCTGAAGCAGAATCTAGATTGGTTAGACTTTATTTTTAGTCCAGCCCATGGACAGAGCTGGCTACACCCCTGATAGACACAGGTAGGAGGAAATACACCGCTCTGCTTGAGGAAAAAAAATGCAGTTTAAAAATGTTAACATTTATTTATTTTAAAACGCATACTGTTTTTAATAACTTATGCAATGCAAACAAACATATGAGCATTACAGTATATACAGTACAGTGGTCCTATAATAGTGACTTGAATAAAGGTAGAGGAGCTATGGACTAGCACAGCTCCCAGCTAATTTAAGAATATTAAAATATTTAATATAGAAGATTGCTGCTTTAATTATGTATTCTAAAAAAAACTTTGTTCTGATTCAGCTGTCTTCTTCCCACTCATAAGAAAGCATAAAAAATTGAAACCATACTGCACATGAACGATTGCTTCAGATATGATGTAACTCACATTTTTACATAAGAAGTAGGTAGCGGGGGGTCTGTTTTATTTCTTCCTGATGTCTCAGTATCTTGTTCTTTGGGCTCTGTCATCCTCAGCACCATAAAACTATTTTCTTGTATATTTATTTTAACTCTTTCGTTGTCAGAGGGACTGTAAAACATATATGGAACGAGGAAAATATGGGGAGATACAGGACCCGTCTTCTGAAAACTCAGGACCCAGAGCACATATAACAACCAGAGCGTGCCAAATACACACTTTCGGTTTCTTTAAAGTTACAGTATATATATGTACATATATATATAAATAAATATAGTGAATAAATAGTACATTTGTGAACATCTAAAAAAAAAGGTTAAAAACGTGTTTCCTGCTCAGAATTCAGAGAAATACAGTTATTACACAGCATTCTGGGCAGGGACATGCAAATGTGCCCATAAAGGCTTTGCTCTTTAATCATAATACCATTTCAAACATGGCTCCTTTATAGCATATGCCTGCTGTATTAAACAGCTTTATGCAAAGCCTGGGATGGATTAGGTACAATCCAGGTTCCTAGCTTGTGTAGTAGATTTTGTGGGGAGGTAGTTTATATATATATGGATAAACACACACATATTTTAATATAATTCAAATGGGCATGAGAAGATAGCTTAAATATCATAGGAAACCCAGAGAAAATACTCAATTTCATTGAAACTATTTGGAAGCTTCAGGAAAAGTGTAAATATACTGAAGTAGAGAAGGTCTGGGTGAAAGGATTCAGAGGTCCTAATTTGACAGAGGTCCTAATTTGGACCCATATTAAGCTATTGACTACCCTAAGTTTACGGAGTAGTAAGGCTCAAACTAATGAGCTGTAACTACTCTGCATGTATAGTAATGCACCAGAAAAACTTCAGTGACTGGAGCATCCAACAGTAGAGACGTAACAAGGAAAGGTCACATGTTGCTGCAGGCAGAAGTAAGAGCGGGTGGTTATCAGTTAGACTCGTGGGTTATAGGCAGAGGTCAGGATGAGTGGCAAACAGGTAGAGGCAGAGTTATAGGCAGATGTCAGGATGAGTGGTAATGAGGCAGAGTTATAGGTAGAGGTCAGTATGAGTGGTAAACAGGTAGAGGTAGAGTTATAGGTAGAGGTCAGGATGAGTGGCAATCAGGTAGAGGCAGAGTTTTAGGTAGAAGTCAGTATGACTGGTAATGAGGCAGAGTTATAGGTAGAGGCCAGGAGGAGTGGCAAACAGGTAGAAGCAAAGTTATAGGTAGAGGTCAGGATGACTGGTAATGAGGCAGAGTTATAGGCAGAGGTCAGGATGAGTGACAAACAGATAGTGGCAGAGTTATAGGTAGAGGTCAGGATGATTGGTAATGAGGCAGAGCTGAAGGAAGAAGTCAGGATGAGTGGTAATGAGGCAGAGTTATAGGTAGAGGTCAGGTTGAGTGGCAAACATGTAGTGTCAGGGTTATAGGCAGAGGTCTGGATGAGTGGTAATGAGGCAGAGTTATAGGTAGAAGTCAGGAGGAGTGGTAATGTGGTAGAGTTATAGGTAGAAGTCAGGATGAGTGGCAATCAGGTTGAGGCAGAGTTATAGGCAGAGGTCAGGATGGGTGGCAAAAAGGTAGAGGCAGAGTTATAGGTAAAAGTCAGGAGGAGCGGTAGTCAGGTAGAGGTAGAGTTATATGTAGAGGTCAGGATGAGTGGTAATGAGGTTGAGGTATAGGTAGAGGTCAGGAGGAGTGGCAAACAGGTAGAGGCAGAGTTATAGACAGAGGTCAGGATGGGTGGTAATAATTTTGTGAATTGTCCGGGTTGGGAGCAGGATTCAATGCATCTGCTGATTAGGCATAGACATGGTTACAGGTATAGGTCAAGATGGACATAATCAGTTATTGTCATAGTAACAGACAGATGTTAGGGAGGATGTAGAACAGTCATAGTCAGAGGTACAAACAGAAGTCAGACTGAGGCTGAGTTACAGGCCGAGGTCAGGTCAGATGGTAAGATGAAAGGTTACAGACAGAGGAAGAAATCAGATAACAGGCAGATAATAGAAGATAAAACGCTCTGGGGACATGGACTATAACAATGGTAACATTGTAGGCTATGGACTGAAAGATGACATCATTGTGTAGGGAATGTAAGGATACAAACCGTATGTACTTGCACACTGCCAGGACAGTAATGCACAAGTGATGTTGGTATAAAACAGAAGAGCTGTGAACCAATGCTCCAACCCAATGAGCAGTCCAGTGATCTCCCGACAGTTGCCTCACTCTCACTGCTGTTATCAACTACAAGTTTGACTCCATATTTTGATGACAAGGTCAAAGAGATTATTTCCGTTCATACATCAACATCTCAGTGAGAAGGGGTTAGAAGAGATTGTGAGTCCTGTCAACCAAGTGCTGCTTGACCAGAGTGTCATGCAAGATCCGGAGCTGTACCTTACAAGTTCTTCAGGACAGATATGAATTAATTCAATGTACCACTATAGTATTGTAAAAACCTCACATATTTGGCAATAACATTAGCAGCTATGTAAGCCATGAGCATGAAAGCATTGTTAGAGTAGATCTTTTGTTTCAGAGACTACTTGTTTGTACGTCTTGGACTGCTGCGCTGTGGCCTGAGGGGGAAGGAGATCCTACTGTTAGTTGCTCCTCTACTTAGTTATATTTGCCAAATTGTACTTCATAGTGTCAGTCTTTTAATAGAAATATCAGAATCCCCAGTTCCTCCCAAACCTCTCAGGTGTCAAATCCAGCTAGGAACAAGAGCAAACATTCTCCTGCCAATAAACTAAAACTTAATACAGTAGTTAAGCATTAAAGGTTGTATTTATTTTATACTTTCTAAAACATTTTCCACATTACCAGGTCAAGCTCTTCCAGAGTATACTATAAGTATACTATAACTTTAGTTGTCCCATAATATATTAGCCCCTAAAGTTTTTCCACATTTCCTCTATTTTTTCATATAACTCATCTCTTATTCTTGTGTTTCTGAAAGACTGGCGTATAAAACTCTTTCCCTAAAGGGTAATAATAAATTATAATATTCCAGGAAAATCTTGACTTTGAAATTCATTTAAATTATTTTTTTTTCTGGCCAGAGGATCCTACGTTCTTTTATTCCCAAACCATGCAACTTGATAACATTTGAAATCCCATCGGCTGAAACGGCCAACCCTTGTCTTGTAAAAATCACTAATTTTGGAAACTGTTTGTACTGTTATTACGATGCCAAATAAAATTTAGGAAGAACATATTCAAGGCTTGTGAGTGAATGCATGCTTTAAAATAACCAATGTGGGCCCATTGACTTTGATTAATTGGGATCTGCTGTTTCACGAGTACAGTGTTGGAACAAGACGTTCCCCCTTAGGCCTTGCTGTTTTATGGACACACACTTCCTCCATGACACACAGCTTAGTCTGGTTTAGTTCCTTTGTTCTTGACTAAAATAGTCCTGCTATCCCTAACCGGCCAGGACCCCCTGTCAGCTGCATTTGACTATGAGTCACTGGCTTCTACTGGCAATAATGTCAGTCATTCTGTATAGTCCTATCTTGCACGTGTGTTTTTTTTAAGTGCATTTCCACTTACTCGGACAAAATGGATTGCTTCATCCGTTCCCTACAAATATCAAGTTTTCAGCAGTTTCATTTTTTTTTATTTTTTAACTTTACTTTTTTATATTGTTACACAGTACTTTGTTTTAATATTTATTTTATAATGACAAGCATATCCTTGTAATATCAAGTTTTAAAATATGTCACTATCTTACACAAGACACAGCGAAAATTCTTCTCCACTCTCTTATCATATCCCGTCTTATACTGTAACTCTCTCCTTCCAGGCCTCCGCATCACCCGTCTGCCTCCACTCTTATCCATAATAAACGGATCCGCTAGACTCATCTAAAAATTAAAAAATGTTGGCCCTAACGTATAAAGCTATAAACAACAGTGCACCCACTTACATCTTTGCCCTTGTCTCAAAATACTCCCCCAACCACCCTTTTTACTCTGCTAATGACCTTCTGCTTTCCTTCTCTCTTATCACCTCCTCTCACTCCCACCTTCAGGACTCTTACTTTGTTGCCCCTATTCTCTGGAACTCCTTGCCTTGCTCCACAAGACTATGCCCCTGTCTCAAATCATTCAAAAACTCACTAAAAACTCATCACCTTCAGACTTATAGGTCACCCTCTTTGGGAAAGGCTATACCCAGGTATATTGTATACCTGCTAACATTCAGAAAACTTCCATATCCCTAGCTCCAACACTGGCCAGAACACAATAACCTGCAATTTATTCTTATAGGGCCATATTCTATTAGCTACTTGCAAATGCCTTGAGCTCGAAAATTTGGCTTTGGGTGTTTTTTTTAATAAATGTTTATATGCATTATATTGACTTAAGAATTCGTTAGTGCCAATCACATACAGTGGATATAAAAAGTCTACACACCCCTGTTAAAATGTCAGGTTTCTGTGCTGTAAAAAAATGAGACAAAGATAAATAATTTCAGAACTTTTTCCACCTTTAATGTGACCTATAGACTGTACAACTCAATTGAAAAACAAACAAATCTTTTAGGTAGAGGGAATTAAAAATATAAAAATAAAATAATATGGTTGCATAAGTATGCACACCCTTAAATTAATACTTTGTTGAAGCACCTTTTGATTTTATTACAGCAGTCTTTTTGGGTATGAGTCTATCAGCATGGCACATTTTGACTTGGCAAGATTTGCCCACTCTACTTTGCAAAAACACTCCAAATCTGTCAGATTGCGGCATCTCCTGTGCACAGCCCTCTTCAGATCACCCCACAGATTTTCAATCGGATTCAGGTCTGGGCTCTGGCTGGAACATTCCAAAACTTTAATCTTCTTCTGGTGAAGCCATTCCTTTGTTGATTTGGATGTATGCTTTGGGTCGTTGGCATGCTGAAAGATGAAGTTCCTCTTCATGTTCAGCTTTCTAGCAGAAGCCTGAAGGTTTTGTGCCAATATTGACTGGTATTTGGAACTGTTCATAATTCCCACTATCTTACCTAAGGCCCCAGTTCCATCTGAAGAAAAACAGCCCCAAAGCATGATGCTGCCACCACCATGCTTCACTGTGGGTATGGTGCTCTTTTGGTGATGTGCAGTGTTGTTTTGCGCCAAACATATCTTTTGGAATTATGGACAAAAAGTTCAACCTTGGTTTCATCAGACCATAACACCTTTTTTCCACATGCTTTTGGGAGACTTCAGATTTGTTTTTGCAAAATGTAGTCTGGCTTGGATGTTTTTCTTCGTAAGAAAAGGCTTTCGTCTTGCCGCTCTACCCCATAGCCCAGACATATGAAGAATACGGGAGATTGTTGTCACATGTACCACACAGCCAGTACTTGCCAGATATCCCTTCCTCCCAGACCAGTTTTCTTCTCGTCTTTTCATAAATTTTGTAGGGAGCTCCAGTTCTTGGTAATGTCACTGTTGTGCCATATTTTCTCCACTTGATGATGACTGTCTTCACTGTGTTCCATGGTATATCTAATGCCTTGTAAATTATTTTGTACAATTCTCCTGACTTATACATTTTAACAATGAGATCCCTCTGTTGCTCTCTGTGGACCATGGCTTTTGGAAAAAGTTCTGAAATGATTTATCTTTGTCTAATTTACAGGGAGTGCAGAATTATTAGGCAAGTTGTATTTTTGAGGATTAATTTTATTATTGAACAACAACCATGTTCTCAATGAACCCAAAAAACTCATTAATATGAAAGCTGAATATTTTTGGAAGTAGTTTTTAGTTTGTTTTTAGTTTTAGCTATTTTAGGGGGATATCTGTGTGTGCAGGTGACTATTACTGTGCATAATTATTAGGCAACTTAACAAAAAACAAATATATACCCATTTTAATTATTTATTTTTACCAGTGAAACCAATATAACATCTCAACATTTACAAATATACATTTCTGACATTCAAAAACAAAACAAAAACAAATCAGTGACCAATATAGGCACCGTTCTTTGCAAGGACAATCAAAAGCCTGCCATCCATGGATTCTGTCAGTGTTTTGATCTGTTCACCATCAACATTGCGTGCAGCAGCAACCACAGCCTCCCAGACACTGTTCAGAGAGGTGTACTGTTTTCCCTCATTGTAAATCTCACATTTGATGATGGACCACAGGTTCTCAATGGGGTTCAGATCAGGTGAACAAGGAGGCCATGTCATTAGATTTTCTTCTTTTATACCCTTTCTTGCCAGCCACGCTGTGGAGCACTTGGACACGTGTGATGGAGCATAGTCCTGCATGAAAATCATGTTTTTCTTGAAGGATGCAGACTTCTTCCTGTACCACTGCTTGAAGAAGGTGTCTTCCAGGAACTGGCAGTAGGACTGGGAGTTGAGCTTGACTCCATCCTCAACCCGAAAAGGCCCCACAAGCTCATCTTTGATGATACCAGCCCAAACCAGTACTACACCTCCACCTTGCTGGCGTCTGAGTCGGACTGGAGCTCTCTGCCCTTTAAGAATCCAGCCACGGGCCCATCCATCTGGCCCATCAAGACTCACTCTCATTTCATCAGTCCATAAAACCTTAGAAAAATCAGTCTTGAGATATTTCTTGGCCCAGTCTTGACGTTTCAGCTTGTGTGTCTTGTTCAGTGGGTGTCGTCTTTCAGCCTTTCTTACCTTGGCCATGTCTCTGAGTATTGCACACCTTGTGCTTTTGGGCACTCCAGTGATGTTGCAGCTCTGAAATATGGCCAAACTGGTGGCAAGTGGCATCGTGGCAGCTGCATGCTTGACTTTTCTCAGTTCATGGGCAGTTATTTTGTGCCTTGGTTTTTCCACACGCTTCTTGCGACCCTGTTGACTATTTTGAATGAAACGCTTGATTGTTCGATGATCACGCTTCAGAAGCTTTGCAATTTTAAGAGTGCTGCATCCCTCTGCAAGATATCTCACTTTTTTTTACTTTTCTGAGCCTGTCAAGTCCTTCTTTTGACCCATTTTGCCAAAGGAAAGGAAGTTGCCTAATAATTATGCACACCTGATATAGGGTGTTGATGTCATTAGACCACACCCCTTCTCATTACTAATATGCTTAATTGGTAGTAGGCTTTCGAGCCTATATAGCTTGGAGTAAGACAACATGCATAAAGAGGATGATGTGGTCAAAATACTCATTTGCCTAATAATTCTGCACTCCCTGTATTTATAGCACAGAAACCTGACATTTTAACAGGGATGTAGACTTTTTATATCCACTGTATATAATTGTCAGCAAGCGGGTTGTTGCTAACGCCGCGGGCTCGAGTAGCAAGCCTGCGGCCCTCGCCAAAAAAAAACATTACGACCTTGCAAAAATAAGATTTTAACGGCCGACCTGCGCGAACCTGAAAACATTAAATACAAACACAAAAAATACATAAAAAACATACCCACAGCAAGGACCTCTGCAAGTGAAGTTACACCTCAATTTAAGTCCAAATTCCAGAGTTTAGAGACACGAAAATCCCCTAAGGGAGAAAAAAATGCCAGCCGAAAAAAATAAAAAAACGAGGCTACAGGACCCTAAACACGCAAAACACCACCAAGCACATACGCATTTTCAAAAAACCTGTACGAGCTACAAGATACACCACTGGCAAGGACGCTACATCATACACAGCCAGGTACCACATACACACCCGCTCCATTTTACAACACTAACTCACACAATGCGGAAGTACACAGCTACACTAACGGCTTTTCTTCGCGCACACAGCCTATTTACACTACACACTGCACACATTGCTGACACTTATACCTTAGGTCCACAACAGTGCAAACCTACATTGTATGCTGCAGGAGCATCAAAACAGATTGTCACCTCTTCAGCACAATGCTTCCTGCATATATTACTTACAAATAGGTAAAGTATTTTCATTTATTAATGTATTATTTATTTGATTACCATACACCAAACAGCATTAGCTCACTTACAATTTGATTTCCGTCATTTTTTGATGGGCAATTCTCTAGTAAGTAATATTTGCTGAATATGTAGCCATATTAAGAGTGATTTTAAGTGTGTATAAATTTACGAATTGGGCAATTGAATCAGGCCCATAGTCTTTAGATCCTCCATTTGAACAGCAAAGACCCTCCATCGCTCCTCAGTAAGGTAATAGACTAAGGGGATGCGCTGCTGTTTAATGCAGATTTTCTGCAGCTGATTCATCTAAAATCCCTGCTTCATAAATCAGTCTGTAAAGAATAACATGAGGTGACACCATCCCATGAGTCACAACACCATCCGCTTTATGAATTCAGTACAAAGTGGAGACGTGTTGAGGTGATCTGGTATCATCTTGTTAAGACATTTGCTTTTCCCTATAGAGAGAATTAGATGAAATACGGCTGGACGGTTATCATGTTCTCACATGTATTCTAGTCTCAGAGGCAGTTATTTATTTATTTATTTATTTATTTTAATTCACCAAGGTCCAAATGTAAGTATGAAAATAAAGTCAAGGCCCAGAACCCATGTTTTATGTGGGGATACATATTTTACTATCATGATACTTATAATGACACAGAAAGGAATATGTCATTGTCACCATTTAGTTTATTAGGGGTTTGAAGCTTCAAGTGGTATAAGTGATGGATTTTGCAAAGATGTGAAGGTCTGGAAAAAGGGAGTGGAGGTTCTGATTTGGTCCCAGGTCCATCTATTGATTATCCACCTTAAAGAAAGAAAAGGGTCAAACTGTTGAATTCTCTGTCAAAAGAGGTTGTGTCAGCAGATTCGATAGATTCGTTTAAAAAGGGGTTGGATATATATTTTAATAAAAAGGGCAATTAGGGTTATCCTGTTAACTAAAGAAGGAGGGGTATTGATCCAGGGAGGAATCTGATTGCTAGTATCTGGGAATCTTCTCCTTATTTTTTCCCTTATGAGACAATTGGCAATATTTCAATGTGGTTTTCTGTTTGGCTTCCTCTGGATCAAGTAACAATTAATCCACATATTACAACGATCAGAGGAGATCTAAATGGGTTGAACTTGTTGGACTAAAAGCCTATTTTCAACCTTAATTACTATGTAACTATGTAACTATATAATCCATGTCCTACAGTATGCCTCAGTCTATGGCAAGGTAAATAACTTTACAATATACAATGTCATGATCTGCTACTTCAATTGGACTTGGTAAGAACCTAGTTCAAACCTATCTAGCAGAATCGTGCGGTCCTTGTACACCTCTGATAGCAGAAGATGGACCATTCACAGGAACCACGCCCAGGAACTCGCTTCAGCAGACCAGAATATCAGAAACACCATATAATCCCTTAGAATTAGGATTTATGCACAGAATGACGCATTCACCTTGTCGATGTAAGTACAGATACCACTGTCATACCCTTATTAACTGGAACATTTTATACAATTTTCTGGCACACAGGCTTGCCAATCAATAAGTCCCTTAATAATAGGCTGCCCTTGCTTACTAGGAACCCCTGTACTTCTGATGAGATCAGATCTTTAATCTGATCCTGTTGATTATATCTAGGTGGGCAGAGTGAGTTATGCCAGATAACAACACAGTAATATAACAGGCTGCCCCTGCTTACTGGGAACCCCTGTACCTCAGATGAGATCAGATCTTAATCTCATCCTGCTGATTATATTTAGGTGGGCTGAGTGAGTTATCGCCAGATAACAACATTGGAACATAATAGGCTGGTGCAATAGCATGCAGACTAGCTAATATGTTTCTTTACAACAATTCCCATAACATGAAACCAACATACATACAGTATAACAGTGTAATCATATTTTAACCATAAGCAATAAAAAATACATAGCTTTAACCATAGATAGGGTAACTTATTCCCAGTCCAGACCCAAGCCATAGTCCAAAACAGTCCGGTCAGGCCCTGGGCATGACATATAATATTCTTATTGAAAACTCATTTGTAAAATTGGTATTTTCATGCTCTTAACAGGGATCTTACTCCTCCCCAAATAACATACTTGCCTCAGAGTACATAGTTTTGGTTGTGTGGTGTCATATCATCTTTGGTGATTTCTACAGCATTAGCCTACACTATGCTTTAAACTTCTGATCGGTCATTTTATAGTTATATCCAATGCTTACCAAATCCTGTGCAATATGTTTCTGTCACTTACAGACATGAGTGTAGGTCAGTCCCAATGTAGTGTGGTACAGACAGGGTCACTGACACATGCATAGTCCAATGTGTGAGGCAAGCATTGGAAAAGGGAGGTTAGAGAGCTAGAGACCCAAGAGCTAGGTCAGAAACCAGGGTGTAGACTAGTTGGACAATGCCATGTCAGGGATCAGGAGCAAGAGAGCAGAATAAACCGTACGCCAAAGTCAGTAGTCAGCGAGCCAGAAGGTAGAGTAGTCAGGACCAAGCCAATTGGTTACCGCACCCCTAATGTGGCACAGTGCAAAACAACTGAGCACTGGTGCCAACTGGCGCACCTGCAGCATCATGCAGGCAACTGAGTCCATGCATGGTATTTGGTTCAACAGGGGTTGGTGTGCACACATAGCATCAACACAATACAAAAGCATGGTGCAGAAAAGAGGCAGATACACTTGCTACAGCAAACACATGTACATCTTTTAGCAAAGGTTGCAGTGTAGACATGGCCAGATTTCTCATTAGACCAACCAGGCAGCCGCCTAGAGGCACCGGAGATGTAAAACCGTCCCAGAGTGCAGATGCACCAATAGAAACCACAGTAAAATAGTAGAGGTAAGCCCCAGAAAGAAACTAGGCCCAAAGTGTATAACATTAAACTCTTTTACATACACTACATTAACCACATAATTATTATTTTATTTTTTTTAAATAATATCTAGTTTCTATCACATTTTAATACTAACTGTTGTGTTGCTATAAGTTATTTTTGTGGTTGGTAATGAGCACATCTCTGCATTATAACTCTGTACACCATTATAAATCCACACACATAGACTGCAGTGTCCCTAATATCACTTAGTGAGTACAATATGAACATCTTAATATTGTGAGACCAGCGGGTCCCCTGTCATAGAAATGGAAACATTAGGAAGTGCTGCAAACAGAACACGCTGCTAATCATCTGCAAATAGAAAAGGTATTTATGTTTCAGTGGAAATACTCGCCCGTCATATGACAGGGAACATCTGCAGGGGGCCGAGACGCTCTGTCCGACACACACTTTGTGTCAGGTTTTAACCCTCACTACTCAGGAGCAAAGGATTGTGGGAAGGATAACCAAATATCACATATATAGTTGTGAGCGTACGGGTCGTTGCTCACGCTTGCGGGCTCGCGTAGCGAGGTCACTGGGCAAGGGCCTCAGTTGCTGGCATGGAGCACCAAAGGCGCTCCATGCCAGCAACTGAGGCCCCTCGCGAAGCGAGGGCCTCAGTTGCTGGCGAGGTCACTGGGCACGGGCCTCAGTTGCTGGCATGGAGCGCCGAAGGCGCTCCATGCCAGCAACTGAGGCCCCTTGCGAAGCGAGGGCCTCAGTTGCTGGCGAGGTCACTGGGCAAGGGCCTCAGTTGCTGGCATGGAGCGCCCGCGAAGCGAGGGACTCAGTTGCTGGCGAGGTCACTGGGCAAGGGCCTCAAACCCTCGCAAACTTCACGTCGCTACTCAAAAAACACGACACACAAATTACGACACTCGCTAAATTTTACGAGGAACGCAAACAACCTACGAAACACGTTACCACACATTACGACCTCGCAAACATCGGACGCAACACGCCGACATACAAACATTTAAAACACAATACATACACACAGCACATACATAAAAACCTTACCTACACCAAGAGGCAGCACCCAGGACCTCAAAAATGCAACTTAGACCTCGATTTTACTCGAAATAAAAGAGTTTTGAGACTAAAAAAAAATCTAAGCGACAGAAAACATGGCCGCCGAACAAAACGAAAACGAGGCTACAGCACTCTAAACTCGCAAAACAACACAACAAACTCGCAAAACACCACAAGAAACTCGCAAAACGCCACAAACCACCTACGGATATTCATACCACACAGTGCACACATTCAGCACGCTTACACAGCAGCTCCACACCACTAATGCTGCAGCAACATCAACACAGATTGCCAGCTCTTCATCACAATGCTTCAAAATAGGTACAGTATATTCATTTAGTAATGTATTACATATTTCATTATTAGACACCAAACAGCATTAGCTACCTTACAATTTCATTGCCGTCATTTTTTGACGGGCAATTCGCTAGTTTTAAAATAATCTTTAGCTGAAAAATATCAAATATTCCAACTTTAAGGGCTGCTGTATTTTAGGAAAAAACTCACATGTTTGTGAAGTGTGTAAGAAACTAACAACATAGCAGCTGTGTAAGGCATGAACATTAAATAATGTAATGTTTTTTAATCTTCCCTTAAGGTTTCCATGTGACCTGAGCACTTCCTGATAGTTTGAAGTCTGAGAGCAAGTTCTTATCTATTGAATGGTAGAAGCAGAAGTGAGGGATAGGGAAGGGTTTGTTTTAGATTACTGGAACTTTTCAAAATTGACACCTATCCTCTTTCCTCATACAAGCTTGGTTGCAGATAGCTCACCAAAAAAAATGCATCATTGATCAATGAGTCATGGAAGCTTCCAGGGACTAGCAGAGGCATCAACATTTTCTAACACATTTCCCATGCCTAATTGTGCTCTTTATTATTCAAGTATAAATATATATATATATATATATTTATATATATATATATATATATATATATATATATATATATATATATATAGTACAAACAATGAATAGTACTTTAGTAATTCCATTAGAATGTCTAAAAAATATGTTGTTAAACTTATTTCTTGCTCAAATTTCTCAGAAATACAGTTGATGAGCTGCACTCTGGGAAAACTTGGCTAGGACATGCAAATGAGACCACAATGCATGCTCACTTCATAGTCCATAACCACTTTATACATGGCTCCTTTTAAGCTTATGCCCACTGTATTTCACACTTTTAGGCATAGCAACGGATGGATTATTCACAAACCAGGTCAGGTACCCACATACAGAAGTGTTTCACGGTTACTGATGATCATCAGTGTGGGGTGGGTGCCCGGTTTGTGTGGCGGATTCCCGTAGAGAGTAGTTTACTACAGCAATCATTTCACATATGGTGGGCTGAAGAGTGATAGAAGCCCTCCACCATACATAGTATATACTATACATTATATATATATATATATATATATATATATATATACAATGATGGTTTTAAAGCTTTTTTTTTCTACAGATCAGATTCCAGTCTAGTAAGCTGCTTAAGCCCGTACTGCGCAGAACTGAGCAAGCAGTGATGTCACAAGCTGTGATGTCAGCAATCCCAGCATTCTTTGCAGAAGGCTATTTTCTGCAATTAGGATATTGCATGTAAACCACAGTGGCAGGGACCCCAGTGCAAAGCAATTTAGGTCTGTCCCTCTTTCCCCTTGTTGTCTCCTTTACTTATGCCAAATTCCTCTAGTTTTCCTTGCCTCCTCAGCTTTTTAGGTAGATCAATGGGTATGTTAGACTGGTCTGCTGTTTCTTTGTTTATGGAGATTAGATCCACTGTTGTATTAAGATTTTATGCTATCCAAGGGTCACTCACGTGCATGTGCATGTCCCCCACGCCTCAATTTTTGGCAAATCTATGCATTATATAGGAGTTAACTCCTTGCACACTGTGCATAGGGGAGTCAGCTGCACCTTCGACAAATGGCCCAAGTAGGCTGAAATGTATATCTGGGTTTACTGTTCATAGGAGAACTGCCTGATATGTCAGGGCTGGACCACCTACTGTTGGGGTAAAAGAGAATGTGAAGGAATGAACCAAATCATTTGGGGGTATGATGGCAATGGGCAGTAGTATTTAAACTTCATTTGATTTTGCAACCTCACAATATAAATATTATTATGACCATCACTGTATGTCTGTATAGATAGAGAGGTCCGATCTCGAAAGCTCGTCATGAAAACTATGAATATGTCTGTCCAATAAAAAAGGTATCACTATATATTGCAATACTCTGATTATTCATATAGATAGTTATATATATATTTATTTTATATATTAACATATATTCCTGTTAATCTATGTATTGATCCATCCTACACAGTGCCCTGCATTCCTAACCCCCCACTCCCTAGTTATTGCCTCCCTCTCTCCCATGACTCTCTCTCTCTCTCTCTCTCTTTCTCTGTCTTCTCTCCGTCCCTCTCACACCAATCTGCTTCATCTTTTAAAAGTCCTTTTCATTTGTAACCTGGTCATTTCCATCCTCAGTCCCTTCTCCCACCCTCCATGATTTTATAGCTTCACATTAACATCTAACACCTCCTAACACATACCCTAACCAGAGATACCAGCCCACCCATCATGCTCATCCTTGTTAACCTTACACCATGGGAGTATTTAGGTGTTCTGCTGCCCTAGGTCATTCAGATTTGTGCTGCTCCTCCTTTGCCTTTTCTATATCTCATAAGTTTATGTGTGTTTATGCATGTATATAGTAGTTCAGACATTGTCAAGTACACTTACAGGCAGTAATATCATTGTATATAGACATTTCTGTGCATATATAGACATATTTTGATGTACAGCACTGCATCTTCAGGCAGTCTGCTGCCCCCTGAGACTAGGCAAAGCATTGTGGGCCTAGGCTGAAATCACCCCTGCCTTGCACCCCTTCCCACTACATCTACCTTGCTATGTCATTGCACACCCATCACCATTACACAAAATGTGGGCCATTGCATCAACTCACCCAGAAACCTCTGCTAAGTGTCCTATCTTAATCCACCTGTACTATCACTAACTATTTGTTGTTCAGTTGTGCCCAGATCTCTGTGAGCCCATGGACTGCAGCACTCCGTGTCTGGTTGTGCTTATCCATATGGTTTTCTCTTGGCAAAGATACTGCAGTGGGTTGCCAGTTCCTTCTCCAGTGGCTCACAATTTGTCTGACCTCTATGCTATGACCTGCCCATCTTGGATGACCCTATATGAAATAGCTCACAGCTTCACTGAGGCGCACAAGCCCCTTCAACAAAACAAGGTAGTGATCCAGAAGGGATGCTTCATTGTAATTTTGCACTTTGACTAATTGTGCTTTTTTTTGTCATTTTGTAACTTTCTTTCTGAACACCCGCTTTATGAACACTATTTCAAGTAATTTCTGCTTATTGAACTAATTACATCCGTGCATCGTGTTTGCCTCTTGCCTGGGTATATTTAAGATTATTTCCAGCGGAACAAACTAAAATATACCTGCCTGTACTAAGTAAATTTAAATTCTTACTCTAAATCTTTTTTTTTAATAAAATGTCTCTATTTGTAATTACATGAAGGCGTTTTTAGACTTTTGTGTCCCTTTAAGTTGATCTAGGCCATATACTGTTCTAAAATGAATAAATATATATTTATATTATTATTATTTATTATTATTATTATTATCGTTTATTTGTAAAGCGCCAACATATTCCGTAGCGCTATACATAAGTTAAGTTGAGTTATGTTCTATTTATAAATGTATAATATGCACAAAGCACCGCCCTTCCCCCTCTCCCTTCAATAAAAATACCTTAATTACCGTTAAGGGAATTAACTTACATGCACATCAATTAGCAGATGTATGAACATACACCCAAGAGTGACAGATATATCATCCGTGACACAGAGGATTTGCATTTACCCCCAGAGGAACAGACACTGCCATATCATAGAATGCTTTAGCAGCCCATCTGTCTCTTTCGGTAGGAGGTGGGTCTTCCATATACAAGTGAATGTTAATGGCTCCTCTCACAGTGTCATATATCTGGCGTTGGGGGGTTTGGGGGGTCTGCATTCCTTGCACTTATTGGATCACTAGCTGAAGTCAGCTGGCCGTCTGTTACTTTCTGGACCTCTGAGCTGGCATCTCATGAAGGGAAAATGAAGACGGCAATCATCAGATTCTTGAATAGAGGTGTCAGCGCAACTCAATTGTATAATTACAGATTATTGCTAAGCCCCCGTCAGACAAAGTCAGAACTTGATACAATTTGGAATCTTGGCGTCCACAGATATAAGATCCTTCCCACCTGTCTGCCAGCTTACCATGCAACCCCAAATTAGAGGACCACTGTAATGCCCTCATAATAGGAGCTAGATGTTTTAATTAGGCATTTCATTATTAATAAGGTTAATTATTAATAAAGTTATTTTTAAATAATTTAAAAATATTTAATATTAAACTTACTTTCAAAGATTAGAATTGATTGCTAATAGTTGGGAATTTCCTCTTAAAGATAGCTGGTCGGAGGATATTTGGTTTGTCCCAATGGCCCTTACAGAAAAATTGATTAAGAATACATCATATAGAGAAGTTTATTTCAAATTGATTATTCAGTGGTATCTGACTCAATCTAATAAGGAAAATATAAAATTTTGAAAAATCTCTTCATGACAAAGGTCTGATTGTATAAAAAGATTATAAATGAAAAATATGGGATAATTCAATGGCTTCCAACTGCGGTAGCTTTATGGCAAGAGGGAAGTATCACATAGAGTTGCTCCAATAATAGTATAGTTAATAATTTATTTCCAGTGCTGTATCAGTCTTTTAATATATTTACCCCAAGCCAATATTTGTATGATTGTTTTTCTTTTGTATTGTATGTTGTATTTGTATGTAAAACATTGTATGTTTTAATGTTTGTATTTTCGAAAAAAGGATTAGACACAATTGCTGCTTTTCTTTCCTGTATAAAATCAATGAGGGAGGTGGCTTTGTTTTACAGGCAGTGCAAAATAATATTTAAATGGGATATGGAAGGTTTCTGGATTTTACTAGATATAATAATATCCCTGTGCGTCAATTTACTTTTATTATTATTATTAAAATTATTATTAACTTTTATTTGTATCGCGCCAATATTCAGTAGCGTTGTGCGGGAGAAGAGAACTAGGAAATCTACAATAATAACAACCGCAGAAAATGGAGAGCCCTGTTTTGAGCTTAAAATATAAAGGGAATGGAAGAAACAGAAACCTGGGGAAGAAAAGATAAGGAGTAGCAAGGGTCTGGAAGAAAGTGAAAGTTTGCTTTGGTAAGAAGGTGTGCAAGGTTAGAACGTTTTTTCAATAAGTGGGAGAGGGAAGTGGTCTGATGAAAGCCATTTGAGGTGACTGGCTCTAGTATGTAATATGTTATCTGCCCCTAGTTGTCAGATAATATAACCTGCAGATGGGAAAGTCAGGTGACAGACCCAGGCTCTGTAGGGCTGAATTTGCAGTGTGGTGTCCTAGCTTATCAGGAACCACGTCTCAGCCGCATGTTGCAGAATATTGTTGAGAGGTCACTGAATGGTTAGTATGAGACACTGCAGAACAAGTACAGGAGAGTCTGTATCTTCATGAGCAGCAGACGACAGACCAAAGCAGTAAAAACAGAGCTTATAAGCACTTATTAAAAAAATAATGTCCATAAAAGTCAACAGACACAAAGGTATATTATACACCTAGTAAAATATAGAAAACTTCCAAATCTCTTTAACATAATAATATTTCCTGTGTTAAATTGGTTTCCCTTGGTAACATGCAGGAGTAATCAGAATGTTATTAAAACCCTTTAGACCTGTTTCTCTGCCAAATATTCCCTTTCCTCTTGATGACCCTAGGCTCTAATCTTTGAACGTGTATTTAATATTGAACACTGTTAATATAAATAATCAAATATAAATTTTATTAATGAGCAAGGCGTAATGAAAGCAACTAGCTCCTCTTGCTAGGAGACTACAATGGCCTTTCCTGTTATCTGCCAGCCACTTTGTTGTTATATTAGTCATGGGCTAACATGAAAGATCCCAATTGTCCTTAAAGTGAGAGGATGCTCTATTTCCAGGGTAAGTTACTTTACTATTTAAGCATATCACATTTTGTGTTGCAATTAACCTGGCCCATTGTCGTTTATGCAAGTTCAACACCACTAAAATATTTAGAACTACAAATGATACTGGGCAACATTTTTATAGAAATAAAAATAATAATAATATTTCTGAAGATTTTGGTGGATCACCTAATCATTTTTCTACCTTCTGTAATATATCCCATTGGAGTATCCTTGGGTACTGGTAGGCCCCAGGCGTACAGCTTGGCGCTCAGACCTGGATCCGCAAATCCGTTAATATCTAATATTTGATAGCAGTAAAAAGTATACTCTCCTTCTGTTCTTGTGGCTGTCCATATCGGGTGTTTTACTGCTTTCTTGGGTGAACACTGTTCACGTGTGTGTTCGTATAGATATGAATAGACAGGAAAATGGATGTGAAAATAAATTGCACCAAGACCTGGAGCAGGTCACCAAATATGTGATGAATATAACACAAGAACTAAATTTGTCAACTCTCACCTGGAATTACCTCAAACGATCATGAGGTATTAGTAGTCCACTAGATCAAAATACCAGTCTTGTTGTGTGGAGGTTCAATGGACCTGGTAGTTGTCTCTTCCGGAAGTGTTGTAATGTCGTGATTCACTTTGACTTGGGTGGTACACATATATGTACTTGTTATCGAGAAAGGATACTTATTAAAAACTAGGGACTTGCACGTTAAAAATGACAGCAATAAAATTGTAAGCCAGGCAATGCTGTTTGCAACACAATGTGAGGCTTTTGCTTCTCTGATCACCTTCGGCGCTCATCGCGAACCTTTCCTCCCGCCTACTGTACGGGTCGCTCATTGCAGGTTCATTAACCCGCAAGCTTTGTACTTGGGAATGCCATGTGTCTCTTTCCAGCATCTCACCCCTGTCACTTCCCTGTGTCTTTCTCCTCTGTGTGTGTGCTGAATGTTTGTGTGGCGCACACTAACTGGCGTTTGTTATATTTTCACGTGCCTGGCATTGTTTGTGTAAGTGTTATTGTCTTTGCCGTCGTGTATTTTATAAGTTCTGAGTGCCTGGCTTTGCTCAGCCTCGTTTTCACCAAATTTCAGAATTATTTACGTTTTTCGGCCGCCATTTTTTTTCTCGCTTAGCCGATTTTCGAGTGACGAAACACGTCAAATAAAGCTCAAAATCGCTTGCAACCTCACTCCCATGATTCCTGGCTCTACCCCTGTGCTGTGTGTGAGTGTGTTTTTATGTTTTTTTCTTATTTTTCTTGGTTTTCGTGGTTTTTGATTTCCGTGGTTCGGCCGCTAAATTCGTATTTTTCTGAGGTCGTATTTTGCTGGTGTAAGTGTCAAGTATTTTCTATGTCCCACGTGCCTGGC
Source organism: Discoglossus pictus (assembly GCA_027410445.1). Classification (NCBI taxonomy): domain Eukaryota; kingdom Metazoa; phylum Chordata; class Amphibia; order Anura; family Alytidae; genus Discoglossus; species Discoglossus pictus. Next base: position 25,161,742 of record CM050165.1, on the reverse strand, counting down.
GTTGTTCGTGTAACTGTTACTGTCTTTGGAGTCATGTATTTTCTAAGTCCCTCGTGCCTGGCTTTGCTCAGCCTCGTTTTCATCCAGTTTCAGAATTTTTTACGTTTTTCGGCAGCCATTTTTTTTCTAGCTTAGCAGAGTTTTGAGTAACTAAACATGTCAAATAAGGTTCAAAATTGCTTGCAACCTCACTCCCAGGCATCCTGGCTCTCCTCCTGTGCTGTGTGTGAATATTTTGTAAAAATTTTTTTCTTGTTTTTTTATTTCCGCGGGTCGCCGTTAAATTCGTATTTTTCCGAGGTCGTATTTTTTTTCCCGAGCTCGCATGTGTGACGCTCATTAGTGCTGGGCAGCTGCTTAAGTGCTCATTTCAGCCTAAGTCCCGGGGGCTTCAATGCCTCAACTGCTCTCCTCGCTTTGTGAGGAGAGCAGGGCAATGAGCGCCTGCGAGCTCGGAAGGCTTCAATGCCTCAACAGCTCGCCTTGGAAGGCTCGCAAGTGTGATGACAAATCGCAGTTTGACAATTATATGTGATGTCTTTGTCTTATGATAACTCATTATAAAATATAAGCTCTACTGCATTGTTATGGATATGGTATTGGGCTTTTTGTATTCCCAATTTGGGCTTTAGCGCTTAATTTACTCAGATAATGTCAGTCCAAGATAATTCTCTCTCAGTTTCTGTGGATAATATGTGGATGTTAGTATATTTCCACACTATTTCTACGGGATCTTTGATGGGTCTTGTTGTTATATTCCTAGGGCTCTGTAGATCTCACACTTGGAGGATGCCGCTTCTCCTGGTACACCGGCAAATGTGGTGTATTTGAAGTACTAGATATAAGAAAGAAGGGAGGGGGAGAAAGCACAATAGATACTCCTAGTGCAGATTACTTTGTGCCTCTTCGTAGTATTAGACAATGTACTTTGACAGAGTTGTCTCTCACCTTTGGTGACCTCCAGAATGTGAGGTACTTAAAAGCTGGATGTGATTCTCTCTCACATGTAGGTGTCAGAAGGGATATTTCAAGAACTCTTCATGGTTTTCGTAGTGCACCCCAATATACAGTGTGTTTCTATGATCTATGAGAGGTACTTGAAATTACCTCTGTGAGGTGTCAGGTATACTGACAAAAACATTCCAATTTCTGTATATCTCTATATAAGAGCATGCACCAATGATTCTATATATATGTGTATATGTTCATGTGTGTCTAAGTGATCTAAATCCAAGTCTAATGGAAAGATACACACACACTCAATTCCTTGAAAAGATATACTTTTATTATGCCATAAAAAACATACTGGCCAATGTAGGAATGGGACAAAATATCCCAAAAAATATAGGTACAACTAAAAGGTAAAAATTGGTAAAAAACACAATAAGAACTGTGATGTCATAAAAGACACTAGGTCTCAATGTTTATCAGTGGGAAAGTACCCTAAAAGTGTATATGTATGTAAATGGTAGATCAAACGCATTTCGCTGCTCTTTGTTGCAGCCTCTTCAGTGATTGGTGTTCCTAGTGTTGTGTGTCGGGCCAGGAACTAGTTGAGTTGTGCTGCCGTCTAGCTGCTTGACAATAATGGCGCCCTTCTGTCTGGGAATCTAATCTACTGCATTGTTATGGCTATATAATCAATAGCATAAGATGTTTGTGAGTTAAACCAAAACTATTTTATTGGTATATTAAAAATATATACGGTAAATAGATAAAATATCATTATCAATATAAAGTCCAAGATCCATAGATATATCTAAAGTGTGGTATGTATTGGTTGATAAATGCGTTTTACACTTAAGCCTATGACCTGATACCTGGGATCCCTCCTCAATACCCGTTACCCCCTATGAGACTGAGTATCCCCCAGAATTCCTCCATCTCAAGCATAACAATGTGGGTTCTTATACACCCCCATGGCACCAAATATTAACTAGTTACCATGGGACTCCCTATGGACCCTAATGATAATCTAAAGAATGACCATAGGGTCCCATATGCACCCTCATGACACATACGAAAAGAGAAAAAGAGCAACTATTACTATAGTACACTTCCTTATCTGACTAATAACGGAGTCAGACTACATAAAGATGGAATTTCTGGTGAAAAAATTCAGCTAATATCTATCTTTATTTCAAATGTTTTCAATAAAAACTCAACTTTATTGAACAAATTAAAAACATATGATGAAAAAACTAACAATTAAAACGTAAAACTTTTACTCACGCACAAAGAGCACATTACAAAAAGTTTTTTATTTGTATGAGAAAGAATTGATCTGTAGTGTAACAAATTACATTAAATATACATTATTTCCCTAAACAGAAAACAGAGCAGTGTCTGAACTACAACATATTGTGGTTTTGTTCCCACTACTTTTAATAGAGATCAGATAAAAACAAAAAAGTAAAGTCTTTGTTTATACTTTTACTTAACCTACTGATAAAGGCAGATCAAACACAATGTTGTTTTTCTCCGCTGTTACTTTGTGTGTGTGTGTTTGCGTTGTACAGTCATTTCCGACTCTCCGTGAACCAATGGACCACAACACACCATGCTGATCCACTTGGTATTCATGGCAGAGATAATTAAGTGGGTTGCCAGTTCCTTCTCCAGTGGGTCACAGCATACAGCTCCTGGTATTCCTAGTTGGTCTCCTATCCAAGTACTGACCAGGCCCAACCCTGCATGGCTTCAGGGTGGTGTGACCAGTGACCATGATGTTCAGTTAATACTTTTATTTTTTTCAATATCTTTTTAACCAATTGGGGGAAGGTTTTCATTTGAAACTATGTCCACAACCAATAACAAAAATAAACAAAATAAAAAGTTACAGTGTTTAACATTAGTGTATGACATATAATTTCTAATTGGAGGGATGGTCTGGCAGGAATCTGTGTTACAGTATAACATATAATTTGCACAAAAAGGACTGGGAGCCCGGAAACTATTTGTAAGATTGTTTCTGTTTTATGAAGACCACAAGCCTTATATTACCATGACTCATATAAATATAATGTATTTTACAGACCGTGGCAAGTTAAAGCACAAAGAGTTACCAAAGTATTTACCTACCATATGTTCTGCATTGTTCAAGGGCCATGGAATTTAAGGTATATGGAAGTTTTCAGGGTTTTATTTATTTTCCTAATATAATCCATACTAAGCAGGATGTGTTAGATTAGAAAAACGTAAACTTCCATATAACTTAAATCAGAAACACATGTTACAATGATTCACACAAATGTATTTTATTAAAAAAATATTTCCACACCCTCAGAGGTGCCTACATACTAACCAATAGAAACACTGCATTCAAGTATGTTTTTTAACCCTATACTAAACTTCTAGCCAGTAGCAACACAATGGAGATCCAGAGTTGCACTGTGGAGTTGCATCATTCAAGAGAGGAGAGAGGTGTGTTTTGGGGAACAAAGACTACAAATCCCACAATGCTTTGATGCAGAGAATGTTGTTCATACCTTCTATTGGCCAAAATGAATTATGAATTTTATGCTTATTTAGCTTGGATTTAGCTTTGACCCGGGACATTCCTTCTCAAAATCAACTGCCAGAAAACTGAAGAAAGTTTGCAAACTTTTGGGTAAGTTTATTAATGTTTAGTTTGGGATTTTCATGCTAAATTTGTTTTACATACACTACTGATTCTCCTCTATCGGATGCATTCATAATCCATGAAACTTCCATATACCTTTAATCAATTCTCTCAAACATATCGATAATGTTGTTTCTGCACGTTCTGAAAGGACCAAAAATATTATCTTTTTTTCCTTTGGTTTCTCCCAAAGTGGTATTTCTTATGGTAGCGAAAAGCATGTTATGGTCCATTCAGGACCTGGGTCAGCAGGCAACATTGTAATCTGGGTCAGAAGCCGAGGTCAAGACAGTGGAGATCTGAATGTAGAGCAAGACAGGGATCAAACAACAGGAAAACGAACAAACTAGAATAGCACCTTTGGATATATGGAAAACCTATACAGGTGCATCTTTATAGGATGCTGAGCTTCTAGCCAAAAGTGATATAGATGGATATACAGCACCCAGAGGTGCACAAATCCTCAAATAATCACCACAGATAGAAATTAGATAACTGGGAAAAGGGTATGCATATGAGGAACAGACATATGTATGTAGGAGAAGAGATTGAGGAGAATTTGGAAAGAAAAGGATCTTGGTGGGGTCCATGATACACTGGTGGAAGTTGTGTATGTCAGAGGGTTTCTGGAAAGCTGTGTTTGCATTAAATGATGCAAGGGACTTGTGTGTTATCAATTTCAATCTTATCCGGTAATCAAATAAAGGTTCTTTACTTCTTTTTCCCTCTGTCCACTGATAACTACAATCACACGCCATATCATCCAGCTCTCAGGATGTGATGTAACAAACACAAAATGGATTCCTGGACTCATACAATATATAGATAGGAGAAATACAAAGACAGTGGATGGATATAGCCTTTGCCAGTTGCATGTTGATGTCTTCCCACCCTAGGCCCATGCCTTGTTGGCCATTTGTGAAATCCCTTACTTATGTACTTTTAAATACAGGTCTTATTTACTGAATATACCTTCTGGAACTGCACAAAGGAACATTTATGACACTCAATAATCAGGTAATAATAAGAATGATATAATGGAAGCCTCAACAATGTACACATGCTTATCTATGACATGTCCTCTGTACTTTTGGCCCAACTGAGGTATTCTCCATCAGGGAATAGAAATGATGCAATCCAGGACTCAGTAACCAGGATTCCTTACGTTGCTCAGTTATGAAGTCAACCCATGGCATTATGTGACTACCACATAATGGTCATTACTACATGAGTCACAGGACTGAACAGTAGGAAGCAGCACTCGGATATAGGCTTAATAGGATTTATTTCTGTATTAAAGGCAATTTGAGGGTCATGTGGCTCAGTCTGACTCATGTTTGCTGCCATTAAGTCTAATTACAAATTTTATGTAAATGCCCCGTGCTATGATGCAACTAACACATGCTCTAATTTCCCTAATTAGTATAATATTAATGAATATAATTGTTGTCTTTACTGTTTCTGATTAGGCACAATGCCAGAAACCCGTAACATTTTCATAAAGTATAGGGGTGAATTTAGGTCTCAACTCCCCTAGATCCTTTAAGATGTGTGAAGCCTCACTGGACACAGCAGTTACTACTTCTCCTTTCACTTTGCTCTGTCTCCATCTTAAGATTCCCACACACACATACATATGTAGCAGTAGTATTAAGTTTGTGTGTTTATGTATAAATATGGTATGTCAACGCGTGGCACGGACACTTACAGAAAGACATTCCTGTGGCTACTTACATATGATTCCCTGGTAATGTACCAGCCGCAGAAGGCAGAAATGTCCATTATACAATGTGACTGGTATTTCTGCCACCAAGAAACGCTGGCATCTTAAAACTATTTGACTTCATTTTGAAGTCATATTTATCTGAGACTCAAACTATCACCTCCTCGCTCCATAGGATCTCTAGTTTGAATAGCAATATCGAAAATAAGGCCAGCAGTCTGGCGCGTCTGTTAACCATCTGCGTTGGTGGTGACTTTGGTGGTGAGTTTGGTGACTTGGGATCTACTTTTAGCCATCCTACCAGCATGGTGTTAATTGTTTCTCGCAGTCGCATTAAACACGTATTCCTCGCCATCTCTCCCACACTTGCACTAAGAGCTACACAATCAATACCAATAATCAATATCGCTACCTTGTTGTGGTGAAGGGGCTTTTGTACCTCAATGAAACTGTGAGCTATACCATCCAGGATCAAGCAAGATGGTCAGGTCACAGCAGGCTATCCACTGGAGAAGGAGCTGGCAACCCACTCCAGATTCTTTGCCAAGATGACCTTATGGATAAGCATAACCAAAGACATAACTATTGTGCCTTGAGTGCTGTGGTCCATAGGGTCAAGGAGACTGGAACAGGACTGAACAACTAAAAAACAACATACTTGGCCCAGTAACCATGATGTTCAGTCATTTTCTCCAAGATCTATATTTCCCCATTTTGAGATCTCCTAGTAGTTCCAGATCAGGCCGACATCATCTACATCTTAGGCATATTGGATACTTTCCCATTACTTTCATACTATACTAGCTCTGCAGGATTGGGGGATGTCGGTTCAAGTCCAACAAAGTCAGCAACAAAATAAAGCTATTATTTTTAAACTATTATGCTGAAATTTGCTTATAAAAATGTTGTTGGTCCCTAGGCTACATTTAAATCTGCAACAATGCTTTTAATAAAAAACAACAAATTTTGCATTTATATTACTGTATACAGAATACAGAAAACTCACAAAGCAAAAATATTTGTCCAACATCAATTCATTTGATGGATTTGGTCCTTCTTCGTCCTTTATGTTCTTGAGCCAGTAAAATGCTATCATGCCTAGCAATAAATAATGCAACAAACTATATTAGTGTATGGCTGATTACAAGGTATAATTTTAAACTGTGACTCACTGTGTTTATTCAATGACTTTCACATGACCCCGCATTATATGAATATTAATAAACTAGTAATGTATATTAGTGACATTGTAAATGGGCTGGAGCATAAAATTATGTATTTTTCTAATGCAGTAAATAAATTGATGAATGCTTGGGAAGAATATCATAAAGCAGGAACAGCTAGATGATACTTGGAGATGGGCCATTTAGGGCTTTGGTAGCACTTTGAAGACTAGTAGAGTTAGACAATAGTCCCAAACAGTTTCCCATGGATCACATAAAAATTCACCAGGGCCTTTGTGGACCACCTGAATATTGCTGATGGTCTTCGTGGACTTCCTACTGATCTTCTTCATGCACTGTACGCTTAGGTTACTGCATCTTTATAGGTAGTAGAATTTCCCAACAAGATTGTGGTAGACTGAATCTCCAATATATGGGCCTTTATCACCGTTAGATGACACCCTCCCCATCACAATCTTGTTCTGAAAGTCTGAGATGATGCATAGTATGTCCAGATCCACCAAAAATGATGCAACCCTAGCAAGGATGCTGATCATGTTATCCAGGGTTGATGCTCTTTGGCGTATGAATCACCACAAAAATGTAACTGTACATATGTGCAACATTAATCTCTAATGGCTGTGCTTTTATTAGCGTTAGATGACGCCAACCACGTCACTATCTTGTTACAAAAGTATGAGGTGATAGCTACGATGACCCATCCACCAGAAATTATGCAACCCTAGCAAGGATGCTCATCATGTCATCCATGCTCCTTGGAGCACGATTCATCACACAAGTGTAACTGTACATATGTCCATCATTAATATTAGCTTTTATTTATAGAAAGCTCACAGAGCTGTACAGTAGATACAATTAATACAGGATAAGTCAAACTATAAATGTGCCAGATGTTTCAATGGGAAATAAAGGAATGCACCACTGGCAGTTGTTATAATCTAGGCCTATGTGTAAGCCATTTAGTTGGCGAAACCGCCGCCAGCAGTCTCCTGAATAGTTGGTTAGACCTAGCAATGAGCAGATGGATTCAGCCATGAGGTTAGGGCATCTATACAATTGTATTTGGCTTTTTAGATCCATCCAGTCCACACTTACTAACTTTCAGGGACTATTGAGTTGTTATTTTTATACCTGTTTTTATATTGCAGTTCATAGCTTTTAAGTTATACTAAGGGCTACAACACTCTCAATATTTTAATCTGTGGAAAGCCAGAAAACTTCCATCTCCGCAGAATGGTCAATCAATTGTGGTATTAGTGGTCCTTTGATATGTAGGCCACCTTTTTTTTCTCCTATCTAGTAATAGATTGTCTAGCAAGTTTTGGGGCTTCAGCTATTGAGCCTTCTATTCTCCAAGCTATCACTTTTTTCCTAGATGCAGATATGACCAAGGGAAATGTATTGCTAAAAAGAACTGGAGAGTGATTGCAAATTAGCCCCTTGTGATATTCTACTAACAGCAGCGCTATTCTAATTTATAATAAACTTTTGAAAATTTTAATTAGAAAATTCCCTATATTCCTGTAAATTGTCTATTTGGTCCACTGGCAGTTGTGCCAGAGTGGGCTCCATTATTGATGCACATACATGCCAGTTAAGGTGCCTATTTAACAAGGATAGTGCTCAATTGTTTTGCCTTGTGCTACTATTAAGCCTGAGCCTTGGTGATAATTCGGACTTGATCTTGGATTGTAAGCTTGGTTTTGTTTGCCTTTACTATCCTTTGGTTCTCTTAAACCTGGCTTTGCATTTTAGACTTAGGATTTCACTTCTGTTTCTACTCCCGAACCTAAGCTAATCTTTATGGTTATACTTTTGCCTCTGGCCCATTCCTGTACCTTGTATTACCAGTTGTCCCCCCATGCCTATGGTATCCACCATTGTACCCCTTAACAGAGTTGTAACAGAAGAGTTGCCCACTGGGCAAATGTCTAATATGTATATTTATCTGTATGTACAGTATATCAGTTTAGGTCTAAGAGAGCATATGGAAAACAAGATGGTGAGACAAGATCCAGTGAGGTATAAAAATGGAGAGGACAAGATGATCAGAGATTGAGAACATGGGATGGGTGGGGAAGAGGTCAAGGAGAGAGAGGGAGAGAGAAAGTAGACATTCAAAACAATAAAGTGAGAGTAGGTGTCAGAGTGGTAACATTTAAATGATCACTGAATTATCATATTTATTATATGTTTTTTTAATCATATATATAGTTGTGGATCTTATGAATGTTGGTGACGTTTACGATGTTGGTCACGCACTTGCGGCCATCGCGAAGTGAGGGACGCAGTTGAGGGGCAGCAATAAGCCCCGAAGGGGCTCATTGCGAGGTCCGCAGGAGTTAGGCTGCAATGAGGCACGCAGGACTTTAAAACATCATAGACATGAGCACAGAAGGCGCTCATGTCGATGGCCGCGATAGCCTTCGAAAAACGTAGCACTTTGCCACTGATCGCAAGGCACGCAGTTTACTAATTTAACGGACAAAGTTGTTTCAAGTGCGTAAGTCAAAAAACACCAAAAAACTGCAAAATAATAAAATAAAAAAAAATAACATACACAGGACAGGGGAGAGCCAGGATGCCTGGGAGTGAGGTTGCAAGTAAATTTGAGCCATATTTGGCGTTTTTCGTTGATCGAAAATCGGCTAAGGGAGGAAAAAAATGGAGGCCTAAAAAAAGGAAAAATTCTCAAAACAAGGCCAAACAACGCCAAAACAATGCCAAAATACACAACGGCGAAGACAGTAACACGCACGAACAGCAGGCACGCAGGTTGTTAAAAATAAAACCAATGGCAGTCACTGCTCGCCACACAAACATTCAGCAGAAACACAGAGGAGAAAGACACAGGGAAGGGACGGGGGGAGATGGTGGAAAGAGACACATGGCATTCACACGCACAACATTTGAAGGTTAACAAGGCCTGCAATGAGCGCCAAAACCGCTCATCCCGAGGCACGTACAGTAGACAAGAGGAGAGGTTCGCACTGAGCGCCAAAAGTGATCATTATTATTATAGGTTATTTATAACGCGCCGACATATTCCGTAGCACTGTACATAAATTAGGTTCAGACAGTGATAAATACAGATTAACATTTAGCAAAGGAAGGAGGGCTCTGTCTTTGAGCTAGGAATCCAATGTCCATGGTGAATTCCCAAAGTACTTAGGATAGAAACTCGATCATTGCGAAGAATAAAAGCTTGCGATGAGCGCCGCCCGTCCTGTAGATGGAGGGAGAGCCTGAAAGCAATCAGCGCAGGGCTCGCAATGAGTGCCGAAGGTACAGCATTCCCAGCCTTAAAATTTAATTCCAGTCATTTTTGACGGGCAAGTAGCTAGTAAGTATATCATTTTGATTAGAAAGTTACAAAATAAAAAGCTGACTTTAATTGTAAATGATTATATTCAATGTTGCTTAAATAAGACAACTATTTGTTTTTGTCTTTACACAGTTAATCATTACTGAAAAACTATTGGGGCACTTAATAAAAGGATTAAATGGAAGTGCAACTCAGAATAGAATAACCCTCCTCCTCAGGCTCTAGGTGAGCAAGCAAACTCTAAATATCCAATATGGAAGCCACCAGATTCAAAAAGTGTTTATTTTCACAGCTTACATAGATGTGAATGTTGTTTGTGATGTACTTCACAAACATGTGATGTTTTTCTTGAGCTACAGTGGTCAATTAAATGATATATATCTCTAGCCACACAATAATTTATAGTTAAGGTGTATGAGTAACTGAAAATATTTGAAGGCAGATAAGAACCAAAAGGTCCATCTGGTTTGCCCCATTCTATCTACATGTGTTCATTTCATTTATTGTGTTTGTCCCTATCACTTCTTCTGGGAGGTTGTTTCAGTTTGTTGTTGTTAAGTCGTGTCTGACTTTCCGTTACCCTGTGGACCTCAGCATTCCAGGCACATCTATATTTATGTGTCTAGTTGTGCTTATCCATAAGACTATCTTGGCAAAGATCCAGGGGTGGGTTGCCAGTTCCTTCTCCAGTGGACCACGCTTTGTCAGACATCTCTGCTATGACCTGCCCATCTTAGGTGACCTGCCATGGTATAGCTCACAGCTTCATTGAGGTACAAAAGCCCCTTCACCACGACATGGTAGAGATCCAAAAAGCGCTGTTTCACTTACCTACTACCATATCTGTAGAGTAATTTTTAACCCATTATTGCCCAGTTAATCTTGAAATCATGACCTCTTATTCTTGTATTCCTGAAGGAGATGATGATCCTGCTCTTGTCTTCAGTTCTTTGCTTACAGTACTGGTATCAAAACTATTCATACAAGGAAATATTGAATCACTGAAATACTTTAGCATAGTACATGAAACCCAAGTCTGATATTTTCTGTCCTGTGGGATGGCGTCTGCACCACACGAAGCGGCAGCGCTATTACTGTGCGGGGTAAGGGTCCGGCCGCAGGAATAAATTGTATCAATTTATTACCCAGGTTAATGGAAAACTGCATCACGAGGAGGCTTAAAATAGAACGTCTTGTAACAGCGTCTGCTCTAACCAGAGTCTGGAGGAATCAGAAGATGTCTTGGCCAGTTCATATTTATTTGCTTTTAAACCTTTTATTGCTTTGTTAAAGAGACACTGTCACCCCATAATCAAGTTGTTTTTTGTATGTTATTCTTATGGCGCATGAAAAACTGGCTATATGTTGTGCTAACTACTTTCTTCTAAAATGAATAAATCCTGGGAAATTCCATGTTGTTGTTGCTGTAGTTATATGCAAATGAGCCACTCACTCATATCAATTAGCTGCTTTGATGTGCTAATCAGGACTGTAGTCGGATTGTCTGTTTCGGTAGTGACCAAAATAAAGATCTGAAAGGTTATCTGGCAGTTAGACCCCTCTCCCGCCTTTATCAAGCACTCTGAGCTGTATATTAGTAAGCAGGAGCTGCAAAATAAATTCTAAATATTTCAGAAATTATTTACTTTACAAAAAAAACTGCTAGTATAATGTAAAGACAGTTTTTAATGCTCTTGAAAATGAAATTAACTTCATGTTGGGATGACAGTGTCCCTTTAAAAAGAATACCTAACTTAAAGGACCACTGTGTCCATTTATTTCTCTATATGTTATATTACTAATAACTCAATATAAATTATATTATGTATCATATAATGCTTATAAAAGAGGTCGGGATAGACACAATAAAATGATTCAAGCAAAGGACAAATAAAGTCCCACGCTCACAGTGGGTTGTTTTAAAGAGCTGGTCTTAAAGGGCCATTAAAGTTATTTGTTTTCTTTGTTGAAACGGAAAGAGAGCATTTGATGATGTCGAACAGCATGTTTCTTTTTTGAATATGGAGCTCCTGGAGCAAAATAAACTGCTTTGCATTTATAACTTTATAACTCTTTGGGGGCTCGCCCCAGACAGCCAATGTGCAGCAATATAGCTGTATGAGTCATAAGTGTCAGCCAATAAGATCTGGAGTATGGTAATTCCTGTTATTTTAAACAAGTTTTACTAAATATTTTTTTTTATGAAAAAATAAACTTTTATCATTTTTAAAATATGCTATTTTAAATGCATGCTAGAAACAATTGCATTCCATGCCCCTTTAAGTCACTTTAAGTAACTATTAGTGACTTAAAAATATTCCCTTAATGGCATTTGTGGATTTCTCAAGATGGCCTTGCAAAGTTCTAGCCCTAAGGACTGCTACATGAAGCATCTGAAAGCTTCTGTGCATACAGACCTCCTCCAGATGACGGGAGAAAATGCTGATGTGATACCTATATTTAAAAAGGGAGCTAGAGCAAATCCGAGGAATTATAGACCAGTGAGCCTCACTTCTGTAGTGGGGAAGCTTTTAGAAGGGTTAATAAGGGATAATATACAAGAATATGTCTATTTGAACAGGATTATAAGTAGGAGTCAACCTGGATTTATGAGGGATAGGTCATGTCAAACAAATCTAATTAGTTTCTATGAGGAGGTTACTAGGAACCTGGATCAAGGCAACTCAGTGGATGTAGTCTTTTTGGATTTTGCAAAGGCTTTTGATACAGTGCCACATGGGAGACTATTGTGCAAACTAAGAGATACAGGAGTTGCAGTAAATATCTGCTCATGGATTGAGAGCTGGCTAAAAGACAGGAAGCAAAGGGTTGTTGTAAATGGAACATACTCCGATTGGACTAATGTGGTAAGTGGGGTTCCTCAGGGTTCAGTATTAGGTCCTCTCCTTTTTAACAAATTTATTAATGGCTTAGAGGTAGGATTGGAGTGTGGTGTCTCCATTTTCGCTGATGACACGAAGTTGTGCAAGGTAATTAAATCAGATAGTGATGTACTTTCCCTCCAAAGGGATTTACATAAAATTGAGAAATGGGCATCTAAATGGCAGATGAGATTTAATACGAACAAATGTAAAGTTATGCACCTGGGAAGGAAAAATAGCCATGCAATTTATAATTTTAATGGAGCAAATCTAGGGGTATCAGATATTGAAAGGGATTTGGGAGTGCTTGTGGACAACCACCTAGGTAACAGCGCTCAAAGCCAAGCAGCAGCTGCAAAGGCAAATAAAATATTAGCATGTATTAAGAAGGGTATAGAAGCCAGGGAAGCAAATATAATTCTGCCACTATACAAATCTCTAGTACGCCCTCATTTGGAATACATTTTAGAGCTGTTAAAGGTACAGAGGATGGAAACAAAACTAATAAGGGGAATGGAGGGGCTAAGTTATGAAGAAAGACTAACCAAATTAAACTTATTTTCTCTAGAAAAAAAGGCGTCTAAGAGGAGATATGATTCCCCTATATAAATACATCCAGGGTCAGTATAAAGATTTGTCAAGGGAGATTTTGTGCCAAGAGATTTTAAACTGACAAGAGGACATCCCTTGAGGTTAGAAGGAAAAAGATTCCACCTTAAAGAAAGAAAAGGGTTCTTCACAGTAAGGGTGGTTAATCTGTGGAATTCTCTACCAGAGGAGGTGGTGACAGCGGATTCAATAGATAACTTTAAAAGGGGACTGGATTTAATTCTAATTAAAAAGGGAACTCAGGGTTATCATGGATAATTAGAGAGGCGGTATTGATCCAGGGAGAAGTCCAGTCGCCGGTGTCTGGGATCAGGAGGGAATTGATTATTTATTTTTTTATTTTTATATACAACTAATTAATTGTTAAGGAGATCTGAAAAGGTTGAACTTGATGGACTGAAAGTCTTTTTGCAACCTTAAATACTATGTAACTATGTAAAAGAGAAAAGATGGTGGATATGATTTTCTACACAAGCTGCACCTTCCATCCCTATCAGTGTGAGGCTGGGACTGTCAATCCTTAAAGGGCATATGTTTTTAATATTAAAATACTAGCCACTTACAGAGTGTTTCTCACCAACATTTGAAGTGGCTAGTACCACTAGAACCAATAGAAGCACTGTGAACATGAGGCGTCGGGGCAGACTTTTGCAAGGACTGTTTGGAAGTTTTCAGTGAGTGCAAAGTGTTTTAGCACTTGTTAATAAAATGATGTTTAGGTACGCAAAAATAAACACTTAGGTAATTTATTTTAATATTAAAACCAGGGAAACTTCCATATCCTGTTCAATCAGGCCGGAGTAATTACCAAAACTAGACATGGCCCCTAATGGGATTACTGGCTCTGTACCACAGTCCAAGGAAGGGTTTTAAAGACTTTATGGGATCAATATAAATATGACAAACTAATTCTAAGTGCATAGAAACTAGCAATGTTACTGTTTAGACTCTGGTGTCCTCAACAGGAAGACTGCTAGACTTATCCTTGTTTAATTAAAGGACCACTGCAGTTCAAGAACAAATAAACTTGTTTGTTAAGTATGTACCAAACTGACAAATTAAATTTGAGCCCCGTAAGTGCAACATGAAGTTTGCAACGGCTGTGAGCTTGAGGAGTTGCACATATACTATTAAATTAGAACAGACTGCGAGTTACGGGCTTGAGATGCAAACCCGTAAACCCTTTGTTGCTCGTTGTATGTGCGGCCGTGAACGTGATCAATTAGTCTAACTCATAGATGGAGCCAATAGCAACCAAGATCACTGAAAAATGGAGGTTGGATTTCCAAAGTCTTACAGGGTTCAATTACGAGTTACGATCGGACCCACATTCCAGAAGTAATGCAATACTGATAAAGCCGTAAATATTATATTCTGTTACACGCGAGTTCCATTATATGTATTAACACATTGATTGCCAGGATCGATATAACTTGGAAATTACACATACAAAAAAGCCGGGTCGATTTGCGAGCTTGAGAATGTTGTGCTGTTAATTCTAAGACCTATTATCACTTTCCCTTTCAGTAAAAGTACAGTAGTGTGTGTATATATGCATTTAAAGTGCTACGAGTTGGACTTTACCTCTTTGGTGGGTCCTCTCCAGCACTTGTTTGCTTCTTGGCTCCATTTGCGTGTTTGAACAGCAGTGATTTGGATGCAATGTAATCGCTAAATTTGAACGTAGTGGTTACGGGCTTGAGAGAACAAAGGATTTGCGGCTGCGAAGTTCCGCGTTCCACGTCCCGTAGGCTTTTTTTGCCCTTGCTGCGTATTAACCCGCAAGTCATCTGCGGGTTGCTTTAAGAGGCTAATTTAATAGCCTCAAGTCTTGTGAACTACGTTACGAGCTACAATTCCTAAAATCGTAGCAATTTAATAGGGCTGCATATTAGGGCTAGAACTTTGGAAATGTAATTTATATGTCTGAATTTTTGAAGACCCCGTTTATAAGTATAGGAATCCATTTTGTGTTTGTTTCATCATTTTCTCTGAATCATGAGGTTGTATGTTTTGGGATGAGAAGGGCGGGGAATGAGGAAACAGAGAGCCTTTGGAAAGATAATTGGATAAGACTAAAATACACAAAAGGGAGGGAGGGGGGAGAGACACAGGGAAGGGAGCGGGCGAAGAGACACAGGGAACGGAGGGGGGGGGGGAGAGACACAGGGAAGGGAGAGGGGGGAAGAGACACAGGGAAGGGAGAGGGGGGAAGAGACACGGGAGAGAGAGGGGGGACACAGGGGGCACCACCCTCGGCTTATACTCGAGTCACTCATTTTACCCAGTATTTTGTGTTAAAATAGGTGCCTCAGCTTATACTCGGGTCGGCTTATACTCGAGTATATATGGTAATTTAATTTTCACATGATTATCTCAGTGATTATCTCACTTTATTAATTATAAATTGCTTAATAACGCCCAGAATTAAAGTTTTCAAACAAGTATTACATTTTCATTGTGCAGAGATGACAAGAAATACAACACAATTGTCTCTCGGCCTATTGACCTTCCCTCGGGACCCTTAGGTCCCAACCCACAAATCAATGGCTACTGCACATTTCTCCCTTGTTAGAGTCTATCTACTGGGGGTAGATGCAAGAATACTCCTGTGGTTTACGTGCCAGGTTGTCTGGAGGCTGCTGTCCTAAGGGGGTAATTATCCACATCTTAAACTCTTCAACTCCGTTGGCCAAAATCCTGTATAGCCTTAATGGGTCACCAGTCTGCTCAAGTTGCACCATAAGAAACTGTCCTTTACCAACCAAACTTCTCATGGAAAATGGACCAAACGTAACTTGTGTGGTACACCATGTAACTGTCTACATATATATTGAGCTTAATTTCATGCCACTACCCACAATCCCTAGCTGCACTGGAAGCACTGTTTGCTGAGTTGCACAATTCTAACAGAAAATTTAAATACAGGAAAAATAAATTAAAACTTAACTTTTAGTCAAGAATACATTAAAAAATATAATATATATTATTGTATATTATGGATAATATATTAATATATTGGCAAAATAAGCATAAAATAACTTGATATTGGTAGTATGGTTCCAGCTAGGTATTGATATTATCCATATGAATAAAGTATAGATGAGGGCAAAATAATCACTAAGAATTTCAGATGGTATAAACTACTCAAAACATTTACCATAAATGGAAGTTGTGTAAGTTGGTCTTCTTTTTTAGTCATTCAGTTGGGTCTGACTCTCAGTGACCCTATGGACCACAGCATGCCAGGAACATCATTATATCTATGGTTGTGCTTATCCATAAGGTTATCTTGGCAAAGATGCTGGAGTGGGTTGTCATTTCGTTCTCTAGTGGACCGCAATCTGTCTGACCTCTCTGCTATGACCTGCCTATCTTTGGTGACCCTACATGGTATAGCACATAGCTTCAGTGAGGTATACAAGCCCCTTCACCAGGACAAGATAGTGATCCAGAAGGGGTGCAAATTGGTAATAAATGGTAAAAGATGAGTGATACAGATATCCATATAAGCCTCTGTCACTAATGGGTATGTGGGACCATGGATTAAAGTCCACTTCTTGGGTCCCAAAATTAGTATATTTACCTAAATACATATAAGTACAATACAATTGTGGGTTCCTGGGTGGTCCAGGGGTTAGGATCCAGTGCTTTCACCTCTGTGACCTGGGTTTGATTTCAGTCAGAGAACCAAGAGGTCACACCATCCTGAAGCCAAGCAGGGTTGGGCATGGTCAGTACTTGGATGGGAGGCTAGTAATACCAAGGGCTATATGCTGTGGCCCACTGGAGAAGGAACTGGCAACCCACTCCATTATCTCTGCCATGAAAACCAACTGGATCAGCATAGTGTGTTGCGGTTCATAAGGTCACGGAGCGGCAGACACAACTCAGCGACCCAAACACACAACAATAAAATTGTAAAGGGTTCCCCCACTTCCCCTGTTGTATGTTTATGATGTAAGAAAACAGGACTCCTGGTCTGCATACAATAGTTTTTTTTCTGACTTATTTTTTACTTTATAAACTTCTTTATAACTTTAATTATTGATATAAGGCAAAACAATGAAAACTGAATGTGATGCTAACAAAATCTCTACATAGTTTTTTTTTTTTTTTTTTATTTATTTATTTATTTCCGTTTGGATATTTTCACATTTTGTACATGTGTCTTGTTCTTACTATTCGCATGTGTTTGGCAGCCCTTCTTACATCTGCACTGGCCGCGTGTCTGGAGGAATCTCACCCCCTGCAGACTAACTAGACACGAGGACAGGAGAGGCGTCTGCGTTACATCACTCTGTTACTATGCAAACTATGCAGCGCTTGCCCCCTGCGCTAGGAAATTCATTAATACATTAAAATTAATAATTAGAAAATGTCTTTAGAAAACTAAAAAAATGTAAAACTTTATTAAACCTTATTTTTCTGTCTGTTATAAGTTATAGAACTACCCCAACTTCTATCTTCCTGTTTGATAGATACAGGGTTGAGTCACATTATTATAACCACTGCCTACTTTTGATGTCAGCAGCACGTAGCAATGAAATACGGCACGTGTCGTGAGCTGGCTTGGTGGGTATATAAGGTGACATGTAGGCATCCTGCAAACATATCATCTATCGGTGTCATGGGAAAAATGTGCCATTTATCCGACTTGGCTTTTGTGCCATGGGTGGCAGTATTTATGAATTGTTTGTGTGCTGCTGTTGATAAAGTGTACGTCACTGTACAAACAGCAACATTGTGAATAAGCCTCGTGGACACTGCGGAGCACTACGTGCCATTAATGTCGGAGGTGGACATCGGCTGCGAAGGTTAGTGAGGGCCAATCGACACACTACACTTCAACAACTCCCCGTCCAAACAAAGCAGGGGGATACCAGACATGTCTAAAACCACCAAAAACAGGACAGCATACCCTGTTGTGTATGGGGCTCCGAAGCTGGTCACTGAGCCCATGCTGATGAGGGTTCATCAGCAGAAATGGCTTAAATTTGTACAACAGTACCGAAACTGGACCTCTTCTGATTGGCAAAGGGCTGCCTTCTCTGATGAGTTACATTTTCTGCTCTATCGACTGGATGGACGTTGGCGTGTTAGGCACGAAGCCTTCATGAACAAACACTCTGCAACCATTGTTGGAAGAACACAAGCTGGTGGCGGCAGCCTTACAGTCTGAGGAATGTTTTCTTGGCATTGGCTGGGTCCACTCATACCTCTGGAAGGCACGCTCAACCAATTGCGTTATCTATCCATCCTTGCAGATCAAGTACACCCATACATGTTTACTGTCTTCCCTGGAGAAGATGGGATCCCCCAGCAGGACATATGGACAGAATTGTCCGTGATAGGTTGGAGGAGCACGAAAAAGATTTCCAAGGATATCCCTGGCCTGGGACCACCTTGATCGCCATGTATGGATTCTCCACCACGCACTCTTCAGCAGCTGTCGGATACACTGCAGTCTACATGGCTCCGTATACCCTTGCCAACCTTACAGCATCTTATTGACTCACTACCACGCCGTCTAGCTGCTTTATGTGCTACACACAGGGGTTATTCAGCATATTAATAATAATGTGACTTTATTGTGTATGTCAACGGTGTAGGGTATAAAAGTCCCTTTAAAGTCATCAACACACAAACATTATCACTATAGTGCTTCAATAACCCAATAAAAAATCCACCATGGGCACATTTTTCTATATGGTATTTTGAATAAGTAAAACTGATAAAAGCTCATTAGTCAACAAGGACACCCCCCAGTTCTGTACATTTTTACCATTATCTGGTATCTTAGTTATTAAAAAAATTAGATTTTTTTTTACGACAATGGTCCTTTAAAGGTATATCTAAGTTTCCCTGTTTTTACCCTTTTCTAATCTAACACCTGCTGCTTATATCAGATACACACATTACATGGAGTCATTATATACACACAGATTTATTTTATTTAAAATTAAAACTTGTTTTCCACAGCCCCAGAGCTGCTTACATAGGCACACTGTACCTACAAATAGAAACACCGCATTTTGGTATGGGTTTTAACACTTTACTATTCTTCAAGCCAGCAGCAGCTCAATGCAGAGAAATACAGAGCAGTGTCTGGCTCCTCCTGCTTCCATCTGCAGAGGACTACATATCCCATGATTCCTTCCCGCACAAACTACCATCACTAATTTTTATAATGTATTAAAATGGGTAGCACGACTCTGCCATGTACGCTCCGAGAAATGCGCACACCAACACCAGCGGGCTGGAAAACAGGGACGACAATTCTCTGACAGATAATGATCTCCTCCATGACGGCAACCCGACTTCTGTGCGCATCCCATACCATCCAGGTGGCACAGTGTAGTGCTCTATATGTACCCATCAGAGAGACTGGCATTGCACATTATAATAAATACTTGATATACTTGACAAAGATGCTGTGTGCATCTAGCCAGTGTAATGGGGCCAATGTCCCCTGTTACACACGGCATGTTCTGTATGTCAAGTATTTATTATAATGTGCAATGATTGTGCCACCCATGCACCTGGCCCTGCTGTATAGGATGCACACAGAAATTGGGGTGCCGTCATGGAATGGTCATGGGGTGACTACTGAAATTCTCCAGGAAAAGAATTGTTGGCCACAATATTGTCGCGCGCCCTGTTTTCGGGCGCGTTGGTGTTGGTTTTCGCATTTCTCAGCGCGCACATGGCGGAGCGCACGAGATTGGCCAAAACGAATTATGAATTTTATGCTTATTTTAGCAGAGATATGCAGGGGTGCTATTTCCCAAAAGCAGCTGCTTGCAAACTCAAGAAATTTAGCAAACATCAGGGTGAGTTGTTAATGTTTATTTTGGTATTTTCATGCAAAAAAAACATTTCCATACACTACTGACTCTCCTCTATCAGTTGCATTCATAATCCAGGAAACTTAGATATGTCTTTAAGCAATTCAATAAATAAAGGGCCACTGCAATGGTCCATCTTTCATAACTTTTATGAATTAACTTTTCAATGTATTGTGATTTAAAAAAATGTTGATCTCTTGTGAAAAAAATTATATTGAAAATAACTATTTTTAAAACTACCTTTAGGCTGGAGCCTGCTATTACAACGTAAAGACAGATGTTAAAGCTCTTTCAAATGAAATCAACCTCCTGTTGGGGTGACAGTCCCATTAAATAGTATTTACTTTAAAAAAAAATCTATTTTAAGGGTCAGGTTTTTGTTCTGCAAAAGTTTTCATTTGTACAACCTAATCTGTATGGTCAGACCTACAGTCCTAAATAATATGTACCTGTGGGTTTCTGTATTGTTACTTATTGTATATACACGAGAAATCAGAGTTTTCTATTTCAAAATTGTTTGAAAATAGCTTTCCAATTTCATCCTGTCAAAATTGTATTTTTCCCCATATGAATTAAGAATTATCTTTGTAGGGAAACCACTAGAAGAAGTCATCTTTTTTTGCATATCGTGTCTGCATCAGCTGAGGGTGATCTGTTATAACAGCAGCTATTGTGAGCGCTCAGTGTGATGCACGGGGTCTCAGTTGGAGAAATCCAACCAATTTATGTTTGTGACCTTGCCCAGGCAGAAGAGGATAACTCAATTATGGAAAAAGTCTTCCTTTTTTTTATGCCAGAAAAATACTTAAAGGGATATGGAACATAATAGATACAAACAACTGTAAAATATAGAAGGGAGGGGGATGACAGCAAAAGGACCAACTAGTGTAGTATGAAAACATTAATTTTTATGTGCTTAAGAAAAATAAATACTAACAAGACGTTATCAGCAAAACAACTTAACAGTCTCCTACGCGATTCGTCCAGACAGGACTTCTTCAGGAATAACTTACATGAACATTTTATTTATTATTATTGAAATCTTTATTACTTTAATTAGCGACATTGCCCGTCACAAATGACGGCATAACATTTCAAAGCCTCGCAATGCTGTTTCCGTTCTTGTGTGTCCTCTCCCTCTTCCCTCCTTCTCTCTCCTCTCTGCGAGCTTTGCAATGAGCGCCTTCAGCACCCATTGCAGGCCTTGTAATAAGCTCCCATGACGCCCATTGCAGACCTCCCATCACAAATGACAAGATAATATTTCATCCCCCACCCCCCGTTTCTCTTCCGCCACTCCTGTGTCTCTTTCCCCCCTCTCTGATGCCCTGTGTCACTTTCCCCCTCTCTCCCTCCCCTGTGTCTCTTTCCACCTCTCTCCCTCTGCTGTGTCTCTTTGCCCCCACTCTACCTCCCCTGTGTCTCTTTCCCTCCTCCCCCTCCCCTGTGTCTCAGGATAATATTTCA
This sequence comes from Discoglossus pictus, assembly GCA_027410445.1. Classification (NCBI taxonomy): domain Eukaryota; kingdom Metazoa; phylum Chordata; class Amphibia; order Anura; family Alytidae; genus Discoglossus; species Discoglossus pictus. The sequence continues at coordinate 25,140,082 of CM050165.1, read as the reverse complement.
TCCCCCCTTGTGTCTCTTCCACCACTCCCTCACCTGTGTCTCTCCCCCCCATGTCTCTTTTCCCCCTTCCTCCCCTGTGTCTCTTCCCCCCCTCTCCCTGCCCAGTGTCTCTTTCCACCTCTCTCCCTTCCCTGTATTTATTTTCCCCTCTCTCCCTCTGCTGTGTCTCTTTGCCCCCTCTCCTTCCCCTATGTCTCTTCCCGCCCACTCCCTCCCCAGTGTCTCTTTGCCCCCTCTCCCTCCCCTGAGTTTTTCCCCCTATCTCCCTCCCCTATGTCTCTTTCCCCCTCTCTCCCTATCCTTTGTCTCTCTTCCCCTCCGTAGCACTTAGAAAAAAATATGAGATGCAAAAAATTACGAGATAAGCGGCGGAACCAAAACAATAAAAAAAAACACTAAATACACACTAAAAAATAAAATAAAGGTCACTTACAGCATGGGGAACCAGGCAGGACGTGTGGGAGTGAGTTGGAAATCCAATTTACATCGATTTAGACGAGTTACAAAGATCGAAAATCGGCTAAGCGAGAAAAAAATGGCCGCCCAAAAAAATGAAAACGAGGCTATACTACTACGAACTGCGTAAAAAACAGCCACAGACATATGTGTTTGAAAAACAACGAGATAAAGGATTAACCGCGCAATGAGTAAAAAGACAGTACCGAGTACATTTTACGAAACGCAATTACATATTAACGCATTAACACAGATTTAACGCCTTTGTCTCGCTCAACATCGGATTTACCGCCTAAACCAACGCATTTGATGAAATATAAGTTGAAAGTTACAAAAATAAAAATTTTAAAAAAAAAATTGTATTTATTTTAAGAAAAAAAAAAAGGGACAAATGTAGCGTCATGTTGTGTGGCAAACAAATTTCACAACATTTAACCGTCATTTGACCGTTTGACCATATTTACTGTTAAACTGTAGTACTTTAGCGGGCTTAGCGATGAGCGCCGCAATCATCGCCCGGCGAGCCGTTAAACCGTAGTACTTTGGCAATGAGCGCCGCAGAAAAAATGGCGGACGAACAAAACGAAAACGAGGCTACAGCACTATAACCACGGAAAACACGTACCAATAATACGCTAAGACGCATACCACACATTATCCGCCATTTTAGGATAATGCAGAAGTACACAGCTACGTTAACGGTTTCGGCTCGCGCACGCACACTATTACACTGCACACGTTCATCACGCTTACGCAGCAGCTCCACACCACTAATGCTGCAGCAACATCAACACAGATTGCCAGCTCTTCAACACAATGCATAAAAATAGGTAAATTCATTTATTAATTTGAATTCTATATTTCAGTAGTACACAGAAAACAACATTAGCTACCTTACAATTCCATGTGTATATTAATAACTAAACAACTTTCCAAACATACACATCTCATTGCCGTCATTTTTTGACGGGCAATACGCTAGTATATATATATATACTAGCGACTTGCCCGTCAAAAAATGACGGTCAATAAAAGAAAGTGTTGAAATGCTGTTTGTCACACAATGTGAGTGTACTGTGTGCCTCAACTAACTAAATTCATTAAAAAGCAGAAATCTACATTACATAAAATAAAAACAACTAAAATCACCCAAAGAAAAAAAATGTACATTACAGAACAAAAAAAAACCTAAGTAAAAAAAAATAAAAAAAGGAACATTACAGAAAATAAAAAAATACATTACAAACCACCCACCCCCCGCCTCCCACTACATTTAAAAAAAAAATTACACACCTGAAGGGCTTATGACGACGAATCGTAGGACAATTATAATATGTGATATATATATATATACACATACGCACAAGAATATGGTTGCTTTATAAATAAACGATAATAATATATAATATACAGTATATATAATCTATATATATATATATATATATATATATATATATATATATCGATCTGACCATGCTTCCTGTCCTGGGAGTAGAGTTGAATTATCCCCCCCCAGATTTTTTTTGAACTCCTACGCCCATGTAACAAAGGGTTATTAAAGACCATGGTGGTCTATTGGTTAGGATTCGGTGCTTTCACTGCTGGGAACTGGGTTAGATTGCAGTCAGGGAACCAAGAGGTCACACCACCCTGAAGCCAAATAGGGTTGGACCTGGTTACGACTTGGATGAGAGACCACCTAAAAATACCAGGAGCTTATTCTGTGGCCCACTGGAGAAAGAACTGGTAACCCACTCCAATATCTCTGCCATGAATATCAAGTGGATTAGCATGGCGAGTCAGACAGGACTGAACAACGCAAACACGCACTTGTTATAACCTTTAGTTTGACATTATTGCATATTTGGAACCTCCTCTGTGTCATTTTAAGTTGCAACGGCATCATTAGCAAGATCTTGCTGTCAAAGGTGAACTATTAAAAGCAAAATGGCTGCACCCATATGGAAAAAAGAAAGCCTAAATCACGAGTAAGAAGCGGTATTCTTTGATTTTTATATGCTAATACAACAAAACATGTTAGAAAGTGGAATATTGATTAAACTGACATTCTTTCACATTCAGTTGCCCCTTAAGCCACAGAACCTCTTCCATTCTCCCATGTGTCCTCTCCTTTCATCTCCATCCTTCTTCTTGCTGACCTGGGGGCACTGATAACTTCTATGTGAAATGCACTGTAGTCGCTTATTAAATAGTCTGTGAATAACTAATTGAATTTAATTTCTATAATTGGATATAAAATTTGCATATGAAGAATATTACTCAATCCTCAGGCAAAAAGTGCAGCAAAATGTGAGGTTTGGACAAATATATAGGTCTGTTGCTTCTTTCTGATGTATAAATATAATTTATTAGTAATTAATAAACTGTCTAGTCCCCAATGGCATGTTATGAGTTGTTACGGAGGACTGATTTAAGAGTTCTAGATCTAGATGCCTGACATAAAATGTTTGTATCTTTGTATCCTCTCAGCCCACGGGTCCCAGGCCTAGAGCACCACATTTTCAGGGGGCAGCAGGCTGCCTGAAGATGCAGTACAGTACCTTAGCGAGGCGAGCCGTTAAGGAACTACAATGCACTGCAACTATCAGCACAAACACGATGCGGCAATGAAACAAGGGGGAATTAGCCAAAAAACATTTCCTAAATGCGGGATCGCCTTGGCCTGCAAGCGGTTGACAAACGCGAGACTTAGAAAAAAAAAGATACGAGATGCAAAAAAACAAACTAAATACACCAACAAAAAAAACATCACAGACAGCACGGGGCAACAGCAAGGATGTCTGAGAGTGAGGTGGAACGTGAATTTAACCCGATATAGACGATTTTCGCCACTCGAAAATTGCCTAAGCAAGGAAAAAATGGGGCGACCGAAAAAAATGAAAACAAGGCTACACGACCCCGGACCGCGTAAAACACTGCCAAACGCGTAGCAATAGAAAATACACTATTACAAAAGTCGGAAAATGCTCACGAGCCGCGTAACACATTAATAACATTACGACTATACAATCCCGCTTTACACAATAAACCAACGGCTATTGCTCGCTGCATATATTAATTATAAACACTTAAAGTATATTAATTTATTCAATAAATAATTCATTATTACTTAACTGCATATACATAAAAATATAAATCTCTCTTTATCATGACTCATGAAGGTGCTCAGAGGACCAAAAGTACACGACAGGAGAGCCTCGCAATAAGCGCCGAAGGCCCTCACAGTATAAAACGGTTTACATTGTGTGTCAAACAGCATTCCCATGGCTTAAAATGTTATTGCCCCGTCATTTTTGAGGGGCAAGTCGCTAGTATATAGATATATCTTCAATTATATAAATATATATACAGTGGATGCTTGTTACTTGTTGTTAATTGGTTCCAGAAGGCTTGCTGATTGGCAAAAAGGGAGTACCTAGTTCCCATACTGAGTAATGTAAATTGACAAGCTCGACGAGTATTGAGGTAAACGAATAGTGCTGAGGCATTTTTCCTTGTCAAAATAATTTGAATACCAAATTCATATCATTTATATAAAACTATCACTATAATAGTTGTGGATCTGCAGGGCTGTTCGTAACTTTTGTGATGTTGGTCACCCTTTGCAAACCTTGCGAAGCGAGGTGAGCCGTTGACCACACGGGACTTAGGTTACCATGAGCGCCAAAGGCGAGGCGAGCAGTTGAGGCACGCGGGACTTAGCCTGCAGTGAGGCACGCGGGACTTACGACCTCTCTAAATTACGACTTTAACGCCCGACCTGAAAAGACATGAAAAAAACAACAAATTTGCCTCAAATTAACTTACATACTCACACACACCACAGTGGGAGAGGCAGGGAGCCTGTGAGTCAGCTTGCAAGTTAATTTGATGCATATTTGCATTTTTTTCACGATTTAAAATAGCCTAAGCGAGAAAAAAAATGGCTGCTGAAAAAACGCAAAACAACGAAAACGAGGCCAATGGACGTAAAAGTAGCACGAAGGACGTAAAAAATAGCCCTAAGCAGTAACACTTAACAAAAGCCAGTAACACTCAATCCAAGCCAATAACATTTAACACAAGGCAGTAACACTTAACACAGGGCAGTAACACAACCCAAGACAGTAACACTCAAGCGCCAGGCCTATAAACTACAGAGGGGGAGAGGCTTGCAATGAGCGCCAAAGGCTCAGGGGGCCCATAGTCTGTCATTGTGAGGCACACAGCATTGCTAGACTTACAATTCTGTTCCTGTCATTTTTGATGGGCAAATTCCTAGTATATACTGTGAGTGAGTGAGTGAGTGAATGAGTGTGTTTGTCTGTGTGAATGAGTGTGTGTGTCTATGTGAGTGAGAGTGAGTGAGTGAATGAGTGTGTGTATCTGTGTGAGTGAGTGTGTGTCTGTGTGAGTGTGCACGTCATGTGCTTGCTGATTGGCTTTTCAGCCAAACAGCAAGCAGCAGCTGTGACGTCACCGCTGCTTCCGAACAACTCCGTGCATAGCTCTGAGGTTTCGGGAGGAGAGAGGAGGGGGGCGGCGTCTGTCTGTCTGTGTGAGTGAGTGTGTCTGTCTGAGTGAGAGTCTGTGTGTGTGAGTGAGTGTGTATGTCTGTGTGAGTGTGTATCTGTGTGAGTGTGTATGTCTGTGTGAGTGTCTGTGTGAGTGAGTGTGTGTGTATGTCTGTGTGATTGTGTGTGTCTGTGTGAGTGAGTGTCTGTGTGAGTAAAGGTGTATGTCTGTGTGAGTGTGTGTCTGTGTGAGTGAGTGAGTGTGTGAGTAAGTGTGTATGTCTGTGTGAGTGTCTGTGAGAGTGAGTGTGTGTCTGTGTGAGTGAGTGTGTGGGTCTGTGTGAGTGAGCGAATGAGCGTGTATGACTGTGTGAGTGAGTGTGTGTGTCTGAGTGAGTGTCTGTGTGAGTGAGTGTGTGTGAGTAAGTGTGTATGTCTGTGTGAGTGAGTGTGTGTGAGTGAGTGTGTATGTCTGTGTGAGTGTGTCTGTGTGAGTGTGTATGTCTGTGTGAGATAGTGTGTTTGTGTGAGTGTGTGTGTCTGTGTGAGTGAGTGTGTGTGTGTGTGTGTCTGTGAGTAAGTGAGTGAATATGTCTATGAGTGTGTGTCTGTGTGAGTGTGTCTATGCGAGTGTGTAGGTCTGTGTGAGTGAGTGTGTGCGTCTGTGTGAGTAAGAGTGGCTGTGTGTGTGAGTGTGTATGTCTGTGTCTGTGTGAGTGTGTGAGTGTTATATGAAAGCGCATGTGCTTGTTGATTGGCTTTTCAGCCAATCAGCAAGCAGCAGCTGTGACGTTACCGCTGCTTCCGAACAACTCCGAGCATAGCTCTGAGGTTTCAGGAGGAGGGAGGATAGAGGAGGGGGCAGCGGCTGTCTGTCTGTGTGAGTGAGTGAGTGAGTGTGTCTATCTGAGTGAGTGAGTGTCTGTATGAGTGAGTGTGTGTGTCTGTGTGAGTGTGTATCTGTGTGAGTATGTATGTCTGTGTGAGTGAGTGGGTATGTCTGTGTGAGTGAGTGTGTGAGTGAGTGTGTGTGTATGTCTGAGTGAGTGAGTGTGTATGTCTGTGTGAGTGAGTGAATGAGTGAGTGTGTATGTCTGTATGAGTGAGTGTCTGTCTGTGTGAGTGAGTGTGTGTAAGTAAGTGTGTATGTCTGTGTGAGTGTGTCTGTGTGAGTGAGTGTGTATGTCTGTGTGAGTGTGTCTGTGTGAGTGAGTGTGTGTGTATGTCTGTCTGAGTGTGAGTGAGTCAGTGTGTGTGTCTGTGTGAGTGAGTGTGTGTCAGTGTGAGTGTCTGTGAGAGTGATTGATTGTGTATGTCTGTGAGAGTGAATGAGTGTGTGAGTGAGTGTGTGTGTCTGTGTGAGTGAGTGCCTGTGTGAGTAAGTGTGTATGTCTGTGTGAGTGTGTGCCTGTGTGAGTGAGTGTGTGAGTAAGTGTGTATGTCTGTGTGAGTGTCTGTGAGAGTGAGTGTGTGTCTGTGTGAGTGAGTGTGTGTGTGTGTCTGTGAGTGAGTGAGTGAATATGTCTATGAGTGTGTGTCTGTGTGAGTGTGTCTATGCGAGTGTGTAGGTCTGTGTGAGTGAGTGTGTGCGTCTGTGTGAGTGAGAGTGGCTGTGTGTGTGAGTGTGTATGTCTGTGTCTGTGTGAGTGTGTGAGTGTTATATGAAAGCGCATGTGCTTGTTGATTGGCTTTTCAGCCAATCAGCAAGCAGCAGCTGTGACGTTACCGCTGCTTCCGAACAACTCCGAGCATAGCTCTGAGGTTTCGGGAGGAGGGAGGAGAGAGGAGGTTGCAGCGGCTGTCTGTCTGTGTGAGTGAGTGAGTGTGTCTATCTGAGTGAGTGTCTGTGTGAGTGAGTGAGTGAGTGTGTGTGTCTGTGTGAGTGTGTATCTGTGTGAGTATGTATGTCTGTGTGAGTGAGTGAGTGGGTATGTCTGTGTGTGTGTCTGTGTGAGTGTGTATCTGTGTGAGTATGTATGTCTGTGTGAGTGGGTATGTCTGTGTGAGTGTCTGTGTGAGTGTGTGAGTGTGTGTATGTCTGTATGAGTGAGTGTGTGTCTGTATGAGTGAGTGTGTATGTCTGTTTGAGTGTGTGTGAGGGAGTCAGTGTGTGTGTCAGTGTGAGTGAGTGAATGAGTGTGTGAGTGAGTGTGTGTGTCTGTGTGAGTGAGTGTCTGTGTGAGTAAGTGTGTATGTCTGTGTGAGTGTGTGTCTGTGTGAGTGAGTGTGTAAGTAAGTGTGTATGTCTGTGTGAGTGTCTGTGAGAGCGAGTGTGTGTCTGTGTGAGTGTGTGTGTGAGTGAGTGAATGAGTGTGTGTGACTGTGTGAGTTAGTGTGTGTCTGAGTTAGTGTCTGTGTGAGTGAGTGTGTGTGAGTAAGTGTGTATGTCTGTGTGAGTGAGTGTGTATGTCTGTATGAGTGTGTCTGTGTGAGTGAGTGTGTATTTCTGTGTGAGATAGTGTGTTTGTGTGAGTGTGTGTGTCTGTGTGAGTGTCTGTGAGTGAGTGAATATGTCTGTGAGTGTGTCTATGTGAGTGTGTAGGTCTGTGTGAGTGAATGTGTGCATCTGTGTGAGTGAGAGTGGCTGTGTGAGTGAGTGTGTATGTCTGTGTGTCTGTGTCTGTGTGAGTGCGTGAGTGTGATATGAAAGCGCATGTGCTTGTTGATTGGCTTTTCAGCCAATCAGCAAGCAGCAGCTGTGACGTTACCGCTGCTTCCGAACAACGCCGAGCATAGCTCTGAGGTTTCAGGAGGAGGGAGGATAGAGGAGGGGGCAGCGGCTGTCTGTCTGTGTGAGTGAGTGAGTGTGTCTATCTGAGTGAGTGAGTGAGTGTCTGTGTGAGTGAGTGTGTGTGTCTGTGTGAGTGTGTATCTGTGTGAGTATGTATGTCTGTGTGAGTGAGTGGGTATGTCTGTGTGAGTGAGTGTGTGAGTGAGTGTGTGTGTATGTCTGAGTGAGTGAGTGTGTATGTCTGTGTGAGTGAGTGAATGAGTGAGTGTGTATGTCTGTATGAGTGAGTGTCTGTCTGTGTGAGTGAGTGTGTGTAAGTAAGTGTGTATGTCTGTGTGAGTGTGTCTGTGTGAGTGAGTGTGTATGTCTGTGTGAGTGTGTCTGTGTGAGTGAGTGTGTATGTCTGTGTGAGATAGTGTGTTTGTGTGAGTGTGTGTGTGTCTGTGTGAGTGAGTGTGCGTGTGTGTCTGTGAGTGAGTGAGTGAGTGAATATGTCTATGAGTGTGTGTCTGTGTGAGTGTGTCTATGTGAGTGTGTAGGTCTGTGTGAGTGAGTGTGTGCGTCTGTGTGAGTGAGAGTGGCTGTGTGAGTGTGTATCTGTGTAAGTATGTATGTCTGTGTGAGTGAGTGGGTATGTCTGTGTGAGTGTCTGTGTGAGTGAGTGTGTGTGTATGTCTGTCTGAGTGTGAGTGAGTCAGTGTGTGTGTCTGTGTGAGTGAGTGTGTGTCAGTGTGAGTGTCTGTGAGAGTGATTGATTGTGTATGTCTGTGAGAGTGAATGAGTGTGTGAGTGAGTGTGTGTGTCTGTGTGAGTGAGTGTCTGTGTGAGTAAGTGTGTATGTCTGTGTGAGTGTGTGCCTGTGTGAGTGAGTGTGTGAGTAAGTGTGTATGTCTGTGTGAGTGTCTGTGAGAGTGAGTGTGTGTCTGTGTGAGTGAGTGTGTGTGTGTGTCTGTGAGTGAGTGAATGAGTGTGTGTGACTGTGTGAGTGAGTGTGTGTGTGTCTGAGTGAGTGTCTGTGTGAGTGAGTGTGTGTGAGTGAGTGTGTATGTCTGTGTGAGTGTGTCTGTGTGAGTGAGTGTGTATGTCTGTGTGAGATAGTGTGTTTGTGTGAGTGTGTGTGTCTGTGTGAGTGAGTGTGTGTGTGTCTGTGAGTGAATATGTCTGTGAGTGTGTCTATGTGAGTGAGTGTGTGCGTCTGTGTGAGTGAGAGGGGCTGTGTGAGTGAGTGTGTATGTCTGTGTCTGTGTGAGTGCGTGAGTGTGATATGAAAGCGCATGTGCTTGTTGATTGGCTTTTCAGCCAATCAGCAAGCAGCAGCTGTGACGTTACCGCTGCTTCCGAACAACTCCGAGCATAGCTCTGAGGTTTCGGAAGGAGGGAGGAGAGAGGAGGGGGCAGCGGCTGTCTGTCTGTATGAGTGAGTGAGTGTGTCTATCTTAGTGAGTGTCTGTGTGAGTGAGTAAGTGTGTGTGTGTCTGTGTGAGTGTGTATCTGTGTGAGTATGTATGTCTGTGTGAGTGTGTGTCTGTGTGAGTGAGTGAGTGAGTGGGCATGTCTGTGTGAGTGTGTGTGTGAGTGAGTGTGTATGTCTGTGTGAGTGAGTGTGTGAGTGAGTGTGTATGTATGTCTGAGTGAGTGTGTATGTCTGTGTGAGTGAGTGAGTGAATGAGTGAGTGAGTGTTTATGTCTGTATGAGTGAGTGTGTGTCTGTGTGAGTGAGTGTGTATGTCTGTCTGAGTGTGTGTGTGTGAGTGAGTCAGTGTGTTTGTGTGAGTGAGTGTGTGTCAGTGTGAGTGAGTGTCTGTGAGAGTGATTGATTGTGTATGTCTGTGTGAGTGAATGAGTGTGTGAGTGAGTGTGTGTATCTGTGTGAGTGAGTGTGTCTGTGTGAGTGTGTATGTCTGTGTAAGTGAGTGTCTGTGAGAGTGAGTGAGTGTGTATGTCTGTGTGAGTGAATGAGTGTGTGTGTCTGTGTGAGTGAGTGTGTATGTCTGTGTGAGTGAGTGAGTGTGTGAGTGAGTATGTGTATCTGTGTGAGTGTGTGAGTGAGTGTGTGTGTCTCTGTGTGTGTGTGAGTGTGTCTGTGTGCGGGAGTGTGTGTGTCTGTGTGTGTGAGTGAGTGTGTCTGTCTGTGTGCGTGAGTGTGTGTATGTGTGAGTGAGTGAATGTGTCTGTCTGTGTGTGTGTGTGTGAGTGTGTATGTCTGTGTTAGTGAGTGAGTGTGTATGTCTGTGTGAGTAAGTGTATGTTTGTGTATGAGAGTGAGTCTGTGTGTGAATGTCTGTGTGAGGGGGAGGTCACGTGGCAATTCACGGGGCTGGAGGGCAATTCACTGGGGCTGGGGCAGGTGATGGGGCAAATCAATGGGGCTGGAGGGCAATTCACTGGGCCTGGGTAAGGTGATGAGGCAATTCAATGTGGCTGGACGACAATTCATTGGGGCTGGGGCAGGTGGTGATGCAATTTAATGTGGCTGGAGTGCAATTCACTGGCACTGGGGCAGGTGATAGGGCAATTCACTGGGGCTGGGGCAGGTGATGGGGGCAATTCACTGGGGCTGGGGGGGTCATGGGGCAATTCACTGGGGCTGGGGGAAGTATCACTTGGGATGTAGGTAAAACAATCAGTGAATGACGGGACACAGACCGTGTTCTGGGTATTACAGAAATCTAAAGGAAAGAAGCAGCACAATCCACAGGCCAAAAAGATACAATGTATTAGTTATGCTAATTATCCCTGGGAATTTCAGGGGATGCCAACATTGATAGAAAAACGTTTGCAAATGCAAGATATTCAGCAAATTTCAGGCTAGCGTTTTTAACTTTATTTTGGTATTTTTTCATGCAAAAATTGTTTTCACACGCTATAAATTCTCCTCTATCAGATGCATTAATAACCCAGCTCACTTGCATTATGTGCCAGGAAGCCAGACAATGTGGGATTTTCTATATAGGCCAACTAAAATATTCTGTAAAATAGCTTTTACGCTCATTTCTTGTTAATTTGTTACATACTTCACAAACGTGATCCTTTAAGGGCAGTGTGGGTAATACCAGTAAGAAAGGGGTCATGACACTTACTGTAACATAGAGGCTGTAAAAGAGTTAGAAAAACAGTGTCTGAGAGATGACAGACAGCCTTACACAGAGTTATTTATATAGCATGGATGTGATGATTTATCACCCTGGCAGGACCTGCTCAGATGGTGGAATAAATGGCTTCCTGGCTCTTGGGACTCCCTGTAACACAAATCTGTAAGAAATCCTCTTTAGTATGACACGGGATCAGTTACTGCTCACCAAGACGTCCGTATCCACAAGAGCAGGGCTGTCTGACACCTCTACTTGTCTGCCGCTCTCTCATGTGACAGACAGGGGCCATGAGCTCTGCCACTATGAGACCCAATAGCTAATTTACCATGGACAGAATCCCAAAAGTGATAATGTCACACGTCGCATTGATGTATCTCATGTTTGTCCTTATATACATTCTTTACATTTAGTTTATAATCGGAATGATTAACTTTTCTTGATTAAACACCAATATATAATGGATTCATATTGAATACGGCAAATACAGGAGACATAACAATACAGATTGGTCACTTTCTTCGGTATCTGACCCCTTGAGACCTTTCGGAGTACTCTCAAATTTATTGATGGACTATTTCTGGAAACCACAGACAAACATCTGACTATCTTATAAACGCATCGCAAAATGGTTTGTCTACGATGTGTCATGCGGTTTCCAGAAACTGTCAATAGATCTGAGAGTGCTCAAAAGGGTCTCAAGGGGTCAGATTCTTAAGAAAATGATGTCATTGGTGATGTCACTGCTCAGATATATCGCATTGTATGCTTACAAACCCATAGCTAAACGGGGTGTGGATGATATAGTGGGATGTCTCACACAACTAGACATCACCGATCATGAGAGTGAGAGTCACAGAATAGAGAGATGGCAGCATTGGCTCTGGGCTTCCTAAACACGTAGACAATCAGTGACTTTTATCCATGCCCATGGGCCCAAGTCTTCTTTTATAGTCAAGTTTAGGTTTAAACCGTCAGTGTAGACATTGTTGGGCTCCAGGACTCGAGGATTGGAATTGGACAACCATTTTTATATCAAACGGTATAGGCTTTAATTTTTTTAGTCACCGTTGTTTGGGATAAATATGAAACCCTCCTCCCCTAATTGTAGGATTTTCTATCTGCTTTTAGTATGACTCAAATATAATATATTAGTGATTAATATTACGACACTGAAAAATACCTTTTTTTACATTCTGTGAGTCTGGGGGAAAAGCAAGTGCCCATATCTCCATGTAATTAGACTCTTAATCATCAGCCAAATACATTACCTGTGTGTCTCCTAATTGGCTATACTATCTGCTGGGTTATGGGAATGTTTTATTGTTTTTCATTGTACAGAAAATGTTTGTGTCGCTCAGTAAAAATGGGTGTTGACAGAGATCTTGTTTCAAAATACTCCCCCAACCTACCTCTTCGTTCTGCTAATGACCATCTTCTTTCCTCGCCTTCAGGACTTTTCTTGTGCTGCCCCTATTCTCTGAAACTCCTTGCCTCGCCCCACTAGCCTATCTTCCTGCCTCAAAACCTTTCAAAGAATCACTAAAAAAGCTTATCACCTTCAGCCTTAATATGCACAACTACACTCACCATAGCCCACAACTACACTCTCCAGTACAACACACAGACACACACACTCTCACTCACACATACTCGCGCGCACGCGGTTTGCCACCGTCCCCCCTTCTCCCTCCTCTGATAGCTTCCAAAACCTCTGAGCTGTGCTCGAAGATAATCGGAAGCAGCGGTGACGTCACTGCTCTTTGCTGATTGGCTGAAAAGCCAATGAGCTGGTGCATGCGCTGTTAACTAGGGTACGATTTTACAAATTCGTACCCTAGAGCACAGCTGGTGTGAATATCACCCCCAACACAATTTGTTTTTTTTTGCAAAAATGGTTTGCTATTTTCCATGCAAACATTTTTGCTAGGTGGACTATAATGCTCCTCTAAATGGTGCATTCAGAACCCACCTCACTTTAATATGCCTTTAAGCTAAAAAAAACAGGGCCATCCATTCTTTGCTATGTGTTATTTTTTTTTTCGCCATCTACTTAACCCCTGTACACGGTGACAAAATATAATAATAATAAACATAATAATAATAATAATCGGTTGCAAACTGTACTCCTTGATTTTTAATAATCATTTACAAAGTGCTACAGCCCAAAGTGTTACTAAGGGACTGCATTCTCCCGGATCCTGAGGATATTGGGACCTACGGTCGGCTCAAGGGATGTGGCAGGTCTAACTTGCTGGTTTCTGTTCCGTCACAGTGTCCTATCCTATAATCTTTTCTACTGTGTTTCTGAATACTGGTCAAGGGCAGCACAGTTGTGAAACGTCCTAGAGCTCTAGAGATAGCAGGTTTGTTTTAATCAACAAACCTTCAAACCTCTCTATGTCATTGGACTTCCTATTTTGAAACCATTATCTGCAGAGTTTTGGTAACAGGGCATTTTATTTTAGCTTGCATGCAGATAATTAATGGCCTGGCACTAGTGGCTGTTACACCCTTTAATCGCCTTTTCTGGTGAGTGGGCACTTTAGAATTGTATCCCACTGGACACAAAGCCCTATTAGCCTTGGCAACAACTTTCTTTACTAGTTTATATTTACTAGGCTGCTCAGACTCGTCAATATTTGCATCTTAATGCACATTAAGTTTTATTTCAGATGGATATGATGATGATATTGCAAAAAGGGAGCTTACATGAATCAGAGCCAAGTTATTCAGACCATGAGATCAGACCCTATTATTTATTTAGAAGATATTATAATGCCTGGTCATCTTTTAGTTAGAAGGGATACTCTGAGCAGTTTCTTAAAGGGAAATATTTGAATAAATATCAGTTGGGATAAGGGATAAAAAAGTTTTGTAACAAACTCACAGTATTTATAGCTATATAATCCATGACAATAAACTCATTTGTAAGGAAGAGCTTAGTTGCTGCAGACAATTGGAAGCCCGTAACTCGATCGCAGATGGCAGAATGTCTGCAATTGTGTTGCGGGCTCCCGTTCCTCTTCGATTGCGAGGCTATTCAATTGCTCAAGGCAGCAAGTTGCGGGCCCAAAGGCAAAACCGTAAACCATGCACTGGTTCGGAGCAGTTGAGGGAGGGAACATGATCAATTAAGCAAGCCTGTAACCTCTGATTTCAAATCAGCCAATAGGAAATGAGACTGCAGTAAATCATGGAGGTTACATGTCAATCAATTAGGTTCGGGGGTCCGATATGCAATCAGGCTCGCAAACCCGCAAAATAAAGAATTATGAAAATGAATGACAATGCTGTTCTAGTCCATATTGGTGGCCTGATATGTATTCACTCATTGATACCCGAGATTCATTTAACCCCAAAATAAATCTTATATACTGCCGATTTGCGGGCTTGAGACTGTTGTGCAATTAATTATAATGTCTATCATCGCTTTCTCCGTTATTTACAGTGCAGTATTGATTTAATATTTGCATTTACAGTGCTCGTTGGATTTTCTCCTTCATTTGCCGTTTATGTGTGTGAATACATTTGCGGGCTTGGGGAAATTGAGCAATTGAATAGAAATTTGTGATTTTAGCCTTGCGAAAGTGACAGATCAAAGGCTTCTGGAGGCTGTAAGTTACAAGTTTGGTTGGCGCCATTTTTTCAAGACCGTAACTCAGAAGCCGTTCCGAGCCCGCAAAAAGATGCCAAATTAGCTTGCAACCTCACTTACGGGCTACCGGATCTCAAATTCTCTCAATTGATTGGAGCTCTTTGAGTCTAGGGGCATCCATATTAGACCTCGAGAGATCTTCTTGAAGGCCCGGAGCCTGTGGAGACACACTCTAACAATATATTTTCTATTCATATGAGGAGGGAGGGAGATTTATGGCTTCATTTGTGAGTGAGTTCAGCTTTCAGTATTAAAGAACCACTGTGGTCCTATATTTAATATGTAATATTTTGTTGAACGCCACTTGCAAATATGCAACATGTTTTTACAATAGAAAATAAAATAATACAGCATGTAAAATATAAAGTTTTATATACAATTATGCTCTTGCAAGATGCATCATTTAGATTTTTGATAATTAACTTCCTTATGTGGGAGGAGACTTTGATTGCCCAGGAAATATCTTTCTAGGCAGTGGGAAAGTGGAATCTACAAATGCCAGATCTGCCAACAGCATTAAAGGAAAGCTCATTAGTTTGCAAGGAGATACCCTCTTGAGAAAGTAGCAGACAGAGTAAGAGAAATTAACTTGACCATGGTTAATTTAATGCCTCCACGCCTCATCTGCACATGCTCATAAACAGGCATTTGCACAATAAAGTGAATATCCTGTGTACTCACTCCCTGATGCACCAACATGTCTATAGAAAGATGCAAAGGCTCACAAATGCCATAACTGCATAAACTGCTTTAGGTACCACAGTGTCCCTTTAAATTTGTCAGATTAAAAAAGTGGTCTGCAAGTCACACATATTAGTGATCACATTAATGAAGAGGTAAGCAAAAGTCTGGACTTCCTATTTGAGGAAGGAACCTAAAACATATTTTTGGGTCAAAATATCATATGTTGAAACATAGCAAATGTTTGTGCTAAAAGGCATGTATCCTGTTGTATTTACATACATGGCTAGTCAGCATTTTGGGATATATCTATATTTGGCTATTACCCATGGGTATATACAAGTGTGGGTGACAAGGACAGAACTGCGTTCAAATGTGGGCTTTTATTCCATGCCAGGCTATATTTATGTTTTGCAATTATTTCCGTCTCCATCTTTAGAGAGGAGTAATAAATATATTTGCATTACAGTTACTCTAAAATCATGGATTTTGCACCCAGGGATGGAGCTGCACTGCACTGGTACTTTGTTTTTTTTTTCTGTAGTGTAGGTAATGTGATATTCAGCTGTTTTGTACAGTTCCCTCAAACCGCTTGTTAAAAGATGTTGGGATCCCCACTAGACCTGTAGGACCCATAGAGACCCCTGGGGATCAACACTTGGCCTGAGGCCAAGGGAGCCCCTTGAAGATCCCCAATCAGGATTGCAGGCCTCATCAAAGCCCCCCGGGGCTTCCAACTAGGTCCGTGTGGCTCGTCAAGGCCACCAGTTAGGTCAACTGGGCACAAGGAGACACCCAGCTAGGCCTGCAGGGCCAGGGAAACCCCCACAAGGCCTGCAGGAGACCATTAAGCCCCCTAGGCCTTGGTGAAAAATGCAGTGCCCATTAACCCTATAGGGAGTCCCTGTGAACAACCTGAGGTAACTAAACCTAGGCATGGGGGTTCCACCATGGCAACTAAATGTAACCCCCAATCCATGGAGGTCCATCAAAATGTAACTCACTAATCCTCACTAAAAAATGCGAGTTCATATGGACCCCATTGTATCACTAACTAAATCCCTATACCATCGTAGTCCATAAGAGGGATTCCCCCAGACTCATAGGAGGTAACAGGGTCTGCATTGTAAAAGTGTCTTGTGCAGGTATTAAGAGGGGCCATTGATTGAGGAGGGGGTCTTGAAGGGCAGGAAGCTCTTTTGGGAAGGGGTCTTAGGGGGTATTAAGAGGGGCCAGTAGATGAGGACTGGAGGAAAGGGAGCTACTTTAGGAAGGGGTCTTTTGCAGTGACTTCAGGAGTGGAGGAGAAGGTGGCACTGAGTGCATTGGCACCTGGAGAGCCCGAAAACATTTTTTTCGCATCTGGGCCCTCCATTCACTAGCTCCACTACTGTCTGCACCGTAATGTACAATAATCAGAATCGAGGGAAGAAGCTGTAAATACGTTTTCATTTGATGCCTATTTGTTTGGTTTTATAAACACTACAACATGTCTTTACTTGCCTTGAGCATTATGTTTAGGTCAGATGAATCATCTGATATATTGAGTTTATGCCAAGACAGTGCTTGAAGCTATTAGTTCCTGAAGGGACCATAAATTACAAATTAAAATACAGGAGTGAAAACCTCACAGGGCTCCTAAAATTGTACTGCATTTCAATTCCATACCCTCAATTAAAAAAAAAAGTAAATACTGAATCTCGCATTCATAAGTATAGGGCTTTAAAAGTATATTAAACCCTAAATAGAAAAAGTGACAAATGGTAAATAATAAAGATTCCACCAACTGTCTTTACTAGGACCTGTATTGAATTTCCAGTAGTTTGGCTTTAATAAAATGGCATCTGTGTGTAAAAGGTCCCAGTGCAGGTCACCTGTTGGAAGTGCTTTGATTTCTTATCAGTATGTTTTGAAAAAATGATCCGTCATGTGGTTCGTTCGAGTTCATCACCACACATACATTTTATGCTGTCACGGTGTATTACTAGGGCTGGTTGGTGATTGGGGCAGGGCCAATTGCCCCTTGTGTCAGTCAAAAATATATCCCCCTTAAAAAATGTTTTAAATTATAGTCTGGGTCACTGGGTTATGGGTAGTAACATGTGTTTGCTCCAAGGCTACAAGTTGTCATTCAGCCCCTGTCTATGTCAATAATGATACCTGACATCTGGACATCACCCTATGAGAGAGAGAGACACCTTATTAAAGGACCACTGAAGTCAGAAACAAATGTTAGTTTAATCAATATTCTAATTTATACAATGTTTTCTTACATTGCTATATTAATAAATATAATTGGATAATACTAACTACTCATGATTTACATTTTCCATGTTTCACTCCATCTTATTAATGCTATAATTGTGTGTATATATATATATGTATATATATATATATATATATATATATATATATATATATATATATACACACACATATACTTCAGCAGCGCCTAGCCAATGAAGTATAACACGTGTCGTAAGCTGGCTTGGTGGGTATATTGCAAACATATCAACCTTCGTGGTCATAGGTAAAATGTGCGATTAATATGACTTTGAAAAGAGGATGATCACTGTCTTGTCCGGCCAAGGATGGCAGTATTTGTGAAACAGGACAGTTTGTGAACTATTCATGAGCTGCTGTGGTTAAAGTGCACAGTGTCTGGACAAATGGCACCATTGCGAATAAATGGCGTCAAAACTGCAGAGCACCACGTGCCATTGATGTCAGAAGTGAATTTCGGCTGTGAACGTGTCTGAGGGTCAATCGACACTCTACAGTTGAGTACCTCACCATCCAAACAAACCAGAGGGATACCAGACATGATAGTACAGCCAACCCTGTTGCTTATGAAGCTCTGAAGCAAACGGCTGGTTACTGCACCCATGGTGACAGGGCTTCATCATCAGAAACAGCTTAAATTTGCACAATAGTACTACAATTGGACCTCTTCTCATTTGCAAAAAGTTGCCTTCTCTGATGAGTCTCATTTTCTGCTCCTTCGATTGGACGCATTGTCAGATGTAAAACCTCAAGAACAAACACTTTGCAATCATTGCTGGAGGAACACAAGCTGGTGGAGGCAGCGTAATGGTCTAGGGAATGTTTTCTTGGCATTGTCTAGTTCCACTCATACCTCTGAGAGGCACTCTCAACCGATTGGGTTATCTATCCATCCTTGCAGATCGTGTACACCCATACATGTTAACTGCCTTCCCTGGTGCAGATGGGATCTTCCAGCAGGACAAGGCAATATGTCATACGGTCAGAATTGTCCGGGGGTGGTTGGAGGAGCATGAAGTAGACTTCCAAGTACTTCCCTGGCTTCTAAATTCCCTGGACTTGAACCCCATTGAGCATCTGTGGGACCACCTCGATCTCCACCATGCACTCTTCAGCAGCCGTCGGATGCACTGCAGTCTGCATGGCTCCAGATACTCTTGCCAAACTTCCAGCATCTTATTGACTCACTACCACGCCGTCTAGCTGCTGTCTGCGATGCACACAGCGCTTGTTTCGGGATATAAGTCATAATAATGTGACTGGACCATATATATATATGACATCATCTTGCAAGATAACCTCTATTCAGTGGGTCCGATAAATCCCAATTTAAAATTTATCATTTAACATATTAAGGAAAATTAAAAGAGGTTACGTGGTAAATAGACACAATGAGTGCAGGACCGAGTCAGGTCAATGAAATACTTGTTTGGATCATGTATCTCTAGATCTTCTTGCGTCCCAGACATCAAATTAGATTTTATGTTCTGTCGTTCAGAAGCTTCATATGCTTAAAACAATATCTACAGTGTTTGGAATTACGTTATATAAGAATAATATAAGTACAGTAAACTCCCTGTTATCTGGTACCCATGGGGAGTACCTGAAAAAAAAGGGTCTAAATGACCCTTAAACCCCCCAAAACCATCAAAATGCCTTTAAAAGGGCATTAGCATCTAAACTGGGCCATTTAGGCCCAGACAAAAATAATTAGAAAAAAAGTTAGTATTTTTTTTTGCAGTCTCGAACTGCCGGATGGTGCCAGATAGTGCTGGTTATGTCAGTTTAGCAGGAGTTTTGTTCAAATGGGGAATTGATGGGGTGCCGGTTGCTTGAGAGTGCTGTTTAGGTGCTGAATAACCGTGATTTTACTGTATTATGACAATAGTTGCTTTAAATCATTAAAAACATAGCGTTAGATGTAACAGTTATAAAACGACTTAGCATTACTATCAATAAGGCCAGATCATGCTGTACTCATTATTATACATATTTAAACAGTAGGAAAGCTGAAACATAACAGATTAATGTAAGAGAACAATATATACATATCTCTTATTGGGATATTATATTATTACATTTACATTTCAATTATTTCAGTATAATAATATAACTGAAGAACTCAGAAGCTTAAATAATTGATTAATGTTTTAATGCTGACAACTGGAGCATGCTAAATTAATAAAATGCGTATGTTCGGCTTATTGCACTTAATAATAAATTAATATACTGTTTGTCACAGATGAGCATAAATCATTTTTTTGGCTGTATCGCCTGAATATGAGGAAGGGATACTGCTCGGCACTGTATTGACACACTTTAAACTGAAGAACTTTTCAGTCCTCAGACTTTAGTTTATTAACTATTCTAATCAATTATTTTTCACTGGTTTGTTACGTGGGAGGATTATCTAATTACTATTACCAAGTAATGTGATGGGTTGCAATGGGAATTTTTCCAAAAACAGCAATGCACACAGCAGACCCTGCAATGCCTTCTACAGGGGTATGCACAGGCCAGATTTGAGGATATCTCTGCTGAATACAGGTGAGGTTATCGCTCTTCAGGCATCCTGATTAACTCACTTGTGCACATAAGGGAAATCCTCAAATCCAGGCCTTTGTGTGGCTCTCCAGGACTGAACTTGCCTACCTCTGGCCTAGTAAGTCTCTCTCATTATAAGATGCATTTTATTGGGGCCGAGGGGGGCCACGGCAGTCCATGTCAGGCTGGGCTAGAGACATCACTGGGCCCCCCTAGAGTAGGGCCTCGGTGCATTGCACTGGCAGTAGCTCCGATCCTGGGCAGAAAACTCTGCAAGAAACACAAATAAGGATTAGAAGTGTGAGAACAAGATAGAGAAGTGATAGAGAATGAAAGACTGGCATAGAGTTTGCCTGGGTAGAATATGTGAGAAGTTAGGAAGATGTTTCTATTTAGTAGGAGACAGTACAAATCAAATAGGGGGGATTGGAAAACAGTGATGCTGATTACTGTTACCTTGCCGAAGTTTTGTGTCAAGCACAGGATAGAGCGACGAAACCTAATCAAGATGGTTATCTGCCCCTAAAGTCTCCTTTAAAGTGACAAATCAGGTTAACAAAAATGATGGGGGCCAAAGCATGACGACATAAAACCGTTTATAAGATAAAGCCTGCATTTATTATAAGTCAATATTCATAAAGACATGGACCTTCAGTCTAATGGTACCCAATGATATTCTCTGGAGCCCCTATAGTTATCCTATCTGCTTCTTTCTACCTAAGTCCATCGAATCTGGATCTATCTCTTATGTCTATCTCCAACTTGATCTCTTTCCTTCTCTTTTCCTCCCTCTAAAAGAAATGGGCTGGAGTGTTAGATAACTGAGGTTGAAAGTTAGATATTTTAAGCCTTATTTACCTGAAAAGTTTCTCCCTCTCTGTTGCTAACTATGGGCCTCATTCAATTGTGATTTGGCCAACTGAATAGGGCTCTATATAAGCACAGAGCATATTTATTTAAAGAAGTTTTTAGTTAGTGAAAACCTTGCTTTTGGATAGATGTTTACTAACTAAAAACTTCTTTAAAAAAAATAGGTTATGTGCTTATTTAGAGCTCTAATCAGTTGGCCAAATTGCAATTGAATGAGGGCTTACTGTATATATGTGGTGATTAATTACTTCTCACAGTGTGGTTGATCAGCATGAAGAACATTCACAATTACAGATACGTATGAGAGCTAAAACATCTGTTATTTTATTTACATTAAAACCAACTGGGCATGCTCCTTCCAATCACCATCCCTTTTTGTAAATGAATTAAAGTAGCAAAAAGATAGAATCATTTCAGGCAATTCATGTTAAAATACCTAACTTTCATGCTCAGTTATCTAATATATTAACCATATGTTTAATAAAAACTAGTGTAATTGTGTTTATTTATATGTGTCCTTTTCTTTTTTTGAATAACTGTGACCTTTATTGTGTCCCTTTAATAGGGTGATGTCATTGATATATATCAACATATCATTATTTAGAATTCACTATAAATTTTTTGGAACATCATGAAAGAAGGAACATTGGAAGATAAAGGCTCAGAGCCTCATTCAATTAGAAGCCCGCAGCTCGTGGTATACAGGCTATGTCTGCGGGCCTGCTGCAGGCTTGCAGTCTGCTACAAAGCCGGTGCTATTCAATTGATAAAGCCCGCAAGTTACCGGCCGAAAGCCGAAACTGTAAACCATGCACTCGTAATTAGCAGCTCAGGGCAGGAACATGATCAATTAAGCAAGGCCGTAACTACCCATTTAGAAACAGCCAATGGAAAATGAGACCGTCATCATTAGGTCAGTAAAACATGGAGGTTACATGTAAATCAATTAGCGTTTAGAGGTCCGATATGTGATCAGACTCGCAAAACCACAAAATACAAAAAAATAAAAATGAATGCCGATACTGTTCTAGTCCATGTGGGTGGCCTGATATGTATTAACTCATTGATTCCCGAGATCGATATAACCCTGAAATGGAACATAATTTTTTTTTTTTTTCATTGCCGATTTGCGAGCTTGAGACTGTTTTCTAAAGTCTTACATCGCTTTACCTGTATTTAAAAGTGCAGTATTGATTTTTTTATTTGCATTTACAGCACTACGTACATGTCTTTAACCTGTTTGCGGATCCTATCTGGTACCCATAGGATTTTCTTCTACATTTGTCGTTTACAGGTGTGAGAACATTTGCGGGCTTGAGGGATTTTAGCAATTGAATAGCGATTCGCTATTTTAGCGATTGTAACTCTTGCGGACATGAAAGATCAAAGGCTTTGATGGGATGTAAGTTACGGTTGTAACAACCGCAAGGATTTCAAGCCTGTAACACGTAGGCCATTTGCGGCTCGCAAAAAAAAACACCAATTGAATAGTAACATAGCTTACGGCCTCCATTATGGGCTACTGTAACTTACAATCTCTCAATTGAATGAGGCTCGCAGTCTCCAAGAATTGGGGTGATTTACAAAAGTGATTAACATGTGATTTAAATATTTCTTAAAACATCAATTGTATGCATTCATTAATTCAATTAATTAATATTTACAAATACAGTTTTTTAAACATTGCAATCTTTCATATACTGTATGTAATAAAATCTTTATTTTTTCCAAAAAAGGAAACCTTTACAAACTCTTTAAATATTTTACTTCTCTCTCTCTCTATCACATATTATAATTGTCGAACTGCAATTTGTTGTCACGCTTGCGAGCCTAGCGAAGAGAGGCGAGCCGGTGAGTCATTGAAGCCTTCGGAGCTCGCAGGACTTGAAGGCGCTGAAGGCGCTCATTGCCCTGCGAGCAGTTAAGGCATTGAAGCAAGCAGGACTTAGGCTGAAATGAGCGGCAATGCTGTTTGCCACACAATGTGAGGCTTCTCCAGCATCTTCCCTGTGTGTTTCTCCTCTATGTGTCTGCTGAATGTTTGTGTGGAGCGCGCTGACTGCCATTTATTTTATTTTCAAAGTCCCGCGTGTCTGGCGTTTTGCTGGTGTAAGTGTTAGTGTCTTTGCCGTAGTGTCTTTTCTAAGTCCTGCGTGCCTGGCTTTGCTCAGCCTTGTTTTCATCCAGTTTCAGATTTTTTTAGGTTTCTCGTCCGCCATTTTTTTTTCGCTTACCCGATTTTCGAGTGGCAAAACACGGCAAATAAGGCTCAAAATCGCTTGCAACGTCACTCCCTGTGTGTGAGTGTGTTTTAATTGATTTTTTATTATTTTTCTTGTTTTTAACATTTTTTGATTTTTTCGGTTCGGCCGTTAACTTCGTATTTTTCATAGGTCGTATTTTTTTGTCCTCGAGATCCTGAGGTCGGATTTTTTTATCTAAGTCCCGCGTTCCTCAACTACTTGCAGCCTAAGTCCCGCGTGCCTTCGCCGCTCATTTCAGCCTAAGTCCCGCGTGCCTTCGCCGCTCATTTCAGCCTAAGTCCCGCGTGCCTTCGCCGCTCATTTCAGCCTAAGTCCCGCGTGCCTCATCTTATATTCCTGACTTGGGGTAAAGTAGTTAAACATCTATATTAGTGACTTTTACGCTGTTTACAATGAGTGACAGTTATTTTTGTAGCCTGAGATGTCACGTTCTGTGAAACCATTTTACTAAACCCCACATTACATTTTCCAGAGCACAGTTTCAAATCAGAAAACTTTCCACTGAGGAATCAATCATTTTACAGTATCTGGAAATCCTCAGCGTGTAGCAAGCGAGAGAATAAAAATGATATATTTTTTAAGTGAAACTGAGAGGTTTACGTTTCCAGAAACCTACTGTTCTGTTTGGTTTTACCATATAGGGTGATACAGGCCGGGTTTACCTCATAAAAGTTCAGTCATATAACTAATTTGCAGCTATAAAGCCAAGCAATGTACTACAGGCTGGTTCCGGCCTTCACTATAGGAAAATATAACTATGTTTCTGAAGATTTATACATGGCCGACGTGCTGTGTTTTCATAAAATGACCACCCATTAAGTGCTTCAAAGGACAGCCATGCTTATTAATGCCTTTGCTCAGTTGTTTTTTTTTATATTTTACTTGGCAGGAGTAAAATGTGTCCGGGCTCAGGGAGTGTTAAGTAAGATAAAGAGACACAAACACAGCAGAACTGGCATCAAAGACAACACCCTAACTGAAGGGAGTGGGGCCATTTAAAATATGTCCCTGTCTTTCCACCCTCCCCTATTCCCTTTTATCATGTTCCAGCTCTTACATTCAGTTTAAGGATAGAGATAAAGGACGCCATGGCCGAACCCACTGTAAATGAAAGGCATTCTGTCGTGGTTTGGAGATATGATAATGAGGTGTGTGTGATTGGTTCAAGTGCAGTGTGGGTGGAGTTATGCCCAGGTAAAAATTCTATAACTATGTAGAATGTTCAGTTTTTGACAGTTTTACAGCCTTACCTAAGTATTTATATGTATTTTATATTTATGTATTATAAAATATCGGTGCAAGCTTGTATTTAGTTTTATCGATGGTAAGTGGTGTATTACGTATAATTTGAATACTTCTGGGGTGCAGGGTCATGTGTTGGCAAGCATTGCTGTTTTTATTCATATTGTTTTATTTTATAAATATTTTCATAAAAAAACTATGGCCTTATCAACCAAAATATTAAAGTTTCAGTGTTTTTCTTGTATTCCTATTTTAATTAAATATATCCTAAATTGAACAATACCAGGTCCTTCACTGTTATCTGGTGCGCCACAGACTTTGTTGAATTTGCTATTAGGGTTAGGGTTTATGGTTAGGATTTAGGGTTAGAATTTAGAGTTTAAGGTTTGGGTTTAGGCATTAGTGTTAGGGTAGTGGCAGATAACACATAGTAAAATAATGGCATGTGGTTGGAGGCAAGCAACACTAGAAGGAGGATACAAGGAGGAGGTCAAATTAAAGGGGCACTGGAATACAATAGCGCAACTTCACAGCGCATGACAAATGCACGCCGTCAATAGCGCGTCGACACATGCAGGCTGATACATCTACGCGCAGGACTTGAGGAAAGGTGGGCTTAGGGGTGTTAGGTTTATAGGTTAGAGTAGAGTAAAGTGAGGGTAGAGAAGGTAAGAGGAAGAATTAGTGGCATAAAGAGGAAAGGGTAAATAAGAAAGAAGGGATAGATGAGAGTTGGAGGAAGTACAAGGAATGGAGGGAGGAAGAAAGTGAGAGGAGGAAGGAGGTGAGGTTAAATTGATCTAGTAGAGAACACATCGAAAGATTAAGAATATGAAGAGGAAAAAATGGGATGAAGATCAGAATTGAGGATTTGTCTGTGAGGAGGGGTTGTGACAGCGAGTGACAGAGTGAGGTGAGTGGGTTAGGGGATACAACTAACTATTACAACGTTGCGCGCTTCTGACGACTTCTAAAGTCGGGGTGCCATATTTACAGTATGGTCTTTCGCAGCACAACAATCGTTATTGGGACTAAATGTTTTAAAATGTAAAGAATTACAAGTATAATTTAATGTTTTAGCTATTGTATGCAATAATATGCAGCACAGTACCTGCTCCTTTATATTGTAAGTTTACGAGTTTTCAATCTAAGTAGTTGCTTTAGGGAAAGCTCTGTGTATGTTTAATTGTACTCACAGACAAGGCCCTCCATTATTTTGCAATGTGCTAAAAATTTATTTTTACTTGTATTTAACCCCTGTATAGCACTGCAGAATATGTTGGGTCATTACAAATAAAGGATAATAATAAATTAATTTTGTTGGTGTTTTAAGATCCTTCCTTTTTTTTGGTATGGCAATGAATAATTAATAAAATAAGAAATTAATATGCTTTACCTATTGTGAAGTAATATATGCAGGAAGCTTTGTGTTGAAGAGCTGGCAATCTGTTTTGATGTTGCTGCAGCATTAGTGGTGTGGAGCTGCTGTGTAAGCGTGATGAACGTGTGCAGTGTAATAGTGTGCGTGCGCGAGGCAAATCCGTTAGGGTAGCTGTGTACTTCCGGATTGTATAAGTTAGTGTTCTAAAATGGCGCCTAATGTGTAGTATGCGGCTGTGGCTGATTTTGCGTCCTTGTTTTCGGATGTCGTCTGATTTTTTCGGGAAATCTGTAGGTGTTTGGTGATGTTTTGCTTGTTTAGGGTCCTTTAGCCTTGTTTTCGTTTTATTCGGCGGCCATTTTTTCTCTCGCTTAGGTGATTTTCGGGTGTCTAAACTCCTAAATTTGGACTTAATTCGAGGTGAAACTTCACTTGCAGAGGTCTTGGGTGCCCCCCTTGCTGTGGGTATGCTTTGTATATGTTTGTTGTGTGTATTTATTGTGTTAATAATGTTTTTCGGGTCGTGCGGGTTGCGTCCTTGTTTTCGGATCTCGTACATCTTTTTCGGAAAATCCATAGGTGTTTGGTGGTGATTTGCGTCTTTAGAGTGCTGTAGCCGATTTTCGGGTGTCTAACCCCTTTTTTTGGAGTTAAATTGAGGTGTTACTTCAGTTTTCGAGGTCCTGGGTGCCCCCCCTTGCTGTAGGTAAGCTTTTTATATATTTGTTGTGTGTATTTATTGTGATTTTCATGTTTTCCTGTGCACGGGTTTTGGCCGTTTTTTGCGAGGTCGTAATGGGACGTAACCCGTCTCGTATTTTTGTTGCGTAAGTCCGTAAATTGAATTGCAGTTGCTGCAGCCCTCACGTAGCGAGGGCCGCAGGCTTGCTATGCAAGCCCGCAGTGTTAGCCATGGCCCGCATGCTCACAACTATATATGTGATTGTATCTGCTACATGTAAAATAATGAGTTTTCCATTTGCCCTACCAAAAGCGCTGGTGAAAGCCAAAAACTGTTGAAGCTTTTACATTCCCATTATTCAGATGGAATATTCCTCTGCATTCAAAGTCTCCTCCCGTCTCGGAATGATAATCCACTGAAACCCAAATGGTAGATTCCACAGTCGCATATTTGCATCTAAAAGATAATAAGTTAGAGACTGTATTCTTTTTATAACTTTTACAAATATGTTGTCTATTTTCATCTGTAGCTCTTCAGAAAACCATATGGAATAAGTTTGTCCATAGCGATCCTTAAAAAGCATTGGCACTTAGGATCGATAGAGTTGACTCGAAACAACTTATTCTTATATTAATCTTATTCTTATTCAAATTATTCTCTGTTTATAAATTAATATTTAATAATATAAACAGTTGAAGAAGGTCATTCTGGGAAAACTGCAAGATGAGTTCATCTAATTGTTATATATACCATTCAAACCAATGCTGTATCATACAGAGTAATGTCAGCTAATCTTAAGAAAATTCAGAGCACTCAAAAATGTAAGTGTCCTGAGTGGTTAGTTGGAATAAGGATTCTTTTAGCACCTCCTTGTGTAATATCAGTAGAAAGGAAACTGACATCAACTGCACACCTAACAAACACATATAATAACCATATAGTTATTGTTGTATATACAGAAACATGTGGGCAAGGGCATTTCAGAGACATAAGACTTTTATATATCTCTAGAATAATTGTTATGAACCTTTATGAGTTGATTGTGTAAATGATTAACATTAAATATTAATTATAAAATATGAATTATTACATTAGTATTAGTTCTTTCAAACATTTTATTGGCAAGCATGATAAGAGTCAATCAAATAATTTAGATTTTTACCAAATGGCACAATTTTTACATATGATAACTGGGGCTTTTTTTTCTGTAAATTTGTAAAAACACAGGAAAATAGTTTGTTTTTTAAATTATACTATTTGATTGGCTATAATCAAAAAAGTAAGGGGGAACCTATTGATTGGTTAAAGGGCCATTTACCTCACTATAAGTGCTCTTCATGGTGTGAAAGAACACAAGATTCTATGTTAAAATGATCTATTTTTTTTTTTTATTTACACTAATAACAGCTAGAAATCTACAGTCTTAGGTCTGTTTACAAACACACTCCTGACTGTTCCATGATTAACAACATCTGCCGACACAGAATGCTGCATTCAGGAATACAGCAGGAATCATTTAACCCACGAGTAACATATCTAGGAGTTTTCAGTAGTCATTTCTCTGCACAGATGAATTTGTGAAGAGTTAACTATCTTTTTGCTTTTGCTCACTGCACACAGCTGTTGCTGTGACTGTGTATGGGGGAATGTCAAAGTCTCATGTTTTTCTGTGAAAAAGGCACCAATTTAAAAAATTCAAAAAGTATGTCAACATGTTTTTAGGAGTACTTTACAGTGGTGTGCTCCAAGTTGTGCTGAATTAGCTGGCCTTTTAATATCAGTGACAGCTCTTGCAGCTAAAGAGAAACCTTATAAGCTCCTATAAAGTGGCTAACACCAAGTGAAAATCATTAATCAATGGTTGGAGCTCCTCACAGGAGGTGCTGCATCAGTTTAGTTATTTTTATATAGTAATACAGAGTTTTTCAATGGTCCAGAAAAAAGGAAGCATTTGTTTTACAGAATCTTGGTCAGCAGGCCCAAAAGGCTTTAGGAGTAGCAATAGTTGTTGCCATCCCACCCCGTGAGAATAGAGAGGGAGATGGTCTCACTCCTTGAACTGTTAGTCCCAACCCTTAAACCGTATAGTCTTCACCATTCAAGTTTGTCCGCTTAGGCTTGTTCCTCTCTTCCATTGGGCACGGTATGGGTCTCCTAATGTCTCCATTTGCTAGGTAGGAGCTGGTTTTATTTACAAAACCACTCTAGTCCACTAGTCTGCTAGGTGGTAGAGCAGGGTTTGTCAGCTTTTTAATACCTACTGCCCACTTTTGATGGTAACATTTCCTTATTACCCACCTGTACCGTAGTAAATCAATTTTTTCTAATTTCTGGTTACAGAAATGATATGACCCTTGTTATGTATCACTCTGTACTTACTAGATAGTGATCCGGTCCTGACTGCTGCCCCTAGGCTTTCTCACCAGCTCTCCAACCACCCAAGTGTGGTGCTGCGGGTCTCCGGCGTGTGATGTCACTCGTCAGCGACACCACCTAGCGATTACCCCACCCCCCACCATGAAAGCTTGAATCGCCCACTAGTGGGTGGTAGGGACCAGGTTGACCCCCACTGGGCTAAAGGGTGGTATATGGTGTTAGGGATATTTTATGTATTTATTTTATTGACTATTCCCCTCAATCTCTGGGCATCAGAAAAGGGGGGCATTAGCCACTGCTGCCCCCACTGTTGCTCAAATGAATGTTACAGGGAAGGGGTCAATTCCCATATTGATGTGATTGCTGAGCCTGCTCTGTTAGACAACATACAGCAGGAGATATTGAAAAGACGGAGTGTTAGCAGGTAGTGATATTCTAGGCCAAGACTAGGTAAGTTCGGTCCTGGAGAGCCACACACAGGCCTGGATTTGAGGATTGCCTCTCTGTGCACAGATGAGTTAATCTGCATGACTGAATAAGTGATAGTCTTGCATTTACACAGCAGGGATGACCTCAAATCCTGGCCTGATTGTCTCTCCAGGACTGTACTTGCCTATCCCTGTACTTGGTCATCACATTACATGGCTGGGTCCAATAAAATAATTGAGTTTTAGTGAGTATTGTAATGGACTCTAGCAATGACAGAACGTAATCCTGACTCATCACTATTAGACTTAGTGACTCCCCCCACAGACTGGAACAATCATTTTGGTACATAGAATGATTACCTTAAAGGCATACAATGTTGATCTGTTTTCCATTATATATGGTGTTAATCCTCCTCCCGAAGGGGGTTATGTGCAATGTACTGACAGGGTATAACACAAACCATATTTTCCTTATTTATTTTCCTTGCATTGGTCATTGGTTCACAGTAAAAAAATATATAAAATACATGAATTAGAACAGAAGAAAAAACCTTAAGAGGCTAAAGGGTAAGATCTAAGATACAGCTTCTGCAACTGATGTTGTTTTCTTATTATTTGTACTGATAATCAGGAGACTGCAGTCCCAGAGTTTTTACCTTTTTTTTACCTTTTTTTTACTTTTTTTTACTGTTTAAATAAAAATAATAAAAAAAAAAGTTTCTATAGGCCATATATCTGGTTAAGCACAAGAAAATTAAAGGTCTATAAGCTTATGGATAATGCACCATCATGTAGAGCTGTCATAACGAAGTAGTAACCAACTGTGTATTTTCTTTTTTTGATGTTCTTGTCACGTTTTGTATTGTAGTTTTTACAGCGCTCAAATGGTTAATTAACCTTAAATATTAGCTGGAGTCGGCTACAGTGCATCATTTACTCAGCTTATTTAGACACACTCTCATGTCTTAAATGCATATAAAGACATATCTAAGTTTCCTGGATTATGAATGAATCTGATAGAGGAGAATCAGGGTCCTTTCCCTCTTCACCATCACAAAATCTGACAGCTGCAGTTCCGCCGCCGTTGGCCGACAGATGGCGCTGCCGATTTTAGCATATAAAGCGCGCCGACAGAAGAGGCCTTGAGCTATGAGAGGCGCGACCAAGACCCTGGGGGGCCGAGTCCCCACGCCGAACATAGCCATGGCCTCGCTGTTGATTCAGCGCCGTCGAGTTGCTCCACATCGAAGGGGAGAATAGTTCTTTGCCTTCCCTGAAACTTGATGGCGCCCGAAAACTCACAGCGCCCTATGGCGGATGGCACCTGTAACTGCAGCTATCAGTGCTGTAGAAAAAATGCCCAGGCAAAGAGGGATAGATCCAGAATCAGTAGTGCATGGAAACATTTTTTTTTTCATGAAAAATAACAAAATGAACATTTACAAACTCACCCTGATGTTTGCTAAATCTCTTGAGTTTGCAAGCAGCAGCATTTGTGGGTTGACACCCCTGAAAATCCCTGCAAAAGTTAGCATAAAATGAATAATTCATTTTGGCCAATCACTGGCAGCTAACACATTTTAATACAATGTAACAATCAGTGATGGCAGTTTGTGCAGGAAGGGATTATGGGATGTGTAGTCCCCTTGTAGAAAAAAGTAGGAGTAGTCAGACACTGATCTGTAGATCTTTGCATTGTGCTGCTGCTGGCTTCAAGGTTAGTAAAGGGTTAAAACCTATATCCAAATGCAGTGTTTCTATTGGGAGGTTCACTATGTAAGCAGCTCTGGGGGTGTGGAAAACATGTTTTATTTTAAATAAAATACATCTGTATGTGTACATAATGACTCCATATAATGTGTGTTTCTGATATAAGCAGCAGGTGTTAGATTAGAAAAAGGTAAAAACAGGGAAACTTAGATATACCTTTATGAGGATCATAAATTACAAGATCTCTCTAAATGCTTTCCTGCAGTACAGCTTTCCCTTTGCTGTTTCCCTTTTGCCGAAAGATCCCAAAAGTATAATCGGACAGGTTTTGGTTGCAGCAAACTGAGTGTATTGCTATTTGAGCGTGCTTGTGATTTTTGGTCCTGTCAGAAATTGTTCTATGAAGCTCCAGGTAGCAGTTAAGGAGGACTTTGATGAATTTGATGAATAACTTGGCTGTGTAAAACTCATAAAGTAATTAAATCTGCTTGAATATAAATAAAAGTAGACAAAAGTGGTCCTTTAAGTTAAAAACAAAATAAAATATCATACTTTAGTGGTTTTTAAATTCCGCATGTATAACTATACACAGCATGAGGGTTCCCTGGTGGTCCAGTGGTTAGAATGTGGTGCTTTCACCTCTGCGACCTGGGTTTGATACCAGTCAGGGAATCACAACACCCTGTAGCCAAGCAGGGTTGGGCCTGGTCAGTACTTGGATGAGTGACTACCTAGGAATACCAGGAGCTGTATGTTGTGGACCACTGGAGAAGGAACTGGCAATCCACTCCAGTATCTCTCCCATGAATACCAAGTGGATCAGCATGGTGTGCTGGGGTCCATTGCTTTGTTGTCAATTTAATTATTATTGAATGCCATTAACAAAAAGTTAAATATCATTGTTAATGGTATTCGATAAGAGATGTATCTATCACATCTACATCTAATGTTTGATTTACTCTGGATTCTGCACACACATCAATTCCCCACATTCAATCACTTGAGGAAAAAACACACAGTAGAAGCTAAGAATATTTTTTTAACTTTTATATATTGTATACTGCAAACTGCTTTTAATAGCTTATGCACTGCAAACAAACATTTGAGCTTTTCTTATAAATACGGTACAGTGCGCCTTTAAGTTCAAAATCTTTCCCCTAATTGTTATTATTATTATTTGTTATATTATCTTATATTTATAATGTACCAACATATTCTGCAGCGCCATATATAGGACAAGCACAAGGTAAAAACAATATCAATACAAATTAAATGAATATAGGGCCCTGTTTTTGAGCTTAGTATCTTGCATATAGAGTACTTTCTCAAGCATCTTAAACTATTACAAACTCAAAAACTTACAATCTAAGGGATTTGGAAGATGATAGATACATTGGGCATATTAATGATGAAGGTGATAAGATTTATTAAATAAATGCATTTTTAGTGAGGTTTTGAAGGACTTGACACAGTAGGAGAGTCTAGTGGAGCAAGGTAAGGAGTTCTAAAAAATAGGGGCAACACGAGAAAAGTCTTAAAAGGTGGGAGTGAGAGGAGGTAATAATAAGGAGGGAAGGAGAAGGTCATTAGCAGAACGCAGGAGGGTATTTTGAGACAAGAGAAGAGATATAAGAGGGTGCATTATTGTGGAGGGCCTTATACATTAGGGTCATGATTTTACATGTTATTCTGGAGGCTATGGGAAGCCAGTGGAGTGACTGACAGAGAGGTGATCCTGACATTGAGAATTGGGTATGGCAGATGAGTCTAGCAGAGGCATTCAGTAAAGATTGAAGTGGAATGAGATGAGTGGTGAGGAGGCTAGCAAGGAATGAGTTGCAGTATCTACTCATCTACAAAGCCATCATCAATAACACACCTATATATCTCAATGGATTTTCAAATACTCCCAAAACCATTACCCTCAACTATTTCTTCGGTAATCAATACCTCGTCCGACTCCAGTCTACAGAACATCTTCTAGGCTGCCCCACCCTACTAAATTATCTAACTCTCTCGGTTAGAATCTCACCCACATTTCACAACTTTAAACACTATCTGAAAACTCATCTATTCAGACCAATTTACAACCATGTTCCTTGAAATCTACTAGATAAAGGGCTTGATTACATGCCTCCCACAGGAAATATGGGTAAGCCATAACATAGCTATTACATGCTGCCCGTAACAAACTCTTACATGTAAACTCAAAAAAGTGATCGCTACATGTCATATGTTCCAAGCTGTACATCAAGGGGGGGAGCCAAAAAACAGAGGGCCCTAGAGTAAAATGTGCGCCCTCCTCCCCAAAGAGGTTTAAAGCCACATATCTAAACAGTGGCAATCAGACATTTTGTGTCTCCAAGCTATTAAAAAACAATAAAATTACATCTTAATCAATTAATCAAGCATCTTCTTGCCGACATCCTTTCTAAATTCCTCAATATCTGGGAACCATGGCTAAACTCTACACATAGTATTACTCTGTGACAAAAATCAGCACCTCCTAGGGTACACCTGTTAGATGAGATTGGAGGTGGCCTGGAGCCCTTGCATTGACCATGTAGGACAAATCAAGAAATAACCTTTTATCTAATTATTTTAAGTATTAACATTATATTATTTATCTAAGTAACTAACAATGTGGAAATCGAGGAGAGATATATTTCCCCCTATTCAACTCTGACCTCTCTGCTATGACCTGCCCATCTTTGGTGACTCTACATGGTATAGATCAAAGCTTCACAGAGCTACACAAGTCCAGATAAGTAATACATTTCCCTTATCCCCTACCCCCTATTGAGATTTCTTACACATACCCAAGAGCCCTATCTCTATCTTCCATGGGGATACATATGAACCCCACTGCCATCATCCCACCATGTGTGCCCATAGTCCCTAATCCCCTTCCCTAAACTATCAAAATCTAAAAAAACTTTTGAAAAATAAAAAGGCATTACACTTCTCATGAGAAGTATTAGGGTTAGCAGAGCATTGGCCAAGAAGGTCACAAATACCCCTTATCCATTTTTCTTATTTATTAAACAGACTGATGGATAGGTAGATATATAGAGATATAGGTGGGAGGATGTTAGCGCTAGTGGTAAAGTGGTGCTTGGCATTATTTTCTCTTTAGATAGGTTGTGAGCACACTTTAGAGCTAGATAATTGCGAGCAATACCACCAGGGTGTGAGTCAGTAAATGTAAGTGAGTTCATATAATAGCTCCGCAAACTGCCTTGTAACAACTCCAATGGGGATGAGGAAGCCTTACAGGAGTTTCTATGGGAGCCATATAATCACATCCAAAGTCTCCTATAAGTAAATACCTTGGGACTGACCCATGCAATTCCCCTGTTTTTGCCTCTGTTAACTATGTGCATACCCACTTAAATTATACACTTTAATGAAAGCAGAACCCATCTACTGTTTCTCTATCTATATTCTTTTATCTTGTTTTTTTCATTCGCTAATAATAATAATATTAATAAAGGTTACCTTGTAAGGAGCTGGGTAACATGCATTAGCCTAGCATTATATTGTTTAAGTTATATTTGAAGTCACATACATAACAATATAGGAAGAATGGTGATGCCACCAGTATACTTGAATTGTATTTATTCTGAGATTTGAATTCTGAAAAATATGAGCATTGCAATCATGGTTCACAATATTAAAGGGCCCCTCAAATGAGGATGATGTAGAAGTGAGGAAGATAAAAAGTACAATTCAAATTGTTTTTCTCCTAGTTAATACATGGGCAGGGGTATTATCTTGAATATATTTAGCATTTCTGTGAATATTTTTCTTGATTGTATTTCCTGTATTATAGGGGCATGGGTAGTCTCTCCTTATTTGGGGAAGTAGTGGTTTTAATATTAAGGTATAAGGCACATCTAGCTGGCAGATAATTGCCTACTAGGAATTAAATAATGACTTTTTTAGGTGATTATTGTGTATATAATTTCTTGTAAAGGTTGGAGTTCTGCCTCCTGGAGTTGCAAATAATATGTATGTTTATTTATTTTTTGTATTTGACATGTTCCTGTACATTCACTGAAAATCTGTTTATTTTATTTTAAATGTCTGCTTTCTTTGTTCAGTAAAATTATAACACAACAGCAAATTTGCACATACAGCTTAAGCTGTGTAATACAGCATGCATATACCTAAAAGGAGCCATGTATAAACTGGTATTTGGATTAAAGAATGAAAATGCATTGTGAACTCATTTACATGTCCGTGCCCACTTTCCCAGAGTGCAGTGTAATAACTGTATTTGTTTTTGCCCACCATAAGCTACTTACACGAGATGAAATAACCCTAAAGAGCTTACAGTCCATTAGGTGAGGTCACTGCTTGCTGGACAGATGTTATAGGGAGAAAGAGGCGTAAACTAACTGGAATATACAACTTCAGTACTATTTGTTTAGTATCTACTCAATTATTATATTTTATGGTTTTTTTTTTAATCCAGTTGTTCCACAGACTATGTGAAAGAAGCTAAAGGACTGTTCGTGGTCCACAGACTATTATCTGCTCCAGTTTATTCTGAAGGATCAGTTGAGAACAACATGAAATAAAATATGAACAGTTAGTATATTTGGAAAGAACAGATTAATAAAAGTTTTAAAAAAAGCAGAGAATTGGACTGTAGTGTAGAATGCAAAGCATTTCCCATGTCTGTTTGTACCAAATCCATCAGATGTGAAAGGAAATTTCTCTCATACTCCAGAGAGAATAATATACATATGTTAATAATTTATACAACATTTTGATTTAGTGGAATGCATAAAATGTGTGTATCAATTAGGTTAACCCATTTTCTGCTAGGTATAGACAAGCAATGCCTTGGCCATTGAGGGGTTAAATAGACACTGCTCCTGTTGGGTGTCGTCTCCCTTGTTTTTTGGTCTCCTTTTGCTGGCTGGTTTCCCAGAATTTTTCCTCTCCAATGTGATGTGACTTAGGAATGTTTAGTTTGCAGGAACTAATCTGGAACAACAGCTCCCTTTGTGAGGCAGCTATGGGACTCCTGAGCTTTTTAAGAGCATTCCCTTAGGTAGCTATTTCGAAACTACTGTTTATACGGCCTTTGTCCATGTTCGATCCCATAACAAAGACACAGCAACTGAGCAGTGGAAAAGTGGTATTTGGCATCTTGTTGATGTGGCACATGAAGTCTAGTGATGAAAAGAATGTGGAGGATGGGAGGAAAAGCAAAGAACTTTACTACTGGCTCCTAGAGAGGGACCTATTTTAGGGACAGTGTTGACAGCTTTGTACTGTAGACATACAACAGACTTTGATGTTACCAACTGAAGATTGTAAAACAGACTGACATGGTTATTTGTTCCATATTGTACTCTATTTCATAACTAATAAAGGCCCAAAGTCTGTTGTCATGGAAACCACTCATGCAATCTAGCTTGCACGCTCCACAATACCTCTTTTTGAGGGACAGTGCCTCTTCTCAGGGCATATCCCAAATATCACTCTTAGCCACCTAAATGTCCATCTTTTGAAGGAAAATCCTACAATTAAGAGGGTAATCGTGTTTTCCAGACCAGGCTAGGTCATACTTTTGCTGGTTCCTCCTGTTCGTGTCTCTTAAAGTCTAGTAGAAAGATAGAAGCCTCTAGTGTCGGTTCTACAGAACATGTGTCTGCATGAAGTACTGTGCACATATTAAAGGGACACACATTTGGTGGAAATTGGCCTTCGGCAGCAGTTACATCTTATTACAGTATGTGCAAATAGTTTCTGAATGTTAGAAATTGAAGCTTTTTTAACAGTTATCTTATTTTAAAGATTTCATGTTTACATTACTTCCAGTCCCACCTCTTGCTCCCACCTATATTATGGGTGTACATTGCTTTAGCCAATCAGAATGGAAATGCCTTTTTTTGCCTGTGTGTTCTGTTTTCTTAAGATGGATTAACACAGTTTCTGATGAGTCCATATCAAACCATCACATATATAGTTGTCAGCAATGCGGGTTCTTGCTAACGCTTGCGGGCTTGTGTAGCGAGCCTGCAGCAACTGCGGCCGTCGATTCGCGAGGGCCGCAGTTGCTGGCGAGGAGCGCCAAAGGATCTCCTTACGCTGGTGATGAGCGCCATCGGCGCTCATCCCTACGACCCCCTACGACTTTAGGCCCACAAATGCAGACACTCGCGAAGTGAGGGGCCGCAGTTGCGGAGGTGGAGGCTCCCATGTCGGCTGCAATGAGCCACAGGCGGGACTTACAACGGAAAATTTACGGGCTTAGCACCCATAAATACGACCTCGCAAAAATACGACCTTAACGCCCGAACCGCACGCACTTAAAAACATTAAAAACACAATAAATACACACAACAAATACATAAAAAGCTTACCCACAGCAAGGGGGGGGGGGGGGCACCCAGGACCACTGCAACTGAAGTTACACCTCAATTTAAGTCCAAATTCCAGAGTTTACACACACGAAAATCCCCTAAAAGAGAGAAAAAATGGCTGCCGAAAAAAACGAAAACGAGGCTACAGGACCCTAAACACGCAAAACACCACCAAGCACATACGCATTTTCCAAAAAGCCGTACGAGGTACAAGATACACCATTAGCAAGGACGCTACATCATACACAGCCATGTACCACATACACATTAGCCGCCATTTTACAACACTAACTTACACAATGCGGAAGTACACAGCTACCCTAACGGCTTTTCCTCGCGCACGCACACTATTACACTACACCTTGCACACATTGCTGACACTTACACCTCAGCTCCACAACAGTGCAAACCTACACTGTATAAATGTATATTCATTTATTAATGTATTCATTATTTCATTACCATATAAAAACAAATATACACAAAAATAAAAACAAAATAATCACAATAAACACAAAACCCATTAACCGCGCGTCTCCACCAAACAGCATTACGTGCTTTAAAATGTTATTGCCGTCATTTTTAGACGGGCAATTCGCTAGTTGTACTATAGTACTATGCAGGATAGATAGATAGATAGAGAGATAGATAGATAGATAGATAGATAGATAGATAGATAGATAGATAGATTTCTGTAATTCACAGAGAGGAAAAGAGAAAGAACATATATCATATTACACTCATAACTTGAGTTAAATAGGGGCATATTATATTTACTTGTGCTCTTTTCTTCTCAGTGACTGGGTTTAGCATTTCCCTTGAATTTCACACAACACTCATTATGATCACTCCGGTTATTCTAGGGCAGAGATAAGTAACTCCAGTCCTTTATTAGGTCAGGATTTAAGGATTCACAGAGTTGGAGTTATCAATGCCTCTGCCCTTTTAATTGTTTCAAGGGAAGATCCTTAACGTCTGACCTGTTAACGCTCTTGAAAACTGACATTGTCTACCTAGAGTACTGGCTTTAAATCTTTGGTTAAGGAACCATAAAAATATACTGAACATTTTTTTAAAATCATATATGATATCAAATCTTCTCATTCTCATGCCAACCTGAACTCATAAAACAGTACTGTATATAAAAATGTGTTATTATTGAATAGTAAATCATGAGTATTTCATTTTAAAACATGGAAATGTAAATGTCACAAATCAGTATTTACAGTATAAGTTATTGGTTATTTTTGGAACTGCCATGGGGCCACTTTAGAGCCAGTATATGAGAACTGCATGCATATATGTGACATACACACCTTATGCTATCTCATTACCTATTAATCATTACATGCTATAACCCTGAATATAGAATTTGAACTCTCGCTCTATAAGAATCATGTGCATACAAAAGTGTTGGGTTGCTAGTAGGTGTTAAAGAGACACTGAAGTCTCACATTTATCAATGTTAACTCTTCAAAAGAGATATTCTTTTAATTGAACTATTATTTAAGCTTTTAGTTGCAGTTTTAAATTCAAGCAACTGCTTTTTTTTAATACAAACTCTTCCTTGGCTAGGGAAGTAAGCAAACTGCAATGACAGCCCCACCATTTCTTGTAGCTGTGTTGCAAGATAGGAGAGCTCCATTCCAACATCGCTATCCAACGTGGTGATACCTTATTATACACATATAACGACACCCAAACCAGATAGGAAATAAAATTGGAGCAAAGCAACTTAGGGTTGCCACATTTGGACGAACTGATCCTATTCCTCTGCAAACCCAAAGACCACATGCTAAATTGTATACACATATTAGATATGATTAAAATCAGTACAAATAAAACAGGAATATTAGCCCCCTATCCAGAAACAGTGGTACACCTTGCCCATTATGTTGTCATGCTGATCAAACAAATAATTTAGTCTATAGATACCTTCTCACCCAAAACTCCTGTATGAAAATATCACCA
Source organism: Discoglossus pictus (assembly GCA_027410445.1). Lineage (NCBI taxonomy): Eukaryota > Metazoa > Chordata > Amphibia > Anura > Alytidae > Discoglossus > Discoglossus pictus. Next base: position 25,100,822 of record CM050165.1, on the reverse strand, counting down.
CACTTTTCCTAAAGAAAATACTGTAGCACAGAAATTGCAAAACTGGGAACATTTGAGGATCTCCTTCATGGGCAAGTGCCACCTAATACAAATTAGGATGGTATCAGTCCCCCTTGGGTGTGTACTACAATTGTTGCCCGTAATACTACATACACAGTACATTGTTTCCCCAGGGACACATTTTCAGACATTTATCCAGCAGAAAGACCCCCATGTAGACCAACTGCTTGTGAAGTAAAATGGAGCGAACTTAACTAGCATATATATATTATTATATTCTATCACTGTACAGACATGGACTGGATCACAAACATAACCACATGTACCATTCTTCGGAGAGCGACCAGTCAAAAGGAGATGACTGGGCATGACCAGACCAAACTGTTGGCCTGTACGGCATGTGGGTAATGTATATTAGGGGGCTGGGTAATTGGCTTCACTGAAAGATGCATTTTTTGGAGTGTTTAAAGTTCTAAAAAACAGATATAGTCTGACAGAGTGAGGTCATGAATTTAATAGCAGCTCAAGAAACAGTGAAATTTAGAGTGGAGGAAAGAACTAGGAGCCCTATTTAAATCAAGTGCTCTAAGTTAGGGCACTGCCGTAAAACTGCTGCGGGAGCTTTTTTTCACTAAGTTCTACATTTATGTAAATCTTTTGCTGCCCCAGATTATATCACTCAGTGCACAACCGTAAAATCCTGCTCTGTAGTCGCAACAGATTTCTGCATAGGGTATAGCCAAACCAAGTTTTACGGATGAGACATGGCTCTAGTAGCCAATAGGAAATGCGAACGTCATGAATATTATAATGAGTGGGAAGTACAGTAACAAGTGCCGAAACTAGGCTGTGGCAATGAAACATTATATATATTTTGATACTAAAAAGATGTGACAATCGTATTTAATTCTAACATATTATATTTTGTAATTACACATATGTTGATATTGGATTGTTAAGTGTCAAATACCGTTGAAATGTCATCATTTTGTGGTGCTTTTTGTGCTATACCTACACTGTCAAATACTTCTGGGAGACTCAGCAAGGGTTTGAAAACTACTTGCAAGTGGTCTCTGGTACCCATAAATCTTTCTTCTGCTTTTTGCATTTTCGGCAGTGCCCTTATTTGCAAGTGATCTGTAAAGTATTATCAGCATAGGATTTGGGTGTCAAAGTGTAAGGGAGTATCTTGTACTGTCAGTGCAAAAATCAAAGGAGATTTTTGCCTTACTTCTCGACTTTGTTGTGCAGTTCACTCGTAGCAGTGACCCATAGCAGTTCTCTTGCAATGTTTTAGGGATGGGGGATTGACATATAAAATGTATTTTGTTGCTACGGCACTCGTAATTGAGTTTTCAGGGATTAGCATAGGGCTCTAGGCCGTGAGCAAAGTGAAGTGGGCAACTGGGGAGTATTTGGAGAAAAGATCAGAGCTCTAGGAGAGCACTCTACTCCAATGGTTCATTAAAAGCTTGAATTTGAAGTCGGGATTTCAAAGATGTAGATTCAAATTGCTGAATATAAGTATACTAATTACAATATTAATTGGGACATCTTAGAAAACTCCATATTTTTGGAAAATTGCTCCAATTGTTTTTTTAATATATTTTCGAAAAGACTAAACAGCTTTTTTCATTCTTTTACAGAACATCCTAAATTATTAAAACTCTTATAGAATACGTCCAAAAATATCTTTTATTTTCACTCTTTCATTGAATGGCTCCAACATATTTATTAGACTCTTTGACACAATGACTCCATGTTTTTATTCATTATTTCATAGAACAAGTCTATGGGTGTTTTACATTATTTTTTGCAATTACTGCAAATAACATTTTTTTTATTATTTTATAGAATGTGTAATTCCAGAAACATTTTGTTATTATTTTATAAAATTATCCCCCTTGTTATACTTAGTTTTATAAACTGACCCCAAATCTCCTTTATTTTGTATCTCCTTTAAAGAATAACTCCAAAATGCTGTGCTCATATTTATTTATACAATAACTTGAATAGTTCTTTATTTCTTTTAATGACTCATGACTGAGATACCATCCACACCTCCCAACCATAGAGAGTGACTACAGCGTGTCCTGCTTGTATCATAGAGTTTGCCAGGTGCTCTCCTGAGTTCCGGAAGTTTGCTTTGAATTAAGGTTCAGATAGAGTGGGACGGTCTCTAAGTATGCACTGTTTGGTGTGCTCTGCAGTTTCCTAGCAGCAGGGAGCGCCCGTCACTTCTACCATAGAGACTGACACTCTTTTACCATAGAGTTGGCGTTGTGGTGACCAGTTACCCGGAAGTGCTTTTCTCGCAGCGCTAGATGGTTGCTTGTGATTGGTCAATCATCACGGTGGCAGCCAATAAAAATTCACTTAGTGCTAGAAGTGAATGCTGATGTGTGATCCCGGCTTGCTAGATTTCCTGTCATACAGCTCGGCCTCATCATGCCTTATTACCGCACCTGGGAAGAGTTCGCCCGAGCGGCCGAGAAGCTCTACCAGGCCGACCCCATGAAGGTGAGAACCGAATTCCCACTTGGCTTTATATTAGCCTATAGATAGGCGTGTACTGGGGAGCATAGCAGGCCGCTTATAGGCCTGGAGCACCCAGCTGCAGTCTCGTAGGCCCAGTGTACAGCTGACTAGTTGGGTATCTTGAGCAGAATGCAATAACAGATTTATTTCCTGTGTGCTTGACACTAATCATTACACAAATGGCTTCTAAGTAGTTACCGGGCAGGGAGGGTAGGGTAGGTGGTGGTTAGGGTAGGTGCCGGGCAGGGTTAGTGGCTTAGGGAGTACATTGGGACGCGAGCGCGACAGGCAGCTTCCAGTGCTGTGCGCACATATGGTAGCATAAAACAGGAAAGGTCTGTATGAGACCGTGGGGCATATTTGACCCTCTATTAGGATATTTGGGCCTTTCTGGGTAATTAGTTACCATTACCCATTTCTTTTTAATTCTACATATGTCTATTAGCCAGCTTTGTGGCATCAAATAGTGAGCCTTCCAGATAGGAGGACGATTTGAGGTTTGTAGGTCTGCTTGTTCACTATTAATGGGTATGTGCCACTATGGTGTTTATCCAGATGTTTGGTGCCTCATCTTGACATTTAGGAGCCCTCTGGTTTAAGAACTGTGTGATTTTGTAGAAATAAAGGATGGTTTATTGTATTTCCTAGTTGGTTGTCTTCATTGGTGTGCTGACCACCTCCAGTGTTTCTGGAGACTGCAGTGTTTCTTTGGTTGCAATGTGGTTTATAGTCTTCTCTTTGAAGATCTTGACTGTATAATATACACATAGTTCTAGAAATCTTAAAATAAGTGTATCTGGTCTTTAATTATCTAATATATTGTCTATTTTGCTTTATCGACTTGTCTTTGTTCCTAACAGGAATAAGAACGTGTTGGGTATAGTGGATTCAGACAAGATCACTTTTCAGTTCTGTTGAAAGTCTGTCACTTCACAAAGCCTTCTTGACAATATAACTGAATGGAAGTGTAGGGCTTGGAAGGATACCCCCCCCCCTCCCCTATCTACAAGCAGGCTAGCATTGCAACTCTAAAAAATGCTTTTGCTTGTCTTGCATACCTGTTACATTTTATGTGCTTTCATGCTATGAGTTCTACAAAACTACCTTTCTTAAAATAACTTAAATTTTGAGACTTAAAGGTGTTCTGCATATGTACCATTCATTTTTTACTACCTACAGCCAAACTAATAGTCCCTGTATGGGTCTGCCCACTAAGGCTAGGAAGCACCACTGCACATCCAGCCAATCGGCTACCACTTCTCAGCAGAATTTTGCTTAGATGGTTACTGGTTTGTATGATACACAGCACACCCAGTACTACGGTGTGTTTTCATGAGCTGCAGATCGGACAAAGGCAGGTATGATTTTTAACCATCGAAAAATGGCTTAGAAGTACTAAATAAAATTACATGAAAGTAAATAAACCTGTATATTGGGCCTAGTAACATCAGAACGCTTTCATATCCCTTTTAAGTAGGGAAACAAGCCATGAGTGGCTTGTGTATACTTTGTGCTCATGGCTACTTGGTGACATACACATTGCTCATTGTGTTTTTTTTATTTATTTGGACCCATATTTGGCACTTTCTAATTTGGAAACTCAAGTGTTTTTGTGCATGCTGAATTAATGAATGTGACTTGAATACTGAGCATATTTGAGTGGTTTATTCCATATGCTCTTAGGGAGCGTTGACCTAAGGGACAATTGTAAGTATCTGGCACATATTTTTCTCAAGTGTGCCATCTGATCAATAAATTCATGTATACATAACCAGCAATAAAGACTTCTAAAGTTTTAATATCTGACTTGGCACAAAGCCCATGACATCTGGTGTTAACCACCTCTGCACATAAGTAATAGTGGTGTGAAGTATACGTATGGACAATGTATCTTGCCTGATATTTAATGAGTGTTGGTTCCACCAATTTGTCTTATGATATGGGCATATTTGAGTTCTAGCCTCATGATCATACCTTCCAGTGACTAGTTTGACTTAAATCCATATGTTACTACTGAGACAACATTAGTTGTAACTACTTGTACCCTTTTTGATATTGTAATAGCTTTCCTTTTTTTTTTAATTCCTATGTTGAGACTTGCCATAACATTCCTCCCTAGAAGCAAACCTCTCAATGTCATGGCTGTGATCACCAGCTACAGAGATCCTGGAGCCCAGCAATACAATCTGTCACTGCCTCTACTTCCCCGTCTATTTCTCAGGGACGGAGTCTGCTGTCTGCCACAATCTTCATCCTTTCGCTTGTACGTCAGCAAGTTTCCAGTCTTGCATGGTGTTTTGGGAAAGAGCTCTGGATTCTAAGTTCAGACAGGGCCCTCCATCCTTTGCAATGTGTTAATATTGCAGTTGATTTAATTATTTATTTTTCCCCTTTTAACTTGACTCCTATTGCTATGGTATATGTTGGTGCGTTGCAAATAAACGATTTATCTTTTCTTAACGTTTAGCAGCTTTTGTTCCTCCTCCCTTTCTGCCATCAGCGTGGTATCATCGGTGTATCTGAGGTTTATTTCTCCCAGCAATGTTAATTCCTGCTCTAGATTCGTATGATGTACTCCGCTTAGAGGTTGAATAAAGAAGGTGACCATGTAAAACTTGCCCGACTCCTTTGTAACTGACTGATCAAAATTTATTGCAAGTGCTACATAACTGAGCTTATGTTGGGTATTAAGTGTAGCTTACATGAAAATATCCTATGACTTCCTTTAATGTAATTAAAGGGCCCCTGTAGTACAAAACTCTGCCGTGCATTTAAAAATGCATGTTTACTACATGGAAAATAAGTTTATTAAGTCATACACAAAGCATTTTTTTTAGGGGGGGGAGGGAAATATGTGTTTTTTTTTTTTTTTGTTTGTTTGTTTTTTAACATGAGTGTTTCATTGTATTAACAAGTCTATATAACTCAAGGAGGAAGAAATAAAAATAGAGCAATACATTTTGATAAGAATGTTTTTGAAGACTGAGTACAGGAATCAATTTTGTGTAGCATCACATCCCAGGAGCTGGATGATGGAGGGTCTTTTGGCTATCAGTGCGTAGGGGAATGAGGAAACAGATCCATTGTAGAGATAATTTTAATAGAAAATGCCCATTCCTTCTCACTGGCCCAGAAACAAAGGCCTTGCATCATTCACTACAATAGCTCTCAATGTAAAAACTGCTAACATGCCTCTTCCACTAATGTATATCATAGATCTCTCTAGGGTCCAACAAAAGTGTGTGTGTGTGTGTGTGTCTCTATCTATCTCTTCCCCACTCAAACATGTACAGACAGCAGCAAAGCAATTTTTAAGCCATAATATAATCTAAAAGCAGTTTGCTGCACTAATGACAATGCTGCAGATCTCCCTCACCTCACTGTCCTGAGCACTAACAAAGGAAGTGAAAATATTTCAAAGGTTTTGAATGATGTTGATTAGTCTTGTTATGTCCCGAATGTTCATCATTATGTGGGAGCCTTTGGCTCAATGGATGTTGTATATATTTGAGGTGGTGAACTGAAAAGGAAAGTGAAGAAATCAGTCATAACAGATGCTGTATAAAACAAAACCCGGGGAAGAGTTGCTCTGTAAGAAATGTGTGTGCAGTAGTGGCAAGTTCATATATTATAGTTGTTGTCATGCAATGGTAAAAATTATGGCCATGTGCACCGACGGCACGCATGACTTTGCTGCAATGAACACTGAAGGCGCCTAATCATTGTGAGACAAGAATCATGCCCAGTTTATTTAGCTTCGGACACCAAAACCTACAATTGGAGCACTGCAGTTAAGATGCTTATCCACACCCTGTATATCAATCTGCTGTCAACCAATGGAGTGGTCCACCACCAATACCAGGCAATTGTATCCTGAACAGAAGTGGCAGCAAATCCAAGATGTGTTTTGGGCTTCATTTGCTCTCGTCAGTGAGATTTAGCTGCACTCTGAGCTAGGAGTCCCTAAAAAGTTTTATCACTGTTAAACTTTGGCTCTGAAAATTTAAGTGTTTAACATGACTTACAGATTTCACTTTGGAGTAACAGAACTAGATTTGTTGTATAATTCAGCACTGGGATGAGCGGGTCCCTGTCCTCTTCCCCCTTGTGACTTGTCTGCATATGTTGGTGAGCTATTAATCTGTGCAGATTCAGCAATAACAATGTTCTATTACCAATGAATTAAGAACAATGTTCCACAAGGCCCATCGCATCTGCAGCACACCAAGCATGTAATTAATATGAGCAGCAGTGTCTGACCCAAGACATTAAGGCTCACACTTTATTGGCGAGTCAGACCTTTATGTCCAATGGCAGAGAGCCAGGTAAAGATATCTGCAGTATGGGCCTAAAAATACAGAACTATTGAGGGCTCTTATTTTTGTTGGCTGGATCTGCACAGGTCTTGCGGTGTGTGTGTATCCCATTCATATCCTGGCTTTCCTTCACTAAAAATAAATCCTGAAACTAGAAATGAATATGTAGAATTCTAGTATGTGTTCTGAAAATCCCCCTGCTTCATATATATATATATATATATATATATATATATATATATATATATATATATATATATATATATATATTATTTTTTTTTTTTTGTTAAACTGATATAAATTACTCAAGACTTATTTGTATATTGACGAGCATTTATTCTCTCTACAGGTTCGTGTGGTACTAAAATACAGACACTGTGATGGGAACCTGTGCATTAAAGTAACAGATAATGCTGTGGTAAGTAACTTTTTTTTTCTTCTAATGACTGGTCCATACGTGAGTTTTGCATAGCCCTTTATCCAGTGCTATACAGATACTTTTCTCCTATTCCTGCTCAGTTGCAAATAGATCCTAAGTTGGAATTTAAGGATACCATACAAAAAGATGCAGTTGCTTAGCTCTTAAGCTGCCAGTTTTTTCCCCAGAGGCTCAGCTGCATATCTCCTGTGTATCGGGGCATGACCAGTTCTTCTGGGCTACTGTGGGACAAGGCCAGTGAAATCAGCCCAACCCTTCTTCCATTAACTTTGTTCACTGGGAGGGTAGCTAAAAAGCTCTATTGACACATGCTTCCACAGGTGACAGTGCATAAGACAACACAGCCCTGTCCCCTTTACTGAGCATGCTCAGTCTGAAGAACATGGGCAGGTCAGATCCTTATTTCAGGAAAGTAGTCTCACTGATGTTGGGAATTGAGAGGATCTTTTGTTTACATAGTGTGTGAATATAAACAAGGATCATTGTAACAATAGGTTAGTAGACCACATTAAGATATCTAGTGAAACGGAGTCTAATGAACTTTGTAACTTGTATAATCAAGCATAGGAAATTATTTGTTGCATCTGAAAACAGGCTTTTTTTTTTTTATTTTATTTTTTTAAGTTTTGATTATTACTTTATTAAAAAAAAAAATAAAAAAGCCATTCAGCGTTCTGCAACCTCTGACAATGGAAAGAAAAGCGTTGACTTGGAGTGACCAACGGTTATTGAGAGTGGCAGCATTGCATGACCAGCAGTTACTCTAACTATATAATAAAGTAGGAGCTCTGTCCCCATCTTGAGGGGATGTAGGGAATCCTCCACTCAGGCACAGCCTCAGCTCTCTATTGTCATGAAGCCCTCTCTTTAAATAAAGCTTTGCATTATAAGATGCAGGATGTATATGTTTGCACTCTGTATATATGGAGTTGTAAGGGACATATTCATAAACAACAAATATTGACTTTTTTTTTTTTTTAACACATACTGGCTCTCTAAAACAGTTGAGACTTTGGATGTGCAATCTTCTCATTAGAGGGCTCATTCTAACTATATTCTAGTAGCCGTAAAGGAAAAGATCATAAAATGTGTTTTTACTGTAATATGTAAAATGATCCACAGCTAACCACTAGGGATGGGTTAGACGTCTGTTTTTAGGCTATATATAGATATCCCTATAATGTGTTTTCCTTTCTTGTCTCCTGTTGCAGTGTTTACTCTATAGGACAGACCAGGCTCAAGATGTAAAGAAGATTGAGAAATTCCACAGTCAGCTGATGCGACTAATGGTTGCCAGGGATTCCCGCAGTGCTGCCATGGAAACAGACTAAATGTCTGAAACCAACGCGGGAACGTGCACCAGTGCTCAGAGATAGCCGGGAAAGACTTTGGAAACAGACAGGACGATAATATGCTCAAAGTAACAGAGCGGACACTAAAATGTGGAGAGTAGTTTCTTGTGTTTATTCACACGCCGTGTCAGCTAGAAAAGTTATGCTTTCAGTTGAAAGCCTCTATTTATTTTTTGGAATTGGAGCAGGAAAAATTAATCCTCCTCTGGAAATATTTACATTATCTGGAAAGAATGAGATACATCCAGTGTATGGAGTTTGTTTTATTTTTCAGAAAAATTGACATACAAGAGATACGGTTACTAAGACATCTGCCTTTTATATATAGAACAATTCTCCAGGCGTTCTTTAAAAAAAAAAAGAAAGAAATTAAACTGCATTTAATCCAGTTTTTAACCCTTTTTTATTTTTCCTTTAGATGTGGATGCAGAATTATTCACAAACTGACATCATACACAAGACAATATACTGTGTTTCTATAGTTCTTATTCATCTGTTCCTTGTTGCTTTAGTATTCATTTAAAATGTCTTAGTCGGAGGGATCCAAAAAATTGATTAAGCAGAACATGATTGGATCGCAACAAAGCCAAACTTGTTTGAGCATCTTGGCCCTTTTGTGCAAATACATTGCAAAGATCAGCTGTAATATGCATAGTCAATTGTACATATGCAGACATTTTTGAAACAGGGTTATCCTTTTTAATAAACTTGAAACAAAGATTGAAAGCTTTGGCTTATTTTTGGACTCCTAAAATTGCTGCAATAGCCGATGCTGTTAAGAATTAATCTTACACTATATAAGCATTACAGAATACCTTTGCTTTGTACAAAGTCAAGTGTCCTACTCTTTTGTAAAGTTAACAATTGGGAGAATAACAAAATAAGAGGAAGCTATGGAATATAGCAGTTTTTTTTTTTTTTTTGAGTAATGCAATCTTGAAGTCAGTTGTGGTGGTTGAAACCAATTGGCCGAATTGCAATTTAATAAGGCTGTTAGGAATAGGGCTCTATATATAAGCACAGCATATTTTTTTACAGAAGTTTTTAGTTAGTGAAGACCTTGCTCTTGGATAATCTGTATTAAAAAAAAAAAAATGCTCTCTGGTTATAGAGCCTTATTCAATTGGCAGAATCACAATTTAATAAGGCTGTTGGTTTCTCAAACACAAAGGTCTGTCTTGTTTATAAGATTGAAAGCCGCTGGTGTTTTGCTGATGGACGGTACTTTTGGAATTCTATCTTTCAAAAGGAACTGAAATTCTACATATTTTATATGTATTGGTCAAGTTGGAGGGGGAATACCATCAGATCATTAACAAGTGGGTATTTAGGTTGACCTTTTTGTTCTGTTGTGAGGAAAATTTAGGACTCTAAATTTATTAGAAAATTTATACACCTAAAACACCTTAATATTGCCACGTGTACTACTAGCTACTCACGATCATGTGCAAAGTTAACCGTCCGCAATCACTACGGGCCAGCCAATGCTGCAATTTCCAGCTTAAAACTCCATTGGTTTTAGCACAGCTCAAACATTGCGATCGCTGAATAAAGTTACACAAAATCAATATTTTATTAAATTAAGTCTGACGAATGAAAGTATTATGTTTCTGTCAAAACATTATGAGTCCTAAATGGGATCTGCAAGGACTTATTAGAGCTGTAGCAGCAATTATACACACTACTGTGCTTTCAAAATCACTGTAAGGCATGGAGAGAAACTTAAATTCCACAACAGTTTCAAACCCACTGATATGCAATTTAAATATATTTAACTTTTATTTGAGTAGAATTAAACCTGCGGCCTCAAGGGGTTGATGCATATCAGGAAACCCACATGGAGTAAAATAGGTGCTGGAATGCATTTTTATGGAGTGCTTGATTGTGGGCCAGACTGAAAATATTAGTCTCAGAATGCAGGTTATAACTTGGTGTAACTGCCATGTTTTACTGACATCCTGATGAGTCTCATGTACTATTTGCTGTGTCTAAGAAGTAAATGAAGGGCTTGCATAAATGTTGACAGATCATATGTTTACGCTGCCTGAAGTCATACTTAAAGGCAGAGTTTACGTATGGAGGATGTTAGACATAAATTGTGGGGTTGAGTCCATTGAAGATATCCAGACATTTAGAGGGGGGGGTTGGGGTGAAACACCCGCAGACCTACAGGTCCGTGTCACTTACAGGCTTCTAATAGAATAGGGCTCTTACTCAGCAGGTAACATGTACATTTTGTAGCTGTACAGAAATTAGATCAAAAGATCCAATCTCAATCAAAGTAATTATCGAATGGCCATGTTCCATTGGAAACAGCTAACCCAGGAGTGCCTCTAACTTGGATATACACATTTATATGTGATATTATTCAGCCTGCCGTTTTGGGTATGGGATTGTCCTTGAGGTGTGTGTGTGTGTCACGGAGGGGTGCATGGTATCGCCTCCTCTAATGACACAAGCAAGTTTTTCAGCTAGTCCATAAACCGTCAAATAACTATAAAACAGTATTATGATCACCTTCAGATTTGTATTCTTAAAGGCATGCATATGTTTCCTGGTTTGTGAGTGCAACTGAAAGAGGAGAATCAGTGTATGCAAAAATGTTTTACATATATATTTGCATGGAAAAATATTAAAACATTTAAACACTTCCCTTTTTTTAGTTAACTGTTGAAGAACTGGGTTAACATCCTGTTTAAACAGAGGCTAAATAAGCATTAATTTGAAAAATAGTTTTGGCCAATCAGGAGGAAGCAGAGGCTGAAACATCTGAGGTTGCTTTCTGTGCTGCAAAGCAGCCTGGGATATGTAGTCAGACTCCTATGAAAATAATAGTACTTTCTAACATGTGCCAAACTTGCACATTAACACCACATTACACATGCAGCTTGATGGGGTTTACATTTCCCACATGGAGACAGGCAGAGAGAAATAAGCTGTTACCCCACCAACCATGTGACTAGCAGCACTTCCTCTGGAAGTCACAAACTGTAACATATATTAAAATTTTCAATATAATACATATTTTCTACTACTCAGTGGCTGGCTTTTTTTTTTTTTTTTTTTTTTTTAGGAAACCTTTGAAACCCAGGAAACTTCTGTATACCTTTTTAATAAACTACATATTCAGTGATTTAAAAAAAAAAGCTTTAAAGCCTGGAATAGTTTAAGAAAGTACTTTGACTGTGGTAATGGGCTCATGTGGTATCATGGTGCTGCTCCAAAGCTGGTACGTGTAGACGTGTTGGAGTACTTGGCGTACATTGCCACAAGTCCTCTTTAATTGCAATCTGAGTGTCAAATAATGGAAGAATCAGCATTATAACATATAGTCTCATAAGAGCGCTGTGATTGGCTGGCTTCATCTATGGCCCTCTCCTTATACTAAAAGGGTAGCATTCAGTGTGTGTGTGTAATTATATATATATATATATATATATATATATATAAATCCATTTTTTTTATGCATTCTTGCATCTGCTCATCAAACATTATGGCTTTACCTTGAAGCTTGAGGTTTACATCCGTGTGTTCTTGTAAATAGTCAATGGTGTCCTTCTTGGAAATTGAGCCCTTTCCTTTTAAAGAATCGATCACATTTGGTGTCTCCATTACTCGAAGGAGCAGACTGTTCAAATCTATTAAGCCAGTTATCAATAGTGCAAAAGATCATGCAGAGGCCTAACCCATCAGTCAGTGATTTATGCCTAAATGTAAATTCATCCCATGAGGCCACCCTGTATAAACTGCATTTTACACAATAGCACAACCTTAAAGGACCACTGGAGTGATCAAACAATAAGATTGAACTTGTTTATCTAGTAGTATCACAAATAATAAAAGCAGCATTTGAACAAATTAAATTCATTGTAGCTTTTAAAACTTCAATTTGAACTTTGTAGCTTCCAGCAGATATTTCTCTATGGGAGAGGATCTGCCAAGGAAGCTGCCCTGCTTCTTTGGAAACAAATGATACACTCCCAGACGCCTGATAAAGGTGCAGAGAGCCATACCTGCTGCAGGCCAAACATTCATATTTAAAGAAATATTTAATATGCATCTGATAGAGGAGAATCAGTAGTGTATGAAAACATTTTTTTCTTTACATGAAAAAAAAAGGAAATAAAGATTAAATGTGTTAAAAACCTAATGTTGCTAAATCTCTTGTTTGCTAGCAGTTGATTTTGATAGTCAATACTCCTGATAAAATCAGCATATAATTCATTGTTGGCCAATCATAGCAATACATTGTTTCAATCTGTGATGGCAGTTTGTGTAGTAAAGCATCATGGAATGTGTAGTCTTTTTACAACCTAAAACCATGTAAATAGTCCCGTATGGGTCTGTCTTCTGCAGCGCATGCAGACACATTCTCTAGGGGTGTGTAGTGTAGTGTCCTAGACTATTGGAGACCACATCTCAGCAGCCTGATAGGCTAGGACACGATGCTGCACATCCAGCCCTACAAAGTATGTACCTGCATATGCTGTCTATATGTTATACTTTAGGCAATAAAACAGAGCTTATAAACACTTCTTAATAAAAAAGTAAATAGATACAGAGGGATATTATATACCTAGTAACAGCCAGGAACCTTCCATATCCCTTTAACTTGGGTTGCCAGCTTGCAAGTCCCATTCAATGCACATAATGCTTCAGTTCATTCTATTGAAAGCAGTGGCACTGAGGAATGCCAGTAATACCCACTCGGAATGACTGTATCCCATACTTGCTGACCATGTCCCGTACATGGGCAGAATCTGACTCCTGATACTTGTCCATGCTCTTGCTGACCATTGATGATGACCGGGCACTGACCAACTCATTTGTTAGAGGCTCTCAGTAAAAAGCAAGCCTTGTTTTTCTCTAATTGTTTGTGGAGGGATTACCCGGCATTAGGGCTTGCATTGTGGTCAGCTGTTTTTAAATACTGCTTAGTTGTTGTGCACTTTAACCATACCCTGTCATATAATGACTGCAATTTATCCCAGACTTTTTTTTAATTCCTTTTTTTTCTTTCTATCAGAGCTTAGAAAGTGCTAATAAAACATAAGCACAGTATTTCTGATTGCAATTCTGATAAAGTGGTGATGCCAGCAGGCAAAATACTCCAAATCTAATGGAAATGAGATCCATAATGGCTAAACAGGTATTAACACAGCGTGAATCTGCTGGAGAAATCAATTTGTGTGCAGTAAAAGGAAGATGTCTCATTGGTCAATATTTATGGGTAAACCAAGGACACAATGTGCAGAGGAAAAATGCATCAAGACAGTGGACCTGTATACAATGGTGAGATACTGCTGGTGCAGCAGGTGCAAAGTACCAGCATATTGTGCCTCTGCTACCTGAGTAACGGGTTGGTAAGTATATTTATTGAAAGGTGATGTGATCATCTACTATACATATATTTTTTGTCTCTCTTTTTCTCATTTTATCTCTCTCTTCTCTGTCCCTCTCCTGTCTTCTCTCTCTTCTTCTTCTCCCTCTTGTCTTCTCTCATCTATCCTTTTTCTTTAACTTGTCATCAAACCCACTTTTTGGGGCCAGGGTGGGATTCCCCTGGACCCCACCACCAACGGCCCTTAAGGATCCATTAGTGTACTGTCAACACCCCCTGGACTCATGGACTCGGCTTTTTGTGGACAATTGACCATGGAGGGACTTAGCTATGTGGCTACCAACCTCAATTACAATGACCATGGGTGAGGAGCACTTTTTCCAGGTATGTATGGTGTAATGTTGGGCCATGGTTATGTATCCTGGGCCTCCGAGAGCCCATTCTAACTAGTCATTTGGGCATACCAGGCTCAGTGTCATTTTGGTAATTTTAACTGTTAATTTTGTGTTTACAATGTGCTTTTGGATGTGACACTATTATATAAAGTCTCTTCAGGTATTACAAACATATCTAGTGCAATGACATAGTACTACTGCTTGTGACTGTTGGTACCTAAGAGAAAACAATCAATTCTAAGGACTAATATAAGAAATAGTGAATTATTTAGTAGTACTGTATCTGTATGGATTTATACTATTCACGTGTTAGTTATTCAAAGTAGTCATTACTGCACTCTTCACAATTCACTGTGCAGCATCAATGTTATTATAAAGATAGCTAATATGACTCTTTAGAACCAAAAAAATTTGAGTGATGAGCAAAAAAATAAATACATTTTCCATGTTTTCTATCATTTTTGTATTTTGCACGCCATGTTGTTGGTCTAACTTTTATTTTGTTACTCACCATGACAATCCTGCTGTATGAGACCCCCACCCAGACATCTGGCTCCACATCTATTGTCTTGTCCACTTCAGTTCACATCATCATATCAATCCCTGCTGTGCCCAGATCCTGCTGGAGAAAACAGGACACCTCCAGCAGGACAATGCCTAACAATCCCCTGCTGTGGCCAGATTCTGCCGGGGGAAACCGCGTGCCTCCAACAGGACAATACCTAAAAATCAGCTGGTATGCCCAAATCCTGCCAAAGACAACTGCTAGGCCAGGATCACAGACTCCCTGGCATCTAGGGGCAGTGGAGACAGGATGTCTCCAAGTACCTGGAGCTAATCTTGACCCACATGGGGATTATTACAATGGTATATTTTGATTGATTAAAACAATTGTTCTTTGATGTTTAGCATATGAGAATGATATAAAAAGACCTGAACTAACCAATAAAGTTTACGCTCAGCTTTGGACACAAATGTATGTTTTTGTTTCCTTCTGGAGATAAAGCTTTTATTATTTTGCAATCATGTTAGAAGGGGATTGAAGAAATGGATTTGATATACAGGTAAAGACCACGGAAGAGCAGATTGTATGAGTTATACTGATCCTGTGTTCTTGATTTCCTGCTGGTGGTCCAGGCCTGTATGCTGGTTACCGAGAATCCCAGCCCTGTACAATCCCGAGGAATCATTCCTGAGCTCTTATGCAGGAATTTTGGGGTTAAAGCTGACTCCCCTCCCCTGGGTTGTGACATGTGTCTTCTTCTCTCTTCTTTTCTCTTTATTTTTCTCTCCTCTCACTCTTTTTCTCTTTTCTCTCTTTTTCTCTTCAAATCTCTCTCCTCTCTCTCTCTCTCGTCACTTATCTCTCTCTATCTCTTCACCTTCTCTTTCTTCACCTCTGTCTTATTCTTCTTCTCTATCATCTATCTTTCCTCCCAACCTCTATTTTTCTGCCATTTGGACTTCCACATACTAGACAGCATAAGGAAACGGCCTAATTTCCCTACACTTTGCAACCAAAGCTCGGCATTAAATATGTAGCCACAAAGCGCTCCACACTAGGCAACAGTTTGAGATGAGAAAAGTTTCAACCTAAATATGGTGGAAAAAACAGCTATATTTATTGTAAGTTTTCTCAGAAAATATAAACTTTTTTTTAGATTACATTAAACTGTTATACTCTTCTTCACAATTGCAATATTACAGTTGTACTTTAATGGGCCACTGACACTATATTATATTATATGCTAAAGAGTGCAAATTGCATAGCATTAATTTTTCATATCCCTCACCTCCCCAGCCTTCTTCTCCACCCACTTCAAAGAATTCACTATTTATTAACTATGCTGGGTCTCTACCTTGTCCTGATGAAGTGGCTTGTGTACCTTAATGAAGCTGTGAGCTATACCATGCAGGGTCACCCAAGATGGGCAGATCATAGCACAGAGGTCAGACAAATCGAGATCCACTGGAGTAGGAACTTGCAACCCACTGCAGTATCTTTGTTAAGATAATCTTATGGATAAGTATTACCAGAGACATCACAATAGATGTGCCTGGCGTGCTGCAGTCCATAGGGTCATGGAGAGTCAGACACGACTGAACATCTCATATCTTGTATCTCTCTTCTCACATGCACTAATTGCATTTGCTGTTTAAACTGATATTTGTGGCGGTCTGTTGAGACACCCTCCCTTAAAGCCACTAAAGCTTGCTCCTCCAAGTGCTTGCCAACCTTCTTCATTTCTTCTTATGAAACTACACTGATCTGATTTCACTCCCTGTATAGATGTTTATCGGAAAAGTGGGGTGGAAATAGTACAGACAAATAAAAGAACGGAAGATGAGCTCAGGGTAGCGAAATGATGAGGTGAATGAGAATAGGAACAGAGAAAGCTGGATAGGTAAAGGATGAATGGCTGGAGGGAGTTTGTATGTGCAAGCGCAACTGGGCAGCCCTACCATAAGCTGACCAAAGCTCTGCATCCCCTGAAGTAATGCATTTTCATCACTACCATTGCTTATTAATAACCTAAGTAGAAGATAGTAATCTAAAATTGGCAGTACGCAACATGCTGAAAGCAGTTTCCCATCTATCTTCTTCCCCTGTGAGGCATGTGACAAACTACTCGCCTACCAATAAGACTGTCATAATTCCCCATCAGATTACCCCAATCCCTGTTTGAACATTGTCATAAAAGAGACTTGTTTTATTTTTTTGTTTGTTAGCTTCCCCTTACATTACCCTACTATGATCCCTGGGTAGTGTATACCCGTTGCCCCATTCACATTCCCAATGAAATTCCCGACTGTACAGTGGCACTGCTGTTCTAGTGCAAACTCCCTAGGAGTTGATCAGAGGATCTACAGTGCCGTGGGAACTAGGTTATCAACCTGTGTAGTTATGCAACTCATTGTATGGAAAACAACAGAGGTTAATAAGGGTTCAGTGCTGTAACAGATACCCCTTTGATCCATGATTTGCATGTGTTCCAAGCCTCTTCAGCCCTGCTCTGGTCCATAACAGTGGTGGCACTACCGCTAGCAGCCCGTAAACATGTTATAACACACAACATTGGGGGTTTAGATGGAATGGGGAGGATTGAGGTCCTTGCTGACAGCTACTGACCTGTCCATAATAAGGGCTACTAGCTCAGTAAGTGGTCAAGTGCTGGCATGAAAGGGATTTCTGATCAGGAATTCCTATTGGCTACATGACCATTGGTAGTCACGTACCCAGCCCAGTAGCCTCCATGTTGGATTTCCATAGGTAAGAGGAACCTTATTGATTTGTTTACTCTCAATTCCCAACAGAGACAGCCCCTCCTGATTGGCTCAGAGGGTAGCCACCACACCAATGGGAAGCCGCTGACAGCGCCAGACAGTGATTGGTCAAGAGGTTTTGATTAACCAAAAAGTATTGTTCAGTGGGCTGTAAGAATGTTGGAGACGGAATAAAGTGTTATGCTTTGCTGGAGATACACTTTTTTGTCTTTATTGGGGGAAAATGGAAACAGTCCAAACTGATTAAAAATCACCCTGTGACCGCTGGGAGACGAGGACTCGCTTGGAGCCTGAGCTTCTTTTCCGGGTCCAAAACAATGAATAATTTTTCTGCTGCCATCATGGGCCAGAGAAAGGAGGAACTGAGGAGAATTTCTACTACATGCAAAGAGATTTGATTGCTACTTGTTCTCACATATAATTTCTAGTAAAAAGAATGTTTAAAATTAAGAAAAATAAAAAAATTAATACATTTTGAAAAAAATCACAGTTAAGGTTTAAATCAAAAACATTAAAACACAGAAAATGAAAAGGACTTGCAACATGAATGCGTATGACATCATCATTCATTGAATCACATGACATGTCTATTTTCTGTGTTTAAAACCTACACTGTAGTTCAATGCACTTTTTTACCCAATGAATAGACTATACTTTGAGTTTATTATTTTTCACCTGGTATTTTTACATTGAATGATTCTTCTTCTTGTGGGTCGGTGTATTGATGTGTCAGTGTGTTTTGTTTGTGTCCTTGGATGATTCATATTTATGCATCACTAAATTGCATTCCCATTTTATCTAGTAATCTTCTTCAATCAGCTTCACACGATACAAAATTATTTTGATGCAAACTCACAGCTCCCTTCATCTCTCTGAAATCTTAATTTATTCCTGTTCTCTTTTCTTATTTCACTGGCTCCAGGTCACAAAGTCTCCTGGCAGCCATGGCATATCATGGTAAATACCATTTATATCAATAGTATTTTTTAACAAAATGTTTTAAGTTACATTTTTGTCAACAGTATAGGTTAAAGTTGTAGGGCAAAATGTAAAGAATTAATGTGCTCAATTTCTTCTATATGATCTTTTGAATAACAAAAATGTTGTTGTATATTAAAAAAACAAAACCACTGCCTCTAAAAGTTTTACTTATATAAGTGACTGGCGTTGCGGTGTATTTTCTTTTTTTTTCTTCTGTGAACCCTTTAGCCCCCCTAAGCCTTCTGTGGCCCCTCACAGACCTCTGCGGCCTCCCTCAGCCCCCTGTGGCCCCATGTGGCCTCCTCGGTCCTTGCGGGCCCCTATAGCCCGACGAGAATCTCTGCAACCTCCCTCATCCTTTTGTGGCCCACTCGGTCCTAGTGGGCCAATGTGGCCCCCCGCTGACCTCTGCGCCCCCCCCCCCCACGGGCCTCTGTGGTCCCCCTCGGCCCTCTGTGGCCCCTCTTCACCCCAGGAAGTGGAATGCAGCATCAGGCAGGTAAGAAAGTATTTATATAGGTGTGTATAAATATATATACACATATACAGTGTAAAGATTGTAGACCTACACAAGGCTGGAATGGGCTATAAGACCTTCGCCGAACAGCTTGGTGAGAAGGTGACAACAGTTGGTGCAATTATTCGCAAATAGAAGAGGCACAAAATAACTATAATAACTGCCAGTCTCCCTCGGTCTGATGCTCCATGCAAGATCTCACCTCGTGGAGTTTCAATGATCATGAGAACGGTGAGGGATTAGCCCAGAAATACATGGGAGGATCTTGTTAATTGTCTCAAGGCAGCTGGGACCATAATCACCAAGAAAACAATTGGTAACACACTACGCCGTGAAGGACCGAAATCCTGCAGCGCACGCAAGGTCCCCCTACTCATGAAAGCACAGGTACAGGGGCGTCTGAAGTTTGCCAATGAACATCTGAATGATTCAGAGGAGAACTGGGTAAAAGTGTTGTGGTCAGATGAGACTATAATCAAGCTCTTTGACATCAACTCAACTCGCCGTGTTTGGAGGAGGAATGCTGCCTATGACCTCAAGAAAACCATCCCCACCATCAAACATGGAGGTGGAAACATTATGCTTTGGGGGTGCTTTTCTGCTAAGGGGACAGGTCAACTGCACCGCATCAAAGGGACGATGGACGGGGCCATGTACTGTCAAATCTTGGGTGAGAACCTCCTTCCCTCAGTCTGAAAATAGGTCATTGATGTGTATTCCAGAATGACAATGACCCAAAACACACAGCCAATGCAACAAAGGAGAGTGGCTCAAGAAGAAGCACATTGAGGTCCTGGAGTGGCCTAGCCAGTCTCCAGACCTTAATCCCATAGAAAATCTGTGGAGGGAGCTGAAAGTATATATATATATATATACACACACACACATCATCGCATATATAGTTGTGAGCAAAAAAAATTTGCTAACTCAATGTTAAATTTAAGCAGCCTGATTGGCTATTGTTGTCGTCGGCAGCATTGTGATTGGTTGCTAGATTCACAGCTTGCTCTTTGACTGGCTGTGCGGATGCCTCGGCAGCAGGGGTGAGTTAGTGTAGTGTAACAGTATGGAGAGTATGGAAGGTACATTAACCTGACCGAAACCAGGGAGGAGAATGGGGAGGCGAGTCAGGAATACCGGGAGCAGAGCTAAGGACAGCAAGCACCAAGCACAAGAGGTCCCGTCAGGACGCCATCGAGCATCGCCTCCCTGCTCACTGCCTCTGTGATCGATAACAGAGGCAGGAATGAAGCTCAAGCTGCTGCTGGGGATGTTGCACATCCCGCGCCATGCATGAGGTGAGACCGGCTCCCTTCCACAGCCTCCTCCCCTAGGCTGAAGTTCATGGTGCCCCGGTGTGCTGAGGGGAGAGGAGCTGCAGAGTGGCCCACTTATCCCCAACACACACATTTCCAGCACACATCTACTCACCATCATCCCCCACACGAACACAAACTAATTTACTACACAAACTCACATGTACACTCATCTATGAGATCTGGTACACTCATCACCAAAACATACCCATCATCCTCATCCCCAAGGCACAATCCAAAATACGTGCACACTAACAACTCATATATGGACAATTACCCCTAAACACATACATTCCTCATAACATACACAAACACACTCATCCACAAAACACTGACACACTTATTAACACAACAGACACAGGGGAGGGGGAGGGGTGGAAAGAGGCACATGGGGAGGGAGAGGGGTGGGAAGAGACACAGGGGAGAGAGACACAGGGGAGGGAGAGGAGGGAGAGGAGAGACACAGGGGAGGGAGAAAGAGACACAGGGAGGGTGAGGAGGGAGAGAAACAGGGGAGGGAGAGGAAGGGGGTGAGACACAGGGGAGGGAGAGAGGAGAAAGAGGAGGGGGAGAGACACAGGGCAGGTGGGAGAGACACAGGGGAGGGAGAGGGGTGAAACACAGGGGAGAGAGAGAAGGGGAAAGAGACAGTAGAGGGAGGGGGAAAGAGACATGGGAGGAGGGGGGAGGAGACACAGGGGGGGAGAGAGGGGAAGAAACACGGGGAAGGAGAGGAAGTAGAGGGGGGAAATCCCATTAAGTAGAGGGGGGACAGGTAGAGGGAAGGGAGGGACAGGGGGGAAAGAGACATAGGGGAGGCAGTAGAGGGGGGGGGGAGAAGCTTGCATTGAGCACCTCCCGTCAAGTAGAGGGGGGAAGAGGCCCGCAATGAGCGCCAATGATCGAGGCCCATGATGATCATCGCAAGCTCAGGGGGGAGAGGCTTGCAATGTGTTGCAAACAGCAATGCCAGGCTTCAAATTTTATTGCCGTCATTTTTGACGGGCAAGTCGCTAGTATATATGCAGCATATAGGTGTGTGAGGGTCAACAGACACACTGCAGTTGAGCAACTCACTGTCCAAATGAACCAGGGGGCTGCCCGACGTGTGTCTAAAAGGACAGTACAGCGAACCCTGTTGCGTATGGGGGTCCAAAGCACACGGCTGGTCACTGCACCCATGCTGATGAGGCTTCATCAGCAAAAACGGTTTCAATTTGCACGACAGTACCAAAAGTGGATCTTTTTTCATTGGCAAAGGGTTACCTTCTTTAAAGAGTGACATTTTCTGCTCCATCGACTGGACGGATATTGGCGTGTCAGGAGCAAAACCTCAGAGAACAAACAAACACTCTGTAACCATTGTTGTAAGAACACAAGCTGGTGGCGGCAGCGTTGTGGTCTGGAGAATGTTTAATTGGCATTGTCTGGGTCCACTCCTTGCAGATCGAGTATACCCATACATGTGACTGTCATCTCTGGAGCGGATGGGAATTTTCAGTAGGGCAATGCCATATGTTATACTGCCAGGAGTGTCCGGGAGTGGTTGCAGGAAAAAAATGAAGACTTCCAAGTACTTCCCTGGCCTCCAAATTTCCCAAAATGTAACCCCATCGAACACCCGTGGGACCACATGCATCGCCACGCACTCTTCAGCCGCTGTCGGATGCACTGCTGTCTGCTTGGCTCCAGATACTCTTGACAACCTTACAGCATCTTATTGCCTCACTCTAGGACCATCCCTCCACCCTGTAGAGGATGTCACCGGAAAGTGTAGCTTGTGTGTCCAAGAGCTGTGCTGCAGGCAGAGGAGCTTTGCTCAGTCAGGAGGTAGGAAAGGGTAGCAGCAAGAGGATCAGCTATGGAAAGGGGTCTTGTTGGGGAGCAGATATGTGGAGGTGCTGCTATGGGAAGGGGTCTCAGGAAGGAGCACTGGGAGAGTTGGTACCAGGGCTGGGGGACACATTTTTTTTTGTACAGGGGCCCTCTATATCCTCTAGCTCCTCCACTATTGGAAACTAAAATGGTAGATTTCAAGATTTTGCAGCAACATAATTGCACATAAAAATTATTTATTATTTATTTTTTACATTTTAAAGGAGCACTAAGCCCCACATTTTAGTATGCTGTTTAGTAGATCTAGCCTTAGTAATGGGAACATATTCTTAGAAAATAAAAAATAAATAAATACAGCCTTTCATTTATTAACTGATATATGTTTCTTTATCTTTACTGTGTGCATCTACGTAAGTAATAAGTATGTATGTAATAAGTAAGCAATAAGCAAATATTGCACCCAGTAAAACAAATATTTAATTTAATAGTTACACATTAAAGGCTAGTATTTTTTTTTCCAGTCTAGTTCTTCAAAAGGGCATGTTACAAACATGAGACATCAAAGGATGTGAACAATTTAGTACGTAAAATTAAGACAAATTGCTAAATATTGTTTATGTACCCTGGATTACCAAACTGATTATTCCAACTGCCATAGAGAAGTTGACAATTAAAAAAAAAAAGAAACAAAAAAATCTATATATATTTATGTGTATATATATATATATATATATATATATATATATATATATATATATATATATATTGTGACAAGGATGGCGGATTTTTATAACAAAAGGTTCTGCAACACATAAATTTATGATGCAGGAGACTTGTTTATTTTAGGGCTCATAAACAAGGGTCCAGAAGTAGTAATTAACGTTAAGAAAAAATGTAAAATAAAAATCTTCATAAACGTTCTTACTAAACATTCAGGAACACCCTGGCTACACCCGGGCAGCTTCTCTGCTCCGGAGAAATATGATTCACAAAGAACAAAATGAATCCTGTCGTGCTACTTCAAGCGGAGGTTCTTGAAGATCAGATTCACCAATCTCTGATATGAGATATAGTGCCACCTTGTGGCCAGGATACAAACAGTCTCTTTTATGTGGTATAGTGTCACCTTGTGGCCAGGGTACCGGCCCACCCTTCTCTCTGAGTACCCACCCCAAGGGACTCTTGTAACAAGTACCAAGTATACTCTAGTACCAAGTATACAAGATAAAGTCTTGTGAAGCACCACAGTCTCTTCCCTGGGGTAATAAAGAACAAAAGGAGTTTCTGACCTTTCAGTATTGTAGTCGGCCTTGGAGATGGCTTCAGTGTGCAGCAAAGGTTCTCAGCAGATTGGACATGTTTCCAACAGCAGCTTCCTTGGTTTGTCTTTCTCTCTGATTCCAGCACCCACACTTCCTGTGTCTGTCCTTTTACATTCCCCCAGACTCCATTCTCTGGCTGTTAGTTCCTGGGGATTTAAATAGTCTGCTTGACACTTCAGGTGCAGATAATTGCTATAATTCTGTCAGCACTGGACTAATGGACCTGATCAGCCTAGTGCTGACATATCTTCCTTTTATGTAATGTATCCATGGGTCCGACTTTGTGACAATATATATATATATATATATATATATATATATATATATATATATAAAAAGAGTGAGGTAGCCGTGAATGTCCAGTAATCCAGTTGAATAATCAGAGTATTGCAGTGAATAGTGATACCTTTTTTATTGGACAAACGTATTCATAATAAAGCGACGAGCTTTCGAGAGATAATGCCTCTCTTTATCAAGTCAAAAAGCGATACTGATACAAGTATGAACTAAAAACAGTAAACAGAAAGAGATGGGGAAAAATAAAAAATGGGAAAAACAAGAAAGACAAAATTAATTGGCCAGAGTTAAGTGAGAAATAGACCAGCATTGTGAATAATGTCCTGATAGGTCAGTATGTCTATAGATCAGGTTGTAAATACTAACACAGCAGAGTAACATAAAGAGCAATACATTTCAGCATAGCATGTAGCTTACCAAAACAGTAATAGAAGGGGGGGGGGGGGAGGTATGTGGAATGTATGGGCTATAAGACATTAAGATAGTGGGCCAGAAAGCCTAAGTCAATGTTAATGCCCAAATCCTTTGTATTAAACAATGTTAACATTTTTTAATTCAAAGTTTTCCGCTGTTGGATAGTTCTGAAATTCGGTCTGAGTACTTTTATTTTGAGGTTCTGGATGGAGTGAAATGGTGTCCAACTGGAGTACAATAGCTGTCTTCATGGTGCTTTTTGATGGAGCTTCGGTGGAGGTTCATTCGCATGTGTAGTTTCTGGCTGGTTTCCCCAATGTAGAACCCCCTTTCACATACAGTACATTGTATCATGTACACTACATTTGATGATACAATGTACTGTATATATATATATATATATAGCATATATATTTGAATGTATGCATATAGAGCATATAGTTATTTCTCATTATTATCAGCATGCCATGCACCGATACCATTAACTAGTATAATTAATATGCTACACATAGAGAAAACACCAATTACTTAAGAGGGTGACAAGTCCAATGATTCTGCTAATTCACAGGCAATCAGTAAATGCACTGTAGCGAGCTCCTAAATGAGATCAGCATGATGAGAATGTGCTGTGACATTGTTATGGGTAATTGATGCCAGTTCCCATTAACCCAGGAATAAATGGAAAAGTCAGCTTGGGAATAGAGTTCACAAGGTCATAGATCATAAAGGGACAATCTTCAGGATTCAAATTATAATTGGCATTGTCTAAGTGGTTTACATAGCATTGTAACTTTACAACTAATACTCTTGTTTTTCTGACTGTGTTATGGATACCATTGTATGCCCTCAGATCATGGAAATTGATTTTTGACCATTCTTTTTCCAATCATATCTGGACACCAGTTCAAAGCCTGGTCTACATTCTCTACCTCTGTCTAGTTGGTCCACCTCCTATTCGGCAACAACAGGCATAACCGTTTTCTCTGGTCATATATTATGGACCTAAAGCAGTAGAGTAGCCCGTGCCTCATCAAGGCCAGCTACATAGTGCAAATTAATCCTGCTTGCAGTTTCCCGCTACATTGTATTATTAAGGAGAACTCTCCGAATTTAGAGGATTTCTGAATAAATATGAGATTGTTTGAGCTCAGTCCCTCTACCTATACAGGAATAAATGGAAAAGTCAGCTTTGGAATGGAGTTCATAATGTCATAGATCATAAATGGACAGTCTTCAGGATGCAGAACATGATTGGTATTGGCTACGTATGATTGGTAAGTGGTTTACTTACATATAGCATTGCAACTTTACAACACTAGGGCCCCTATTCAATGAAATTTGCAACAGTTACAGAGCGATTCCATTGACCAAGCCCGCAACTACCTGACCGAAAGCCTAAACCATAAACCATGCATTTCAGAGCATGATCATGATCAATTAAGCAAGGCCGTAACTACCGATTTAGAAACAGCCAATAGTAAATGAGACCGTCATCATGACGTCAGTATAACATGGAGGTGAAACGTCAATCAATTAGCATTTAGAAGCCCGATATGCGATCAGACAATGTACAAAATAATAAAAATGAATGACAATACTGTTCCAGTCAATGTGAGTGGCCTGATATGTATTAACTCCTTGATTACCGAGATTGATATAACAAGCAAATGTAACGTAAAAATAAAAAAATTTATTGCAGATTTGCGAGCTTGTGACAATTGTGCAATTAAGTCTAATGTCTTTTATAGCTTTCCCCGTCTTTTAAAGTGCAGTATTGAATTTTTTATTTGCATTTACAGTGCTATGAACAGGTTTTTAACCCCTTTGCACGTCCTATCTGGTACTCATAGGATTTTCTTCTACATTTACCATTTTCGGGTGTGAAAATATTTGCGGGCTTGAGGAATTGTAGCAATTGAATGGCGATTTGTGATTTGCCATTTATGGGCTTGATAGATCAAACGCTTAGATGGGTTAGAGTTACGATTTTGACAACCGCAGGGATTTTCAGCCTGTAACCCGCAATCGTTTGCAGGTAACTAAAAGAAACCAATTGAATAGCAAATTAGTTTACGGGCTACATTACAGGCTCCAGTAACGTTCAATTGCTCAATTGAAAAGTGGCCATATTATATTGCAATCTTTCATCTTTGTTTGCAGGTATTTGTTGCCTTAAAAACTTGTAAAAATATTGTAATCCAGTTGTCTACAGGTTTTATCATATTATGTTTTCCAGAAGATAAATTCAGTTTCCATGAAGATTACTTTTTTTTTTTTACTTTCTCCTTGTGCCATACCAGTTCAATGGGCACCATTATATGAAAATAACATATTTGGTTCAATTATGGAGCACAAGCTGTCTAACTAAAAATATACATCATTATGAACACACCTTGTCCGAGCAAAGACTTATGTGCTGTGGGGGTGCTTTATAGATGGTACTGGATTTCCTGGAATTGACCATGACTTGTGACTTCTACTATCTTATTGAGATGAATCTGACCTTATGCTTGTCTTATAATTTCTCCTGTTTGCTGACTACCAAGACCTTTTGCCAGTGACCCATATTCTACAGCTAACCAAATCTGAATTGCGGTGGTGGTGGGGTCTCATCTTTCTATCTCTGTCTCACATGGGTCGTTTTCCAATATTACATTTCTTTGCCTACATAGAGCACCAAACCTTGTGATGTTACTTCTTGCAAGAAACTTACTCAACAAAATTGGAATATATGTATTATTTTCCAAGTAGTCATTTCTACTACAGTAACTTACATTTTGTCCTGCTGAGTATGACTTGCTTGGCCTATCTTTTTCCCACCTTTCAGTTATATCTCAATCACCTCCTTAGTCACAAGTTGCTCTACCTCTCTTTCTTCAACATACGACCATACACATTTGTTAAGACCCTTTTTGAAGTTGGAGATTTGTGACACAAACATGTAACAGCTACATCGCCATCACCTTCTCACCTAAAAGTTATAGTCTTAATTTTTTTATGCAGTCACCAACAACACCGATCAACTTTGTGCCTTTAAATGGTCAACTTAGCAATAATCAGGAATGTATGGCTTGTTTGTTAATTATCTTTCTGTGCTGAAAGATGTGGTTATGAATGTATCCTATTGTGAGTGATCAGACCACCATCAATAAAGCAGTCCCCTCACTTTTTGTCTCTATGAACCCAGTCAACACCTACATTTTAATATCTCACAAGAGCTGGCTCCTATTTTACTAGGCAGTGTATATATTTTTGACCATCTTATAATAGTTTGTTTATTGAATCCATTATGAGAATTGAACATATTAAATTCTGTATAAAAAGTCTTTCTACTTGACTTCTGTCATATCAGCAAATAGAATGCGGCTGTTCTTTCACAATTCAACATTCGAAACATATTTTAATACATTCCAACTGTATAAATGTGAACTGCATTGATATTTGAAAAATAATTAAACTTAGCAACTCAATACATTTGCTAAGGCATTTGGAGAGGTCTTCAGCACCTCTGGTCAAACATCTGAGGCCTCCTCGTTGCTGCACATTGTGAAGGGTTCCTGATCTGTCAGAGAAGATTAAGTTAGAGTTGGTAATATAGGGTATGAGTGAAGTCTTTAATGGGTTGTGTACTCTGTGCATCTTAATGGAAATAATGGTGTAATGTCAATGTGAACGAAAGACAGCTTCCTGCAAACTGATGTCCAGGTTCCAGCACTCAAGGAAGATCTATCTGAAGAAAAGGACCTTATGCTCTACTTACACAAGGTTGTCCTCCATGGCCTCTGTCACACCCTCCAACATGAATATTCATCCTTACCATTTGTTGTTAGAATCTTAATCCTTGTAATTTATTTATACAGTGCGAAAATATCCCATAGCGTTAAATAAATTGAAGACTAAAAACACATTGGTATGCAAGGTGTTGTTGAAGGAAATAATTACTTGGTGACTGTCTGGCCACCAGCAGGGTCTATAGATATTAGGTTTCAATGTGTCTCATAGAATACACAGTGGACATTATGGAGCATAGTTGTAAGAATGTCTCTGCAGATGAATTTACAGAGGTTTTTTAGGTTGTGAAGAGTGGAGGAGAGTCTGAGAGAGCAGGGTAGAGAATTCCACAGGGTAGAGTCAGCACAGGAGAATTTCTGTAGGTGTGGGAGGGACTAGGTAATGATGGATGGATAAAGGCATTATCATGGAGTCAGTTATGGAAATATTTTGAGATCAGATGACAGATGTAGGAGGTTGTGGTATTGTCAATGGCTTTATATGGGAATGACAACATTTTGAATTTAATTCTTGAAGGTAGCTAGTGATGGGGTTGGCAAAGTGTAGCAACAGGGGAGAAGTCACTTGCAAGATAAGGAATTCCATTATCTTTATTCAAGGTCCCAGAGTACAACCTACCTGCTCTATTTTCTGGTCAGTCTAAACCATATTTCCTCACCAATATTTGTATATTCTTACTACAAATATATCCCCTTTGTATTTACAGTACACCATACCATCACTTTTTTGTTTTTTCACTACCAGTCATTCAGCTACCACAATAATGTAGTGAGTCGGTTCCACGATTGTGGGTCAACAATAATATATATTAATTCTATTCACTATTACCTGCCAACATCAGCAGGCTAATTTATATATTTACCCACTTATATATTCTACAAGTTGCACATTATCTTAATAGATATATCTCCAATATATTGGACTTCAGATCCAGCCAACTTATCTCATTTTGTATAGAAATTTATGGGATACTGATAGAGTCACAGAGAAAATTACTATGCTATTCCTTCTAGCACTCTGATCCTCTATTTCTTATAACTCATAACATAAGGTTTTCCCCTTATACTATATAATATGTATGATCAGAACTATTATCACTATGTCTTCTCTTTGAAATATCATATGACATTACATTCCCAAATCCTTGTACTATTCAATTATTGACTCAGACTGAACCGTTTATATCACTTGGTTCATATTAATTTGATCTATATCAAACACATATTTATAGGAGGCCTGTCTCTCTATTAAAACATGGCCTCTACATAACCACGATTCCAGTATTGGTTTCCAAGGCAACCAAACTACTATATAAGATGAGCGACGACACTATCGCCTCCCCCTTTGAAAAAGACGTCACAGCACGTTGAAACGCGTCAGGCATAGGCGTTTACACGCATACGTGCGTCATTACGCACGACGCTGTCCACGCTATATTAGGAAGTGAAGCCATGCAGCATTAGCGTCTCTATTAAGAAACATGGCACTAGTTAGGTAACTCGTTTATAATTTAGTATGGTGTACTTAGAAGTATCCAGGACGAATGCATAGGCCACTTGATGCTAAAGAAGCCAATAATAGACACTAGGAGATAAGTGTATCCTATAATGGGGAACTAAAAAGGTTATATCAGCCCACAACAAGAGTCTATCCCTTTAATGAAGACATAAATACTGTCAAATATTTGTCACAGACCATTATGTGGGTGTAAGCAGTTATAACGTATTAGGATTGGCATGTTACAATCCCAAGAATTATATATAGGACACATACCAAAGAATAAGTCTCCTATAGCTCTCATATAGAGATATCACGATTACCTGGCTCCTTTTTTCCATCAAAAGCAGTACTTGCTTCCATCTACCATACTAACCCCAATATTTTTTCACTAAAGCAAGTCTGTACTAAATGCCCTTTTGGGTAAACTATACCAAACAGACTGTGTGATATATTGGTACAGAGTTACCTGTAGTGGAACATTATATTTCTCCTCAAATATTCTAGAGATAATTCTAGTCTCTATATATTTGTCTAAAGTGAAATTTATCACTATCTCTCAGAGGAGACGTCTCTTTTTCCATTGTTTTTAGAGTGTTTTTAATCTTCCTTTTTTATTTTTCGTCGTTGTCATTACTTAATTATGAATTTAATAAACTTGTTGGCCAAATTGTAAATATACCCTGTTCATAAGTCTATTCAATTTAGTGGAAAACACTACAAGGGAATTCACTCCCTAGGAATATAAGTATTACATGCTCTTAGTACAAAAAAATAATTACTTACATTTTAATGCAACATTTGCATCTCTCTCTTTCAGTCTCAACAGACACGGCCTGAAAACTCTGCATCGCTACAGCAATTTCCACACAACAGATTTCAACTAAAGAGGTACAGTATTACACATTAAACAAAAAATAAAATACTGCTATTTACACATATCAAACAGAAGGACCTATACAGTTTTTTGTCTGACTTTGTGGAAACGTACTGCAACCTAACTAACAATATAAGTGTAACCCCATAACCAGAAAAACCTAATAACAACATTGCCACATGCAAAACAGGAGAGCAACAACAACAAAAAACCCTAATGCCAACAGTGTTGCACACAAAATTTTTAAAAAAGGATGTTAACATATACACAATTTAAAGATATATATACGCTTTCTCCTGCACAAACGTTTAAGCCCAACTCCATACCCTAAACACTTAATGACAACAGTAACGCACAAAAAATAAGATAAAACACATGGAAAATAGAAGGAACTATCATCTTTCTTGTGCCACTTTCACAAAATACACTGCAACCTAACTAAGGGTCTCATTCAATTGCAATTCGCCCAATTGAATAGAGATTTATATAAGCACATAGCATATTTATTTTATAGAGCTTTGTAGTTACTGAAGTTCTATCCAAAAGTAAGGTCTTCACTAGCTAAAAACTAAAAGAAAAAATATATACCCACTGCTTATACAGATCCTTATGCAATTGTAAACATTGCTATTGAATGAGGCCCTACGTTCATAACTCCAAACTCATAAAGCTAACCTCATAATGGAAACAGTGTTGCACACAAAACAGGATAGTAGAAAAAAAATATGCAGTTCAAAAAAATAATTACAATAAGGAGAAAAAATATTAATATTATATTTATATTTACAGATTAATATGGCAGATACTGACAAGAAACAGGAAAAGTAAAGACATCAAACTAGAGAACGTCAAAAAACATGGGCAGGGCATCAGGCGCCGGAGCAGAAGGCAATTCAACGACAAAAAGAACGCAAAAGACTTGCAAGCAAAAGACTATCAGCTGACAAACTAAAATCCAATCCCAAAAGGCAACTAAAAAACAAAAGCATTTAGAAAATGTTGCTGAACAATCAGATAAGATTTCTAATGATGATTTAGAGAGTCATATTGATATAGGTTCTCACAATTGTCCTTTACTTAAATCTTTAGCAGTAGAGGTTCATAATTGTGGTGATATGAATATTGTCTGTCAGATTTGTGGGGCTTATCATTTCAAACAGGAAAGACCCAGAGAAGGCGAGTTCTTTAGTTGCTGTCAAAAGGCAAGGTAAGACTTCCAGAAAGACAACAATTCCCACATATTTACAAAGCATTATGACTGAGCCTACTTTTCCCAACTACCAAAATTTCAAAACAAACTTAAGATCCTATAATAGCGCCATATCCCTTGTATCTATGGGTGCAACAACTATATGTCTTAGATATAATGGAAGCTGTTGACCAACGTATGCAGCTACAAGAAAATAAAAAATGCTTACCCATTGTTTTTATAGAGCTTGATAAAATTATGTCTCAAAACCCATACTCTCAAGCCTATAAAAAATTGACAGAAGTAGAAAAGGAACAACAAACTGATGCAGAAATAGATCAATTGCCAATCCCAAAGGTCAATATGGTGCTTAAAAGAGATCGCCATACTGATAAATGCCGCTATAACTTGCCAACATCAAATGACAAAGGAAAACCACCATTTCAGAGAGATATTAGAACATATCCAAGAAATGAGGAGCAACCTTTCATTAATATAAGTATCTTAAGTACCAATTTGGATCCAATGACATATCCCATATTTTTTCCACATGGGGAAGCAGGTTGGCAACCCAAATTAACCATTCAGAGTTACCCAAATTCAAAAGTTTGTGTGAGAAATAATATATCCATGCTTGAATTTAAAGTGGCTCAAATTGCCATTTGAGATGGATTCAATCCCATTTTATGTGACGGAAAGCTGACACAACAATGGATCATTGATTCATATTTACAAGTTGAGGCAAATCATTTAAACTTCATCAAATATCAACAAGATAAACTACGCTTAGAACAGTATTGTGGATTGATGGATTATGTTGCTGAGGTTGCTACAACCAGAGAGCTGCCAGCTATCAAATCCATCATTTTACTATCTTCTTTCCAGGGATCTCCTCGAAATATGTGAGAAAGATACAATGATGCCATGGCTATTGTAACTAAATTTGGAAAACCAGATTTATTTATTACTTTTACATGTAATCCACAATGGCCAGAGATTACACACAATCTGCTAATTGGACAAACTGCTTCCAATAGACCAGATTTAGTGGCAAGAGTTTTTAAAATCAAATTAACTGAATAAATACGTGACATAACCATAACTCAGTTATTTGGCAAATGTCTGTCTTATGTTTATACCATCAAATTTCAAAAAAGAGGCCTTCCACATGCACATATTCTTATAATCCTTCAAGAGAAAGATAAATTGGATACTGGTGACAAAGTGGATTCAGAAATTATTGCTGAACTACCAGATACAGAAATACATGGTAGACTATATGAGATTGTAACTCATCGTATGATTTATGGACCGTGTGGAGACATTAATCCACAGTCACAATGTGTGGAAAATAACAATAGTACTATAGAATTTCCAAAAGATTATAGAGACAAAACTTATGCTAATTGTGATGACTATCCATTATATAGAAGAAGAGAAGGACCAACTGCCATTATTCGTGGAGAAAAGGTAGATAACATATATGTGGTACCGTACAAACCACATTTACTTATGAAGTATAATGCACACATTAATGTGGAAGCTTGCACTTCAATAAAATCCATTAAATATGTCTACAAATATATTTACAAAGGCTATGATGCAGCTATTGTAGTGGTCAAAAGTGCTGAAAATAACGAACAAAGTGAGTTAGTACACGATGAATTTGCATCTCATGTAGATGCTCGCTATGTAAGTGCGCCAGAAGCAATGTGGCGTCTTCTAAAATTTGAAATGCATTATCGCTCACATGCAGTATATCGATTAGCTGTACATTTGCCACAAACACATGGGTATTTCCATGTTGGAAATGAAACAAATGCTTTGCTGCAAAGTGAGCCGTACCAAACTACACTAACTGCATGGTTTCAATTAAATTCTACTGACTTAGAGGCAAGGGAATTGTTATATATTGACATTCCATACCATTATGTTTATGGCGAAAACAAAAAAGACGTGGAAATAAAATAATCCCAAGAATTTACACTGTAAGTCCAAGAGACCTTGAACTTTTCTGCTTACGATTACTACTTCTAAATGTTCCTGGTGCACAAAGTTTTGAACAGTTAAGAACTGTTAATGACATAGTTTATGACACAGAAGCCTCCTAGCTGATGATACAGAATGGGAAAGAAATCCAAATGCATTAGCTTTGTGGGACAAATGTAAAAGAAATATGGCTGAAGACTTTTTGCAATGATACAATGAGGCTATTGCACAATTAAAAGCATTAATTGAAATCCAAGAGGTCTTTTTAACTCATGGATTAAGTTGTGCAAGTTTTAATCTGCCAGATCCAGGTCTGATAGACGACATAAACTTTGAAGACCATGACACTGAGCTGCAAAGAGAAAGAACTGAAAAAAGACTTGCAACTTTAAATACATTACAATTGCAAGCATTTAATTTTAATCAAAAATGCCCTGGATGATGACATGCTCAAAGAGCGTTATTTCTATCTGGATGGAACTGGCGGATCAGGAAAAACGTATCTATATAATTTATTGATGAGTTTTGTTCGAGCACAAGGTCAAATACCACTGCCATTCGCAACCACTGGTTTTGCCGCACTTTTGTTAGAAGGTGGAAGAACTGTGCATAGTGGATTTAAACTGCCTGTTCCTATTTTGGAAACATCAGTGTCGGATATTCAAATGACATCATTACAAGCAAAAAAAATTAAAAAAAGTAAATTAATTATGATAGATGAAGCTACAATGATCTCCCTCTGGAATGCCATCACATATTTTGCAGCTAAAGAAAGGTGCAATTGTCATGTTATTGTGAAATATGAACCCAAAAAAAGGCCTATGTAATGGGACCAGATTTAATGATCAAGAATTAAAGGACCATTTCATACCTGCTGAAATTCTAACTGGTACCCATAAAGGAGAGAGAGTTTTCATACCAAGAATAGATTTGGGACCAAGTGAAAGTAGCATTTGCCTTGACCATTAATATATCACAAGGACAAACTTTCAAATCTGTGGGTATCTTTTTAGAAAAACCAGTATTTGCACATGGCCAGCTGTATGTTACATTCTCAAGATGCAAGAATCCAGAGGCTATTAAAGTTAACATTGAAAGCAACGAAAGTCAAGGTGATTTATTACATGATGGCCCCGTTTTTACAAAAAACATTGTCTACTATGAGGTAGTATAACTTTAAGTGCACAAAATATAACAATACAAGACATGGCACAGAATTAACAAAAAAAATAATTCACCTCAACGACAATTTCGGATGAAAAAACAAAAAAAAAATAGAGTACAGAGGTTTAATTTCGAGGACGAACTTTTAAGTCACTCAACCTCTTTTTAGAGGAGCACTAATTCAATTAGAAACTCTATAAGATGGCAAAAACAGTGGTTTTACTTCCAGGAAAAAATTAGATATCTCTTTTACGAGAACCACTACTTCACATAGGAAATTCTATGTGCCATTTTCACTAATTACAACAATAAAAACAAAATGCCAACCATCAAAAATCAACAACAACAAAATAACATATTCTTATTCTATGGAAGTAGCTTTTTAGCAGGATTAACCCCACAAAACACTTTGCTTGCATTTTACCATAATTATAGTTTTAATGATACTTCATTATGTTACTGTTTATAATATTACTATATTTCTAAAAAAGTGTGCAAAGTTGTTTGATTGCATATATTTAAAAGTTCATGTTAAGGTGTGGGGCGGAGCTAACGTTTGGAGCAACAGGACGTGTAACGGGAGAGCTCAGTCATAAGGCTGCATTTTAGGGCTTATATCTGCCCAAAATGACCCTGAATGTGTCCCAGCAACATCGGGGGGGCAACAGGAGGAGCCGACCCGAACCCCCACGAGACAACGCTGGCCGGCGGAGGAAGAACAGGAGCCGAGAGGCGGCGGAGCCAGTCGGGAATGCAGGTGCGTGGAGCAGTACCCCAATCCGGGGCAGCACAGACTCAGGCGTCCACCGGAAGGCGGTAGGAGATAGAGGAGAGACGCACAGAGGCCCAACAGCGGTGTCCCTGAGAGCAGAGGAGAAGAGGAAGCCGGAGGGAGCCGGCAGTGAGGAGGAGGCCGCCATCTTGGCCACGCCGGTAAGCTGGCAGTGAGAGGGGCTCCGGGCTCTGTATAAGCCTCCAGGCACCAGGAGACACAAGACGGAGGCATGGGGAGGCAAAGAGAGGAGCCAAAGGCCCAAAAAGCATAAAAGCGGAAGGCCAAAGGGGACAGTAGAGGATCGGCAGTGCAGAAGAAAAAGCCCACAAAGAAGCGGCCACCATCTTGTGGTACCATGAGGTGGGCCCAAAATTTATACCTGTACCCAGAAATCTTCCCCAGTGCCCAGACAGGCCACTGTCCACCTGTACCCAGCCCAGAAACCCTAAGCCTCAAGTAGAGGTATATTTACACAGCCAGCCACGACACCATCCATATTCTGCAAGTTGTACCCTAACAAAAGGAGGCTGCATCAAAGGCCCAAGTAGCAAGAAGAAGGGGCAACCTCATTAAAGCAACACAGCTGTATACCTCCCCATTTAAGCTCTTGTCTCTTTCAGAAAAGATTGCAACTTTGCTGCTACTAAAAACACTGCAAACTTGGGGTCACTAAAGGGAGGCTTTACTACTCCCGGTTCTCTCAGAAAAGATTGCAACTTTGCTGCTACTAAAAGCCCTGCAAACTTGGGGTCACTAAAGGGACGCTTTACTATTCCCGGTTCCAAAGGACTCAGATACCTGTACAGTTAAAAACTTTTCAAAGCTCACTGTGAATTGGCCATTTAAGATCGCTGTGGACTTAAGCTGCCACCCTGTGGATACACAGCAAAACTGCAGCAGACTTGCAACATGAGAACTTGGCTGGCTGCATTTTACACGCCTACCCCTGCAACAAGCTACAAAGGCCAATGTGACTCACTAAACCAAGAGATGTAAAAGCCCCCTGATAAGGACCCCTGACTGACAAGCAACCATGTTCTACTCTGTGTGGGATCAAAGTTTCGGATCTGACCAGCTAGATGTGACACAGCATTTATAATTATACGCTCCTGAACGGCTTACAAGAAGAGGGGGAAAGAGGAGGAATCATACAGCTTTCTAGTTAGTGCAAAGCACCAAGGTACAGCAATGAAGAAGAGTAAAAGGGCCCCCTCAGCCAAGGGCATCCGTGAGCATTTCTCACCTAAGGCGGCCAAGCCCGTGTCTCCAGTGGAAATTGCTTCTCACCACTCAGACTCATCTGACCAGGAGGAGACCTCTAAGAAATCAAGGCAACACATCGACCTATCGCCTAGATCCATTGCAACTTTTCAGCAGCTCTTCACCAAGGCAATAGAACCTTTAAGGAAAGAACTGAAAGTGCTGGGGCAGAGGACCCAATTGCTGGAGGAGATAGTGGATCAAATTGGAGAGGCGCAGAAGCATGACAGGTCCGCCATTGATCAAAACTCATACAACATGATGCAGCTGACAGATAAGATCGAGGACCTAGAGAATCGGTCTCGCCGACACAACGTCAGGATACGTGGGGTGCCAAGGGCCACACAAGATCTGGGGGTGTATTTAAAGGAAACCTTCACGGCAATACTACCTGACCAGCCAGAGGCAGTTCTCGAAATAGAGCGAGCTCACAGAGCTCTTGGAGGGGCGAGAAATCCGGAGGCCCCTAAAGATGTTGTTGTGCGATTCCTAAGGCAACAGGCCAGAGACCTTCTACTGGCAGAAACGAGGAAGATGCAGACGGTCAAGGGCCCAGATAATTCTAGTCTACAAGTGTATGCGGACCTGTCCCCCAACACGCTAGACAGGAGGAGGCAGATGAAACCTGCGCTGGCGATCCTTCAGCAGAACAAGCTGCAGTATCGGTGGAACTTCCCCTTCATCCTTACCTTCAGCAACCAAGGCACCTCGCACACCACCGGCAATCTAGAGAACTGTCTTGCAGTATTGCGACCAAATTCGTTTCTGCCCAGCAGACCTACCGGCAGAGGAACATGGCTGCCCTCCACCCCCTCCCATCCCGAAAAAACAATGGACTCTAGTGTGTTCACAGCTTCGAAAAGAGGATCTGCTTCCCCCCAGAAGTTCCAGAGATAAGAACTTATCCCGCAAGAGCCAGGCCGTGTGCAGTTCCCAACACAGAGGAGATCCTGGACGTGCCTCTGAGGGCTTGATATCAACGTGATCGGAGTGAAAGCAAGCCCATCAACAGGAAGTTGTTGAGAGACTTTACTCACTCACTCAGTTCCAAGACTTTTTGATACAACCTAGCGGAAAAAGAATAGGCATAGAATAGTTTAGTTAAAACCTAGGTAAGTCAGGGTCTCGGAGGGGGGCCTATCAGAATCAGATTTTTGAGATAGACATAAAAATTCTCAGTTTACTTTAACAAGTTGAAATGTTGTTGAGATTGGGTATTATTAGTTATGGAGAATCTATAATCCTGCATGTGAAGGTAGACAAGGTTTAGGCAGCCAGCATAATCTAACCCCGGGGGGCAAGGTCAGGAGAGACTAGAGGGGCCCAGAGGAATGAAGGGACTTTGCCAAATGTACATCTAATACCATATCTTTCTGCTTTTTTCTGGCCCAACAGCGACCAGAGTCTCCAGCACCAGCAGCCTCTCTCCAAGCCTTCATTCATCCTTGGATCCTTAGGAACTGGTGTCGGGCAAGGAGTAACAGGTAGACAAGGAGAACATGCACACCTAGACACTAAAACACAATGAGTGGGTCAGAGTACGTATTTATAGCTCATAATGTGAAGGGGTTTAACTTCTCTTTTAAGAGGAGGAAAGCTTTTAGATACTATAAAAGGTTGAGGCCCTCGGTTATCTTCATGCAGGAGACTCATTTCTCGCATGAGGGTAAACCGAAGTTTGTCCACAAGGACTATCCGATAGTATATATGGCCACTCAGCCTGCAAAGAGGGCAGGGGCAGCTATCCTGATGCACAAAGACTTCTCGTTCAGCCTGGAGGGAAATTCAAGGGCTCCAAGTGGGGCTACAACAAAGTGCTCATTCTTTGCGGACGATACCCTAACAAATCCTGGGTCCTCCATTCCAGCATTGATGTCGACTCTTGACAGGTTTGGCAAGATGTCAGGAGTAAGGCTGGATTTAGGGAAATCAGAGGCTTTGAGCTTAGGCATGGTCCAGGGTGACATAGACCATCTGAAATCTCTGTATTCCTTCTCGTGGCCTACCAAACATATAAAATACCTAGGGGTTAATATTACACCTAAAATCTCTGATTTGTATAGGGCTAACTATCCCCCCATGTACAGAAAATTGAATGAGGATTTGTTCAGATGGAGGAATTATCCTCTTTCTTGGACTGGCCGAATTGCGGCAGTCAAAATTAACATTCTGCCAAAGATACTATCTCTTACGATTGCTCCCTTTGCCGATCTCCCTGAGGGAGCTGGACCGGTTCCAGTCCAGTATTTTTAGGTATGTGTGGAAAAATAAGAAATCTCGCATTTCTAGGAAGGTAATTTTCAGACATAAAAAAGAGGGGGGGCTATTGTGTCCTAATCTGCTGGAGTACTTTAAAGCGGCTGGATTGTCCCAGCTACCACAAACACATGCAGTCAAACATCAGCCGGGCTGGGTATTCTTAGAACAACAGCAAATGCAGCAACAGAGCTGGGTGCCTGAAGGATTGAGCCCGATTAAATCACACTGAACACCATAATAAACCTAACCATAACAAAGTGAAAGTGGGCCAGACCCAAGAACAAGCTGGATATAGGTGCATCCCCCCTTTGGTCGGTCCTTTCCTTCCAGGATATTTGGGCAACCATAAATATAATATCTAAACATTGGTGGGCCTATATGGGCTTAGATAAGTTAGGCTCCTGGTTTATAGGGAGTAATTTGATGACTCTGGAGCAGTTTGACAAAAGATATGCCCTTCCTTCAGGGGAGTATTACAACTATCTAAAAATAAAGAGCTGGGGCAGCGAAATATTTAAAAAATTTGGATCCCCGAAATCCTCCTGGTTCTCGGTAGCATGCAAAAACCTCCCACTTTCAAAAGGGATATTAGGATATTTCTAAGTCAAAGAATACAGATAAACCAGCATATATCTGTAAATGGGAAAAAGGAGCTGGGAGGGGAATGGGAATGGAAAAAGTGGCAGAAATCATTCTTCAATCTAAGCAGGGCAACATGTAATTACACGCACATAGAGACATCTATTAAAATACTTCAGAGAATATATTACACTCCAGACAAACTCAATAAGTATGACACTAGGGTAAGCAGAAACTGTTTTAGGGGTTGTCAACAAATAGGACACCATATCCATACCTGGTGGCTGTGTCAGGCGGTTCACGAGCTATGGGAAAGGTTAGCACTAATGGCAACATCATTATTTGAGACTACGGTTACGGCAACCATGGAGTCTTGCTTATTGGGGGTTAAACTTCCTAGTTTATCAAAAAATCAGAATAGGCTATTCCAGGTAATGGCTGCTGCTGCCAAAGTACACATTGCCAGTCAGTGGAAATCGGAAAAGCTAGATGCGCAGGAGGTTATTAGGAAAATTAATTACATAGCAATAAATGAGAAGTTAATATTTGCTATATTAGATATTATGCCACAGTTCTATAAAATTTGGAACCCCTGGTTAGAGTCGTCGTTAGGTTTCCCCTTGATATGAGTGATCTAATGGTAATAAGAAAACAACAAAATATCAGAATTGCGCTAGAAGGGGGCTTGGATTGAGGAGACTCGAGAGCTGGTCCTGGAGACTTTGGTTCGACTGGAATGTGACACAAGAGGTGAATGCATGTACAATAACTGTAAAAGTTTAAGAATTGCATTGCTATAGATGGCAGCTGACTGAAATAGTAGATTAACTAAGCAAATTGAGCTGCATAACTAAAGGGACATAACTT
This sequence comes from Discoglossus pictus, assembly GCA_027410445.1. Taxonomy (NCBI): domain Eukaryota; kingdom Metazoa; phylum Chordata; class Amphibia; order Anura; family Alytidae; genus Discoglossus; species Discoglossus pictus. The sequence continues at coordinate 25,060,225 of CM050165.1, read as the reverse complement.
AGAAGTAATTATTTAGGAGGTGAAGAAGGGCTAAGCATTGACTCATGCCTTGGTTAAGGAACCCTTTAGATATAAATGTATAAATTCAACTTGGTCTATTGAATTTTCCCTTATCTCCATTGTTATTTATTTATTTATTTAAAGTTTTTGTTTTTATATAAATAAGTTTTGTTTGTTCAGGTTTCCCTTGTTTAAGTTAAAGGGTTGCTATAATAACTACAGAATAAAGAAAACTGAAAGGGTATGCTATAGTTTTGATTATAAGGCATACGTGTTTATATAAATTCCTATGTATTAATGTGCCTATTGCTTGTTGTGCTGGACAAAATGTGTATTCCTTTCAATAAAAAAAAAAAAAAAAAAAGTTCATGTTAAGAGTAGGAGGAGCTTTTGTTATACAATTTAAATGTATCATTCAATTCAAAATATTAATCCAGTGAGTAATGCGATCAACAGTTAATGGGGTCAGGAAGGAATTCATTCTTTTCCCCCTTGCTACGTTTCAAGTTTTTTTTTTACTGTTTGTCTTCCTCTGGATTAAATACTTATTTAGTTTACCAGTTGTTAATCTACAAGTTGCATGTTGCAAAACATTATGTCATGTTTAAAATTCTTATTAAAACAATGTTGACCTGTTCTTACTTTAAAATGTTACTACTCTTAAAAACACATGATTTACCAGTTGGTCAGCCACAAGTTGCATGTTAAAAAAATAAACATGTTTCATATAATAATTGTACTTCTTTATAGAAAAGAAAAAGGTTACAAGTTTCAACTATGCATATTACATGCAAAACAGAATTCAAAACATACACATTTAATTGCCGTAATTTTTTGACAGGCAAGTCGCTAGTATATATACAGTATATATATATATTTTATATATATATATATATATATATATATATATATATATATATATATATATATATATGAAGAGTGCGGTAGCCGTGAATGTCCAGTAATCCAGTTGAATAATCAGAGTATTGCAGTGAATTGTGATACCTTTTTTATTGGACAAACGTATTCATAATAAAGCGACGAGCTTTCGAGAGATAATGCCTTTTGATAAAGAGAGGCATTATCTCTCGAAAGCTCGTCGCTTTATTATGAATACGTTTGTCCAATAAAAAAGGTATCACTATTTACTGCAATACTCTGATTATTCAACTATATATATATATATATATATATATATATATATATATACCTATATATATATATATATATATATATATATATATATATATATATATATATATATAGCTGGGGGGCTATACAAAAAAAAACCTTTGCCAAGGGGGCCCAACATTTTTTTTTTTTGCACCTGGGCCCTCCCTTCACTAGCTCCGCCACTACCTGTAAGGATCCCTATGTAACCTAATGAAGATCTATATAAAGATCTAATAAAAATGTGGTTTGCAAATACAGTATTACCAATTGATATTCCAAATGCTACTAGAATGATAAAAAATATTCTTGCATGTAAGAAGTGTCCTGCAGACATTAAAAAAAATCTTCATGGATCTAAGTGAATAGGATCAACATCATAAAAAGTAGCTTTTCCCAACACTGAGCTCTATTCTATTCGGGCAGTGTAATTTGCATTATACCATAAATCGGCTGCAGATTTTTTTCCCCCTTTGTTAGAGGTTTATTGAAAGCTCCACAGCCAGTAAGTTTAAACTCATAAACCCAAACTTTTGCAGTAATTTACAAGGCTCAGGTTTTGCTAGAAAGACTGGGCTCAGTAAATTACTGAGCCCAAATCAGCCTATACTAGTGACAATCCCTGGGGATTCACTACACTTAAACATGCAGTGGAGAAAAACCCAGAGGATACCCTTCCTCACTCACTACCCAATCGCCCTCTTCCCCATTCAAAAAAAAAAAATCCCCCTACCCAATGAACCCCATCTACATAACCATGGGGGGATTTAGAGGACCCCATGGCATTGAGGTTACAGTATGTTTGAACCCCTGCAGCATTGGGGTTAAGTTTAGGTGCCAGGGTGGTCCAATCGGGAACTCTGCGGAAAGGGTTAATATTTTTGTCTATAGACACCCATGGTTATGTAGATGGGGTTAATTAGGTAAGGGGATGGGGTTTGAGCTCAGAAGTGAATGATTGGGCAGTGAGCAGGGAGGTGTAAAGCAGTCGCAAAGACATTGTTATGCCTTTGCGATTGCTCTGGAACAATCAGACAATTTGTGGTCCACTGGAAAAGGAACTGGCATCCTGGTATATTTGCCATGAAAACCATATAGATAAGCACAACCGGAAACACAGACAGATGTGCCTGGCGAGCCACGCCCATATGGTCACCCAGAGTCGGACATGACAAAAGGACTCAACTCTACAGCAACAATTCTTGTTCCAGAAGTCTTTTTTTTATGTAACATCAGCATCCCCACAAAGGATTTCCACATCAGCATCTTCAAGTAAGCAAACATTGCAAACAACTGCATACAAGAACCACTCCACTTCTTCATTTGTAGACAAGATGACAACTGAAGATCATGATAAATTGACCAAGCTCTTTCAAAAGCAATATATTCTTATATAACCTGATTATCAATAACAGAAAATGTATACTGACAGGAAGCTATTAAATTACTAAGATCATCATACCATTTCCCCAGCAGAAAGTCTTTGAGAAGAATATGAATGAGTAATGGAATCTGTGCAAGGGAACATTAACGAAGCACTGTGTCTTCAAGTACTTATAAATGGCTGGACAAATGTAAGGAGAGAAGAAATCATACATTTTGTGATAACAACAAACATACTGCAGAATATAATAATCGTAATATATGTGAAGTCCTACAGAAAATTGAGAGTGGTAAAGTATTTGCTTTCCTGATTGATATAGTAATATGAAAGTGGCATGGGAGATCATAATGGAGCAGTACCCACATATTACTGCAATAGGATATGCATCTCATGGGTTAAATTTGCTTCTCAATCACATCAGGAAACTGGGCCCCCTCCAAAAAGATCTATAGAAGAGCAAAATAAATTATAAACCATGTAAAAGTCACTCATATTGTAGCTGCAGAAGTCTTTAAGAAGAAGCAAAAAGAAAGACTGCAAAGAATAAAATGACAAAGACTGCAAAGAATAAAAATAATAAAATGATAAAATGACATTGAAGCTCTGTAGTAAAACGCGAATGAATGGAGTAGTGATATTCCTTAAAGTTTACTAAAAAACAAAAAAGCTCTTCAAGAAACAGCAATAGTTGAGGATCTTAAAGTACCCAGAAGTGTAAGAAACGCTGTCATGGCCGGATCATCAATTAGGCAAAGTATGCATTAGCCTAGGGGCGCATATCTAAGAGGGGCGCCTGATTATTGCACTCACAAATTGTGAAGTATGCAGGGTACAACAGGAATAACTTCCAGATCAAGATTAGCTCGGCCTCCCATGCAGAGAGTGTAAAGGAAGGAGGAGGAGTGCAGGAAGGAAGTGACATGTGCTCTGCTTATGTTGCTTTACAGCTACCAATCATAGCAGCGCTATGGCTGTACTTCAGCAGAAACACAGTGAAGGACTGAAATGGCTGCCTTTCAACTTCCCTTCTGCAATGAGGGCCCCACCTCCGCGAGAGACATCAGTATATCAGGCAGGCAGGTTGTGTCATGGACCTGCTTCCTGTGTGGTACCCTCAAGGATTCTGGGTATTTTACCAAGAGCCATGTAAGAAATGTCTCTTTTGTGACAGGAAGTAGCGGGAGTTGGAGAGGACAGCAGTGTCTGAAGGTAAATATGTTGCCCATCTCTCATGACACAGTCCACCGTGGCTTTCTGCTTGTCCTCTACCTGTCAGTATTTTATTTTATGCTCTACAGTCTATCCCTTGACTGGTGCATAGTTTATACAGGATAAACGAAAACAGACAAAATAAACACAGACACCAAATATGAGGTAAAACAGGCTGCAGCTCCTTTATTAATGAAATGTAACATACTAAACATCTAATAACCAAGAGAGGTGCGTTGCCCACTGCCACACATAGGGCCTCATTCTATTATCGGCCGTAAAACGGCCGCAAGGCTGCGATTCCTTGCGGGGGTTCCGTTATCTTGGAATTCAATTATAAGGCCCCGGATCTCCTCTTACGGCCGGCCGTATATCTTGCAACCGGCCGTAAGCTCAGAAATCTTTCAACACAAAAATAAATTCAAGATGGCACTGTAAAGCTCTGTAAATGCTAGGGATCATATTGGGGGACATGAGGATTAATAGCAACCCCCTCTCAAGCTTGCACATCAGCCCAAATCTGAGTTTACATTAACTGTTTATTTTCCGGCCGCAGCGTGGGCGGGTCTGAGGTGCTCCAAGCCCTCTGGACTTTTTACATGGATATGTGACATAAATTTAAAAAAAAATTATTTACGGATTTGAGTGGAGGGGAATGTTGTGCTATTTTTGCTAACACCTACAATCACTTTATAGTCTCCTCAGAGTGCAAGATGGCTTTATTTCGGCTTTATAATGTCCTTAATTGGTGCTAGCGGGACCTTTTTCCTGCAAGTAAGCTGCGGCTCGGTTTTAGCCTTGCAGACAGGGTTCCCGGAGCAATTGAATAGCAACCAGGATTTTCTTACGGCCGAAACTCTTGCGGCCGGTTTAGATCAAAGGCTTTCCTCCGGCGCGAGCGGCCGGAAGGGATAGCAAGGCGCCGGCCGCAAGCCTGCCGGAATCCCCGGCCGGAAGGGAATAGAATAGCCTAATAGCTTGCGGCCGGTCCTTGCAGCCCTGCATCTCCTACGGCCGATAATAGAATGAGGCCCATAGTTTTCTTTCCAGGGGACTCCGTGCCTCTTACTTATAGCCCTACTGATATTCCACAGATCCAACCATATGTGGGCAAGCACCCCCCGCCGTCCAGGAGCTGCAACGTACCTTCTCGAAACCGTTCAGTTTTATAACCATAATTGGAAACTCTAAAGATAAAAAGAAGAGAGAGAGGGAGATCAGCAAACAATGTTTTACCGGCTGTGATAAATTATTTCAGGCAGCCCATTAAGAGGGTGGGGGGAGTTCATAACAAATTGTCCCCCAAAGGCCCCTCCATTTTTTAACCCTCTCTATCCCAACACTTATTATCCCTATTCCCAGTCAAATGGCCACTATCGTTTACTGCACTTGGCCGTGTGCCTTCTTTCATTAGTGGGAGAGAGTCAATGGGCCTCATTAAATTGTCCAAATTGTAATTACTGTAGCCCGTAAAAGTTAGTGCTATTAAATTGGCCTCTTTTAGTTACCCGCAATCGATCTACGGGTTACAGGCTGAAAACCAACTGCGGTTGTCAAAATCGTAACTCCGACTCAGCTAAGCCTTTGATCTTTCAAGCCTGCAAATGTTACAATCGCTAAAATCGCATATTAAATTGCTACAATTCCTCAAGCCCTCAATTGCTTTCAAACCCGTAAATGGCAACTGTAGCCAAAATCCTTTGAGTACTAGAGAGGACACGCAAGGGGGTTAAACACCTGTTCGTAACACTATAAAATCAAATAAAAACTCAATACTGTACTTTAAAATACGGGGAAAACAATGAAAGAAATTAGAATTAATTGCACAACAGTCTCAAGATTGCAAATCTGCAAAAAAAAAAATATATATTATTTTCAGGTTTTATTTCGGTGTTATATCAATCTCGGGAGGAGATAATACATATCAGGCCACCAACATGGAACAAAACATACATTTTTATAGATTTTCACATTGCTGGATTGCAAGCCCAATCGTATATAGGACATCTAAACACTAATTGATTTACATTTAAACGCCATGTTTTACTTATTGGCACTAATTAATTTGTCTGATTCCTGTGTTTTACTGACGCCATGATGACGGTTTCATTTACTATTGGCTGTTTCTAAATTGGTAGTTACGGGCTTGTTTGATTAATCATGATCATGCCCTGTAATGTTACTTACGGGTGCATGGTTTACGGTTTTGAGGCTTCGGTCCTGTAGTTGCGGCCTTGTTTAATTGAATCGCTCTGTAACTGCTGCAAATTTCAAGCCCACAGATTTACGGGCTGTATGAAGGCAACTGTGGGCTTGGAACTTAATGAGGCACAATGTTACTAGGAGTAAAAATAACTCATTTCTATATTTTGCATATATTTTGAACCAGAATAATAAGGTAGCAATAGTGTATGTGAAAGTGTGCATACAGTAACAAATAAAGAGAAGTCATGAAAATATGATTGTATCTAGGTGCAAGGGAGGGCGGCTATGTTACACCCACTTCTTTTCTCACTCTCTCCCCTTCTCATCCAACATCCAAGAAAATCATTTTGGACACAAATTACTAGCTTTTCTGAAGGCAAGCAAATTCTACTTATTGAGGCATTTTCAGCATAGTTTAGCAGTGGCTTAAGATGACCTGTCTTGTGGTTTGTGCTTTTTCTTCTCATTATTTAGTGAAAGTTTGCATGCATTTATCTGTCTGAGGGTAGATAAGTAATTGATTATTGCATACATGGAAAGGATTATTGCATGCATGGTGAAGATAAGGGAGTACAATAAAGATGGAGGTTAAAATGCCCTACCTCAGCTCTTCTAAATCACATCCATTTATTATATCATACTTATTGAGGGATGGACAATATCTACAAAAATCTCACCCTCCGTGCGCGTTCGATTCCTCCCTCTACCAGGGCCAGGAGGTATTGGATTGAGGGGTGCATCCAACTGGGGTGGCTGTGTAGCAGCTGGCGTTGGCGGTAAGGGATGAGATGAGGAGGCCGCAGGCTCTGGTTGTGGTAGGGGTGCAGCCTGTGGAACCGAAGGCTGGAGAGTGTTGACGTGGGCTTCTGCCAACTGCACCAGCTGCACCAAGCGATGTATCTGGGTGTTTTCTGTCCCTATGAGCCATTTGCTAATACCTTTCCATCTGAAGATTATGCCTCCTCGCCTCACCATATGTATTGCTCTGATGCTTTTGACCTGCTCGGTACCAATATCATTCTGCCTTTGAAGGTGAGTTCTCAGCAGTTGCACTTATACAACATCAGCCATGTGGATTTGCTGAAAGATGTCCCTCAAGGTGCCTTGTGCAGGGCTGTGAGTTCCGTCTCCAGACAAAGTTGGACTGTGGATGTGCTGTGGTGAGGCCAGAGGTATTGCCCGTTGTAATGTTGTTGCTGTTGGCGATGGTGTTGCCATTGGAAATGGTGTTGCCCGTTGGGATGGTGTTCCACGTAGGCTTGGTGTTCCCTGTAGGGATGCAGTTGCCAATGGAAATAGTGTTGCCCATAGGGATGTTGTTGCCAAAGTAGATGGTGTTGCCAATGGAGATGGTGTTGCCCATGGGGATGGTGTTGGCCTGGTCTGTTGGGGCAACAGCTGTTGGGGCAACAGCTGCTGGGACAACAACTGCTGGGACAACCACTGCTGAGACAACCACTGCTGTGGCATCATTTGTTGGGACAACATCTGTTGTGGCCCAGTCAGGAGTGGGAGAGAATTGGGGTCCAGCCAACTCATCAATTGCATGTCAACAGGTGGCAGTAGCAGGCCTGTGGAGGTCCCCAGGACCTCAACATCCTTGCAGGTGGTTGCTGGCTCAATTACATTTCAGTAGTTTAAAAAGGTCTGGGAACGTGCCTGTGATGTGTGTGGGAGACTGGGGGTGTTACCCACAATGGTCTTGCTGCTGATGGTCCAGCCTCCTGTGATGGGCCTGGGCCCTCGGCTTTCTCCACCACCACCAGCGTTGGTGATTGTGGTTCCTCTGTTGGAGCCACCGCCTGGGTCTCTGCGTCCAGGGTACGCCTCCCGGGTACTCAAATGAGAGGACAATAGTATTTTAGTATTGATTCTCTAAACAATTGTTTACTGTATGTTTCCATATCCCTGACATCATGGCCACTTGTAATTGGCTGTGGTGATTGTTTCCAGCAGATAAACATTGAGCTGTGTCATGGTCATTGTGGATCATGGCTCATATCAATATTTATATAGCTGGTTCGGTGCCATCTGCAGTTCATTAGGACACATGCTCATCTGAATCTGCTGTGCAGTGTGTGAGACTGACCAATCTGTGACCAAATCTCAGCAATGGGTGTTAACATGCTTATGAGACATTGTCCAGGTTAGGATAGTACATGGCAAGCACATGCAGTCCTTCAGAGTTTGTATCCGCATATGCTGCAGTGTGCACACCTATACATGTACTCTCTTTTGGATGTAAAATCCATGTTGATCTACAGCTATACCTCGTTTAACGCTGGGGATAGCTTCCAAGCAGTAGAAGTGTTAAGCAACAAAGCTTTAAACGGTGCAGTGTAACATGGGGAAGATAGGGATTGGGGAACATAACAGAACATACACAATTGCAATTGATATTTAAACTGTTTTGTTTTATATGAACTTTGAACAAACAGCAAACATAACACTAACACAAACTACGTTGGCAACTGCTATTCAGAATCCGTTTTAATTGCAGGTATTAGACCGACATTTCATTGATAACAATTATGATAATAATATCTCTGTTTCCTGGATGTACATGGTTATTGCTGCCCCATATATCTGTAGTCATAACCAGAGATCTTACAGTGCTATTGTATGTCAGTTATTTATGTGTGTGGGGTTCATGTGTGTGCTGGTGCATATGATACTCACATTGCAGGGTTTCCTGAAAGCCAGTGTCCAGCTGTCCTGGAAGGCCCACTACTGCCCCTGGCTCCAATACTCCTTAATAGTATGCTCCCGTCCACAGTATGTTGAGTGGTGGGCCACCACCAGTTCCATGGGATGCTCTGGCCTCTGCTGCCATCTTTTTCTTGACCTTTATCCGGCATTCATCATATCCGTGTTTAACAGACTTGACATACCTGTTTGCAACCCCTAATGATGCAACAGCTGCAATAACCCCATTCCTGGCACGTGTCTTATAGGCAGACCTCACATCCCTCCCACCATGGATGATGCTATGGCGGGTTTGGACTTCCCTGGTGAGGGTTTCTGTCTCCTCTGGGCTATAATAGTGGGCCCTCTGCTTTGGCACAACCTCTTGCCCTCCCAACTGTGCCTGGGGTTCCTGACCTGCCTGTTCTCTCCCTGGGGCTTGCCCCTCATCCCCACTACCTCCCCCCCCTGGGATCAGGCCCCTGACCCTCTGCCCATACACCTTCTGTGTCTACATCTGTGGACACATCCATCCCCCCTCCTGCTCTCCTACACCTGTACCTCCCCTCCCTGACCTACTCCCTCTCTCCATACCTCTATCTCTCCTCCTCTCTTCACTCTCCTCCTCAGGTGTTCCCCTCTCTCTCCTCACTCTCCTCCTCTCATCAATCTCCTCCTCCTCCTGTGTTTCTCTCTCTCTCTGACACTCTCTATTTCTCTCTCTAGCACTCTCACTTGCTCTCTCTAGAACTCTCTATCTCTCTCTCTAACACTTTCTATTGTTCTCTCTACCACTCTCTATCTCTTTCTCAGTCTATCCCTCTCTCTCTTTCTCTCTCTCAGGGTTTACGGCTTGAGGCCTCAGCCCGTAACTTGCTCCCTTGCTCAATTGAATAGCGTGAGAATCAGAGACAAATAGGAGCCATCAGCATGCCCACAGACATACGTCCTGGATCCCGCGAGATGCAGACTTGGAATTGATTCGGGCTCTATGTTCCTAAAGTAGCAAAGTAACTTTCATTCTCTGAAGGGAAATAACATTACATTTTTGTAAGTTTTTCAATGGCTTCCAAATTACCAAAAAAATTACATTTCTAGTTCCAGATCCCACATCTCCACATTGTCCAGTCTTATTACTGCATGATTTTACACCTAGTTCCCATGATCTTTTATTTTAATACAAAGTCACACTTTCCATCATTGCTAGAATTGCTAGAGATATTCCTAACATTTAATTGACACCAGACCCTTTCCCTCTCACTGGCACAGAAGCAGACATTTAATGCAACCATGGCTCTCCAGAAATGTAAAGAACCCTCTCATACACACATACAACTTCCACCAATGTAATGTGGGTCACACCTGGTCACTGCTAAGGCTTCAATATTTTTTTTTTATCAAATCTAGCTGTATGGCATTTTTTCTGTATAAGTGTGCTCTTAGTAAGACTTGAAGTTTTTAAAATGTTTTTTGTTTGGTCCTTTAACCCTGGATAACCTTTTCCGACTCCAGCCTGACATTCGTACTGTCTATTGGATACCACTGTATGCCTTCAGCCCATGATCCTGGTTTCAATTTTGACCATTCTTCTACTAACCAAATCTGGTCCTCAGTTCAAGGTCTACAATCACTACCTCTGTCCAGTGTGTCCACCTCTTTGGAAACAACAAGCATAATAGGTTCATCTGGCCACACATTATGGACACCTCGGCAGTAGAGAGGCTGTGTCTATTCAAAGCCAGTTACATGATACATATTAATCCCATCACTCTGCATTTAGAAGATTTCTAAAGAAACGTCAGATTGTTTGAGCCCCAGCTATCTACCTCCCATAGTCATGACTAGAATTAAACTTAGGCAAATAAGGCAGCTACCTAGGTCTGCCTAACTAATAGGGGTGCCTCATTTGCATAACATAACAATCACATTTCGGTTTGTTTATGTTTCACACATAGACCATGCCTTCTCTAGACAGGTGCCATGAGCAAGTTCTTTTGTGGGTCAGGAAGAATATGCGGGTCTGAAGTGGCAGGCTTGCAGTGTGCTTCACTATCACATATATAGTTGTGAGCAGGCGGGTTGTTTCTAACGCTGCAAGCTTGCGTAGCAAAGCAAGGGCCGCAGTTGATGGCAAGGAGCGCCAAAGGCGCTTCTTGCGCTGGTGATGAGTGATGTAGGCGCTCATCCCTACAACCCCCTACGTCTTTAGGCCCGCAAATGCGGACACTCGCGAAGCGAGGGGACGCATTTACGGAGGTGGAGGCTCCCACGTCAGCAGCAATGTTATGATGTCTTATTTGTGAGTGTATCTACTTGAATATCTACATTCTCACTTTTTTGCAGCCCTCTGATTCTTTTTCAATAAGAGAAAAATCAAGAAAAAAATATTTTTATGAAAAATATAATTTTAAGGCTTTTAAAAAGGGAGTAATATAATGTATACAATAAAATATGATTGTACCAACAACCTGCTTGCTCCCTGTACTCTAGCCACCATCATGAAGTAATTACACTGAAATGTTAATTAATAAGTACATTATACATTATATTACGAACAGCTTCCTGTGTGTTAACAATGTTTGTGTATCATGGATCCACATCTTCTACTGGACATTCAGTGGTACTCCTTGGCGCAGTATCTAAGGATGTACCCGAGTTATGCTTTCCTGCCTGCTAAGCTCTTGGTATTTGCCCATGTCTATGCTTGCAGTGGGTGTACAGTGCATTCTATATCAGGAGAAGCATTTTGCAAAGAGCGAGGTTCAGAGAGGTCTGATCTGGTCCAAGTTTTACTAGCACTGACTCAATTCCAGATGCTGCACGAACTGGGTTTTGTTGGAATCAAGAAGTGCAGCTGGGCAAAGATAAAGCAACCTCAGCCGAGAAGCACCACTCAGATTTACCATATATGGCCACTGGCTTTTTTTTACTTTAATTCTCCTGTCTGTGTTCCTGACCTGTTGAGTTTGTGCCAAGCGACGCCAGAATTGTAACTCTGGCCCTGCCTATAATGTCCTACATTATGCCTAGTTAACCAGTTTACCGTTGACCTCATCTCATTGAAAGGCATTCAGCAATTTGTGGCATGTTAGGTTGGCCAATTATTATTATTACTAGATATGAGATTCCTCCAAAATCATCTTCCAGTCACTTATCTCACAAAGAAATAGTGGATCCCCTTCATAGTGGAGATGACCATAGAATCAACAAAATGGTTTGACTGCAGACAATAACTAAAATGTTCTCCTAGTCTGCCAGTAATAATTTCCTAAAAAGATTGACTTAATTACGTTTTAATTAAATTTGATTTTGAATGGAGTAGATATACTTCTTGGGGGAGTTATGTTTAACTCACTGATCATAAGAAAGCTTGCCATCTCAGTCCTCACCTGGCTCATGCTTTTCAAGTAGTGAAGCGGAGATGTTCATGATCTCTGTCAATTGTGCCAGGTCAGCCCAGCTACTAGATACCTGAGCAAGGATTATTGCAGAGTGTGTGCTTTTGTTAGTGTGCTATATTGTTTTGACATTAGATTGGACCTCTACTATTCTACTGTTTGTCTCCAGCCTTGACCTTCTGCCAGACTATTGTATATCCTTTACCAGCCTCATGACATTGCATGTCTTATGGATTATTTTAACTGTCACACCCACTTTTAATTATTCTTCTCCTAACCAGCCATGGACTCTGGCTCAAGGGTCAATCTATAATCTCCACCTTTTTCCTGTGGGACCATCTCATATATAACAACCAACAGCTTAACATTAATAATCCAACAGCTATATGTAACATTTATCTTCTCACCCACCAGACCTGTAGCTCAATCACCTACAAGCTCTGCACCTCTATACCACTTCACCCAGAAGCCGCGTCTCAGTCTCCCCCTCACCAATTAGATATTAGCTGAATCCCCTGTAAGTTCTGTACCTTTATTTTTTTCTATGCATGTTTTCATTGTACTCAACACCTGAATAGCGCTACGGAATATGTTGGCGCATTACAAATAATGCATAATTATTATAATAATAATACCTTAGACAACTCCACAACCTTCTCCCTACTTCAGTCACCGGCTCTTCTAAAAGCTCTGTGCCTTATTCACCCCTTCACTCAGAAGCTCTGTGTCTCAGTCACCTCCTCATCTACAAGCTATGTACCTTAATCACTTTCTCACCTAACAACTGTATGTCTCCATCATCTCATCAACCAGTTCTGTAATTCAAAAACTTTTTTTACACAGCAGCTCTGTGACATAACCACCTCTTCACACAGGGACCTGCTTTACCCTGCTTATACAACATATAACTCTCCCCCTTAAGTGTGCAATGAAAGGGTGGTGTATTTGGTGGTAGGATATCACTTGACAATAATGAGCTGTGTCAATAAAAGACCCATCTAATCAATTTTCTTTGACCTAGATGAAGCCTTTGATGAAAATATGCTTCATCCTCCTGATGATTCCATCTGTGCATCCCTGGAGAGTTTATTGCAGCTCCTTAATCTCCCTTTCAGGACAGCCAGATGTGGTGGTGTTGGAGTCTACTATAATTACTGTGACTGCCATCTGAAGAAAATACTTCTACTTAAGGTACAGTACTAAGGCTTATTTGGGGCTAGTTATTGATGATCACTCTATAGGAAAAACTGTTTCCTGTTAACAAGATCTCTACTTCTCACAGAACCTTTTTTTGCTGAGATACTTCTTGTTTGGATTTCTTAATCTGCCAACATTCTCTACATACACAGTCCCTTTTATGTATAAGGGAGGCAAAGGCCAGGGGGAAGAGTGAATAGGAGTTCTTTAACCAAAATAGTTTCATTTCATCTCAATTTTGAGATAATATTTTTTATTACAATGCCAGCTGAAAAACTAGTTCTATATAATTCTATTATACAGAACTACACTTCTAAAATCTACTCAAATTTCCCTCTCAGCACCTGATCTATCCCCTTCTCTTCTAGCACGTGTTTCCAACTAAATCTCTAGCATATCCTCCTGGTTGTTCGCCCACCATCTTAAACTTAACATGTCAAAGACTGAGCTCCTAATCTTTTCACCCTCTACTATAGCTTCCACTCCTCTAACATCTCTCACTGTTGACAATGCTATCATCCCTCCCACCACCCAGGCCCGTTGTCTCTGGGTTCCATTATACCCTCCCCTCTCTTTCAAGCCTCATATAAAATCACTAACACAATCTTGTATGTTTCACCTAAAAAAAATCTCCAAAATACTATCTTATGCAAGACACAAGTAAAATTCTAATACATTCTCTCATCATATGTCGCCTCGACTACTGCAACTCACTCCTTGATGGCCTCCCCATCACACATTTGTCCCCACTTCAATCCATAACGAATGCCTCCGCTAGACTCATCTACCATCCTCAATATTCAGTGTCTGTAGCACCTCTCTATCAGTCACTCCATCGGTTTCCCGTAGCCTCCAGAATAAAATTTTAAATCATGACCCTAACTTACAAAGCCCTCATCAACAGTGCACACCCTTATATCTCTGCTCTTGTCTCAAAATACTCCCCCATCGCTCTATTTGTTCTGCTAACGTCCTTCTTCTCTCCTCCTCTCTTATCCCCTTCTCATTTCTGCCTTCAGGACTTTTCTCGTGCTGCCCCTATTCTGTGGAACTCCTAGACTATCTCTCACTAAAATTCTATTTGTTCAAAGAAGCATATCACCCATCTACCTTATCCAAACCATTTAGATTGTAAGATTGCACGCTTTAATCTTGCAAGATTCTTTAGAGAAAGCACTATGCACACTAGATTTTAAGCTAAGAGACAGAGACCTCCACTTGTCTGCAATGTGATAATAATATTTTTGCCTTATACTTAACCCCTGTACAGCAATTTGGAATATGTTGGCTCTTTACAAATAAAGGAAATAATAATAATAATAACCTGTGTGGCCTGTTAGCTTGTCTTCAATTCACACACATGTTTTTGTTCCTCTGTTCTGTTTACAGACCATTGAAGAGATAGCCATTGACTTGTAGGGTCAATAGGGTAACTGCACAAATCACCGTTTGAATGCAGTAGCCCCATCTGATTGCTTTGGCCACCCAGCCTTAGAAACAATTTTAATGTTAATCATGTTTTCAGTTGCCAATGTGACACTCCTCAGTTACCCTATTTTTCCACAACGCCCTTATCTTTAGTATAGAATAGGTTTTGTCAATGTTCAGACCTGCGTCTGAATCTTGACATATGGCCATTTTGATACAGTTTCTGTATAAACCTCGTCATGCTTCTAAATCCTTAAGTAAAGGATGTCTCGGATGTTGTTCGTATGTAGACTTACTTCCGGAGCTCCTTTGAACGCCATTAAATATAAATATTTGAGTATGGTCAGATATTCCAAAAGGTCATCAATATCATGGCATAGGGCAGCAGGAGATCAAGGGGCGGCTAGCAAGAGAATCCCTACATTCATGACTCAGCTCTTATTTCCCATCATGTCACCCTCCCTTTTGTTTACCAATTTGCCATTCTCTCACTCCTACTGTCTGTCCCCCTTCTCTTTTTATACCTCCTTATAACCAACCTTTATAATCTCTGTGAAGGATAGGGATTCTAGACATTGATTTCATTTTCCCAATTATTTTTGGGCCTAGATGAATTTTGTAAAAAAAAAAAAAAAAAAAATTAATTTCCCCTGATATAAAAGAGGGAGCCCTGAGGTGGCCATTCACTTTTATTAGGCAGACACATCTAAAAATAGCATGCAGTTTAACAATATAAACACAATTTATATATTTTTCTTACTTAAATTGTCTATTTCTTCCTCAAGCAGTGCTGCTGTTTCCTACATGTGCTTTGTCAGGGGGCATGGCCAGCTCTGTCTGTGGGCTGGGCCATCATGCAGCTTAGAAGCAGGCTAGGCTATGATGTCACTTGCCTTGTCTGTGATATCATTAGCTCTGCCTTCACCATTTACACAGAGGTAACAGTTTTGTAACCTGATTACAACTGCCACATTGGTCCTGCCCAATGACAGTGCAGGAGTATCATAGCCCCACCCCCTTTAGCATGCTCAGCCTGGCCCAGAGTCTGACTGGTCAGACTTTTTTTAGTCCAGCTTCCAGGCAGAGCTGGCCACACCGCCTGAAAGCCACTGACACATTCCAAAGTAAGAAAAATCTTAACTTTTATTTTAAACTGCATAGTGTCTATGCCCAACAAACAAGCATATGAGCTTTACATGTAAACTGCACTATAGTCGTCCTTTAAAGTGCCACTTTGGTAAATTATAAGATATTTTGAATAAAGCCATTGACACATTTATAAAGTATACAAAATTATTCTTTACTGCAGGCATCTATTTTCTGCAATCACCTAGTTATGTCTGTTTTTCTCTCAGGGGGTGTGTCCTTGAAATCTTATGAGCTTTCTGTTACCGTTACTAAAAACTCTGGCAGCTGTAGATAATATTGTGTAGACAGAAACTTCCTGTTCAATTAATGTCTCCTGCCATTTCAGAAAGCTGATTACCAGAAACCAAAATGGTAGATCACACAGCAGTATAATTGCATATAAAATTTAATGTTTTATTTCCATTATAAAAACATTTTGCATATGTTCAAGTATTGTTCTTTATATTAGTATATTTTAAATATTTGATCACAGTGGTCCTATGAAAGTAATATACTAATGATAAATACATAGAGCCTCATTCAATTAGGAGGCCGCAAGTCCTGGGATATAGTCCGTATGTCTGCAGACCTCCTGTGGTTCTGCAGCTTGCTCGAGTTATAATGCTATTCAGTTCGGCAAGAACGCAAGTTAGGGGCCGATAGCGAAATTCGTAAACTATGCCATCGTATGTAGCATTTCGAGCTTGAACATGATCAGTTAAGCAAGCTCGTAACTCCCAGTGGTGAAACAGCCAATAGAAACGGAGCCCCTCATCATGAAGTACGTACAACATGAAATTGACATGTCAATAAAACTAGAGATATGCAATCGGCCCCGCAAACCCGCAATCTCAGAAAATAATAGAAATGAATGAGGCCAATGTGATAGTCCGTGTGGGTGGCCTGATATTTATTAACTCATTGATTCCAGAGATCAACCTAAACCTGAATTGAAACATAAAAATAAATTAACTGTTGCCAATTTGCGAGCTTGAGACTGTTGTGCAATTAATTGTAATGTCTTTCATCACTGTCCCCGTATTTTTAAGTACAGTATTGATTTTGTTTTTGCATTTAAAGTGCTCTGGACATGTCTTTAAGCCCTTTGCAAGTCCTCCCTGGAACCTGTAACTTGTGGACCAACTCTTGCCATTTGCGGCCTTGGTGGGGTGGTTAGCGAGGGGGAATTGAATAGCGATTTACGTTTTTTTGCGATTGTAACTCTTGCGGCCTTGAAAGATCAAAGGCTTGGTGGGGCCTTAACTTGCGATGTTAACCATAGAAAGGAATCGGAGGCCGTAGCCCGTAACCTGATCGGAGACGATTTAAATAGCAAAATAACATATGGCCTCCCATACGGACGCCCGGATCTCCCGATGCCTCAATTGAATGAGGCTCATAGTCACTTTTATCATTGTCAGACAGACAGCCCAGACATCAGTATTATAATATTATCCAATATTGATTTTATTTTGACTATCAACTAATAAGCACAGTTGGAGAATTTTGGCTTCACTCTGTGTAAAGTCTATAATAGATGTCCATCAACCTCAGGGGGTTTCAATGTAATTATAAGCTCTTTAGCACATATGAATAGCTATAAGAATAACTTTCTAGTAACTTGGGGTCTCTGGGTCTCATAATGTTTTCTTTTTAGAAAATATGTAAGATGAATTGCTGAAGCAATCTTGTGATGTTGGTTCTGCAGCATGGTTGCAGTTAAAGAGACAGTGTAAAATTAATTTAAAATTAATTAAAATGTAAAATAATGTGCAAAGTGTATACTTCCTTACTACTGAAAGGAAGTGAAAATTTCCAAGTGAAATAACATTATTCAAGCCTTACCAGGGCAGCATTGTGACGATTTGGGGGTAGGGGCTATTACAGCCCTGGGCCACCTGCTATAGACTACAGGTTAACTACCTACAAGGACTATTTGCGTTCTTTGAAATCTCAACACCAGCACATGATATCTGGCTTCTGTATCAGTCAGAGTCTCTCCATCAGGAATTCGCACTTCCAGGAGTTTTAGTAACCTTCCTGGGGTAGTGATCAGGACAGGTTACTTGCAGGGTGGATATAGGATCAGTATCACAGCCACCAGGATCCAATAAGAGAGCATATTATTGCTATATGTCTCAACAGTGAACTGATTTATTTTGAAAAGTCAGCAATATTTATAGCTGTTAGATACAGAGGGGGTTTACACAATGTAACAATGAGAGGATGTGGCAGACAATTACAGGAGAAGACCCCACATGGGGTCTAGCAGTAGCTTCCTGAGGGCAATAGGCTTAACCTACAATACACATCCTGCCGTCTCTAAAAAATATCAGATGTGATTAACTTTATCTTGCAAACAATAGGACAAAGTATTACAATGGAGGAGTTTACGTACACAATCCCTTGGCTGGAGACACGCTGTCTGTGCTTTAATTGGCTAAGACCCAGGAACTAGAAAAGGGGTCTGTGTTATCGCAGTTGAAGTTCCTTTCAGTAGCGTTCAGGACAATTACATGGTAGGGAGAGGTACAGTAGTGGCCATTAATTAGGTGCACTGTGTTTTAAAATGATATTTTTCAGGCTAAAGATTTGCTTTGCTGCTGTTTGCCCATGTTTTTTTAATGTTAATTAATTGTGAACTAAAAAATAGGTTTACCATGAAAAATGAACACACTGGCATTATAACTCCTTTTTCTAGCTCCAACGTGTTTAGCAAATGCTTACACTTACCTTTAGACTGATATATTTCAGGATATTTCTACCTGTGAAGGGCACAAGTGAGCTAAAAGAGTTTGCTCTCAGAGTGGATTATCATGTCCATAGAACTAACCTATTAAGGTTAGTTCGTTCTCTGATGAGTACCACTGACTTAGTTATTTTGTTTATGCAAATTATCCTTGATGTTTAGTCTCCCTAAGGGTGATATAGAACTCCAGACGTTGACCCCTTGCTCACTGTGCCTTAGGGAGTTAAGCTGCACCTCAGTGACAAGGCCCATAAAGGCTGAAACGCTTTTGGGGTTTGCTGTTTCTCCTGTTTAGGGTAGAATTGCCTGGTATTTCGGGACTGGCTCACTCCTTTGAGTGAGACCAGACTGATATACTTCAGGATATTTCTCCCTGTGAAGGGCACAAGTGAGCTAAAAGAGGTTGCTCAATCATGTCCATAGAACAAACCTATTAAGGTTAGTTTGTTCTCTGATGAGCACCTCTAAGTTATTTTGTTTATGCAAATTACTATTGGGGTTTAGTCTCCCTAAGGGTGATAGGGAACTCCAGATATGGCCCCCTTGCTCACTGTGCCTTAGGGAGTTCAGCTGCACCTCACTGACGAGGCCCATAAAGGCCGAAACGCGTCTGGGGTTTGCTGTTTCTCCTGTTCAGGGTAGAATTGCCTGGTATTTTGGGACTGGGTTACTCTTTTGAGTGAGACCAGACTGATATATTACAGGATATTTCTCCCTGTGAAGGGCACAAGTGGCTAAAATAGGCTGCTCTCAGAGTGGATTAACATGTCCATAGAACTAACCTATTAAGGTTAGTTCATTCTCTGATGAGCACCTCTGACTTAGTTATTTTGCATATACATTTACACCCTTATATTGTATGGCATCTGAACTAAGTTAAATAAAATTTGAATAAAATAAAAAACAAGTCAGAGGTGATCAATCAGAGAACAAACTAACCTTATCAGGTTAGATCTGTGGACATGATAACCCACTGTGAGAGCAGCCTCTTATAGCCATAAATGCCCTTTACAGGGAGAAATATCCTGTATTATATCAGTCTAATCTCACTCAATAGAGTTATCCAGCCCAAAAATACCAGGCAATTCTCCTCTGAACAGGAGAAAAAGTAAACCCCAGATGTAAGTTTCAAACTCTCTTGGGCCTCATCAGCGAGGTGTAGCTGAACTCCCTAAGGCTTAATGAGCAAGGAGTCCACTTCTGGAGCCCCCTATCACCTTTAGGGAGAATTGACCCCAAAGGTAATTTGAATAAACAAAGAAGGAAATTAGAAGTGCTGAATCATAGTGAGCGCCTCTAATTTTTATTAATTTTTTATTTAAAAAGCAATGTTCCCATCTATTGAAGTTTCATTCCCCACAAAATCCTATTCACGTCGGAAGATTTATTGAGAGAAGCCAAACAAATTATTAAAGTCTTGCTTTCTGTTTGGAATCCAAAGAGGATATTCCCAAAGAGGTAAAATGAAGACAAAGTAGTCACAGATCCACACTGTAAGTGATAATACACTGTGGAGTTACCATGGCTCTATCTTACAGTTTAAAGTGAGATTAGTAAACTGGCCTTTGTGTCAATAGCCCTCTGAAAGCAACTGGTCTCAAAGCACATTGAGATATCCCAGAGAACAGAACAAGTACAGTAGAGAAGTTGGCTGCACTTTACTCCACTGTAAAAGGATAAAATCGAAACCTTCGGAGGCACTAGTATTATTTGCTGATGTGTATAATATTATCTCCCTTGGGTTAGAGAGAAGCCGCTTGTTTTATTTATCTAACAATGGAAACTCTTCTAGTCTAAAAATGTAATTGGCCAGCTGGCAGGAGGCAACTTCTTCAAGTTTCATCTCAGTGCTCAGTGGTACAATGTGCAGCAGGTCTGGAGAAAAAGAAAAGGATTTATCTTCTAATGGGCTGCTGAAATAGTGTTGATTTCTTTTAGTGTGATGATATGATAGTAACCTCCTTAGAGAGTCCTCTCGCTTTCCCCACCAATATAAAAAATATTTTAGACCCAACCTTCTCTCGTCAAATACAACACCTGTGATTGCTATATTATTTTTGAATATTGTATTAGTATTATTAATTACTATATTTTTTTTTGCAAAGTGAGTTGACTTGAGTGGGGTAGCCCCCTGAACAGTGTGGGAATGGACTAAAAATTGTTAGTTTACCCTTTTGAGGGTAGTAGAGAATCAAACAGGAGGAGAGTGTTGGAGTGTTGGAGATTTATGAGACAGAAATGGGAAGCAGGTATGGGAGACAGTGGCAGAGCTAGTGAATGGAGGGCCCCGGTGCAAAAAAAAATTGTAACCCTTATGGGCATGGAGTTCACCAGAGCTTCATAGGTTGCCACTGGAGTCCTCTTCCACTCTTAAGTGCTCTTCCATTGGAGTCCTCTCCCACTATTAAGGTTAATTTGTTCTCTGATGAGCACCTCTGACTTCGTTATTTTGTTTATGCAAATTACCCTTGGGGTTTAGTCTCCCTAAGGGTGATAGGGAACTCATTTAGATGGAGTGCACAACATGGGTAAAGTGAGGAGGGAGGTTTAGAATGAGGAGGGGGATTTAGAATGAGAAGGGTTGGTTGAGGATGAGGAGGGGGAGGGAAAGAGACATGGGGGGTTAGAGAGACACGGGGGGTAGAGAGACACCTCTAAATACCTCTCCCTTTCCCCTCACTTACCTTCATCTGCAGCTTCTCCTCCGGCCTTCACTCCTTCCTGCGTCGACACCTGGTATATTCTAATGACGTGACGTCACATGCGCGCCAAGGTAAGGTAAGTGAGGGGAAAGGGAGAGGGGGAGGTATTTAGGGGGGTTTAGAATGAGGAGCGGGGTTTAGAATGAGGAGCGGGTTTTAGAATGAGGAGGGGGGTTGAGGAGGGAGGTTGAGGAGGGGGTTGAGGATGGGGGTTAAGGAGTGAGGTTGAGGATGAGGAGGGAGGTTAAGGAGGGGGGTTGAGGATGAGGAGGGGGTTGAGGATGGGGGGGTTGAGGAGGGGGTTGAGGATGGGGAGGGTTGAGGATGAGGATGGGGGGGTTGAGGAGGGAGGTTGAGGAGGGGGGTTGAGGAGGGGGTTGAGGATGGGGGGTTGAGGAGGGAGGATGAGGAGGGAGATTGAGGATGAGGAGGGGGGTTGAGGAGGGGGTTGAGGAGGAGGAGGGAGGTTGAGGAGGGGGTTGAGGATGAGGAGGGGGTTGAGGATGAGGAGGGAGGTTGAGGAGGGGGTTGAGGATGATTATGGGGGGGTTGAGGAGGGGGGTTGAGGAGGGGGTTGAGGAGGGGGTTGAGGATAAGGGGGTTAAGGAGGGAAGTTGAGGATGAGGAGGGAGGATGAAGAGGGAGGTTGAGGATGAGGAGTGGGGTTGAGGAGGGAGGTTGAGAATAAGGAGGGGTGTTGAGGAGGGTGATAAGGGAGGGGGGGAAGAGACACAGGGAAGGGAGAGGGGAGAAGAGACACGGGACAGAGAGGGGGCACAAGAAAAGGGCACACCAGAGGGGGACACAGAGGGCACAAGAGGGACACAGGAGGCAGCACATTTCCCACCCTCTGCTTATACTCGAGTCCCTCATTTTACCCAGTATTTTGTGGTAAAATAGGTGCCTCGGCTTATACTCGGGTCGGCTTATACTCGAGTATATACGGTACATAGAAATATATATCTCTCTCAGAGTACCAAAAGTACACGACATGAGAGGTGCTCAGTGTATGCCTCGCAATGAGCGCCAAAGGTCCTCACAGTACAAAACGGTTTCAATTATGTCTCAAACAGCATTCCCATGACTGTCGCTAGTATATATATATATATATATATATATATATATATATATATATAAAACATAAATTATAAATATATTATTTATTTTATAAATAAAATTTAGATTTTAAATATATGATGATAAATATATGATATAATTCAGTCAAAGATCTGTTATTTCTATTGTTTGGGTCAAGAGTGTATTACCATCTAGAGCAGTGATTGTTATAAGCTGGTCCTAGGCCCAGTGGCAATTAGTGATGTCGCAAACATAAAATTTCCGGTTCGCGGACCGCGAACGCGAACCGCCACAAATGTTCGCGATCCGGCGAACCCGGTGAACTGCCATAGACTTCAATGGGCAGGCAGATTTTAAAACCCACAGGGACTCTTTCTGGCCACAATAGTGATGGAAAAGATGTTTAAAGGGGACTAACGCCTGGACTGTGGCATGCAGGAGGGGGATCCATGTCAAAACTCCCACGGAAAATTACATAGTCGATGCAG
Organism: Discoglossus pictus; assembly: GCA_027410445.1. Lineage (NCBI taxonomy): Eukaryota > Metazoa > Chordata > Amphibia > Anura > Alytidae > Discoglossus > Discoglossus pictus. The sequence continues at coordinate 25,037,405 of CM050165.1, read as the reverse complement.
AGTCTGATTTTAATCCATAAAGGGCATAAATAACCTAACACCCCCTCCATCATCATCCTCCCCTGTATCTCTTTACCCCCTCCCTCATCATCCTCCCCTGTGTCTCTTTCCCCCCTCTCTCATCATCCCCCCTCCCTCATCATCCTCCCACCTCCCTCATCATCCTCCCATGTATCTCTTTACCCCCTCTCTCATCATCCTCCCCTGTGTCTCTTCCCCCCTCCATCATCATCCTCTCCTGTGTCTCTTTCCCCCCTCACTCATAATCCTCCCGTGTCTCTTTTCCCCCTCCCTCATCATCTTCCCCTGTGTCTCTTCCCCCCCTCCCTCATCATCCTCCCCTGTGTCTCTTTCCCCCCTCTCTCATCATCTTCCCCTGTGTCTCTTCCCCCCCTCCCTCATCATCCTCCCCTGTGTCTCTTTCCCCCCTCCCTCATCATCCTCCCCCTCCCTTGATGATTAGGGGGGGAAGAGACACAGGGATAAGTGTGAGGGGTGTTAGGGTAAGGGGTGTTAGGGATAAGGGTGAGGGGGTTAGGTGTTAGGGTGAGGGGTGTTAGGGCTAAGTGTGAGGGGTGTTAGGGTGAGGGGTGTTAGGGATAAGTGTAAGGGGTGTTAGGGTGAGGCATTTTAGGAATAAGTGTGAGAATGTTAGGGTTAGGTGTTAGGTTGATGGGTGTTATGGATAAGTGTGAGGGGTGTTAGGGTTAGGGTTAGGGAAGGGGTGTTAGGGATAAGTGTGAGGGGTGTTAGGGTGAGGGGTGTTAGGGATAAGTGTGAGGGGTGTTAGGGTTAGGTGTTAGGGTGAGGGGTGTTAGGGATAAGTGTGAGGAGTGTTAGGGTTAGGGTGAGGGGTGTTAGGCATAAGTGTGAGCGGTGTTAGGGTTAGGGTGAGGGGTGTTAGGGATAAGTGTGAGGGGTGTTAGGGTTAGGTGTTAGGGTGAGGGGTGTTAGGGATAAGTGTGAGGGGTGTTAGGGTTAGGGTGAGGGGTGTTAGGGATAAGTGTGAGGGGTGTTAGGGTTAGGTGTTAGGGTGAGGGGTGTTAGGGATAAGTGTGAGGGGTGTTAGGGTTAGGGTGAGGGGTGTTAGGGATAAGTGTGAGGGGTGTTAGGGTTAGGTGTTAGAATGAGGGGTGTTAGGGATAAGTGTGAGGGGTGTTAGGGTTAGGTTTTAAGGTGAGGGGTGTTAGGGATAAGTGTGAGGGGTGTTAGGGTTAGGGTGAGGGGTGTTAGGGATAAGCGTGAGGGGTGTTAGCGTTAGGTGTTAGGGTGAGGGGTGTTAAGGATAAGTGTAAGGGGTGTTAGGGTGAGGCATGTTAGGAATAAGTGTGAGGGGTGTTAGGTCTTAGGGATAAGTGTGAGGGGTGTTAGGGTTAGGTGTTAGGTTGATGGGTGTTATGGATAAGTGTGAGGGGTGTTAGGGTTGGGTGCTAAGGTGAGGGGAGGATGATGATAAGGGGGGGGGAAGAGACACAGGGGTGTCCTTGCAGCAGAGATCAAAAGAGTCCTTCAGGACTGTATTGCACACTGTGTACAGTAGCCTAGCTATGGTTTTCCCTATTGATGCAGTATCACCTACACTCAGCCTCCTCTCAGTAAGACTGCAAGTTAGTTATGATTACAAAATGGCTGCTGTCCGTGAGGTAGAAGGCTCTGGAAGGGAGTGTATGCTGCTGATTGGCTGGAATGTGTCTGCTGACTGTGACATGCAGGGTCAAAGTTTGCTCAATGATAAAGTATAGGGGGCGGGTCGAATATTGCATATGTTCGCAGTTCGCGGCGAACGCGAACATGCTATGTTCGCCGGGAACAGTCCGCCGGCGATCTATTCGCGACATCTCTAGTGCCAATGCCTGATTGCCAATTTCCAGGAGGAAATGCCAATGAGGAGAGTCTAACACTGTGATTATTTACACTTAAAGACAGATTATTGATGATGTATCTGCAGTCAAAATGTATTTTATCAAATCATGTCTTCATGTGTTGGCATATTGCGCTTCATGAGTATGTATATAGTTTATTTTCAAAAGGCTGCTCTAATTTGTCAAGTATTTTAAATATTTTTCATATAAAAGGGTATATTCACATTGTGTAATGTGTTGCAGAAGCATGTAGTATTGAATTATAAAAACAAATGTGACATAGTGTAACACAAGTGTCCTGTTGTAAGGGCCTCTAAGAAGCCAGGTTTTATATCCTTTTAATTGTACACAAACAGACTTAATAAGCCTGACAGGTGACCTTGGGAACGTATTATCAGACATGGGAGTGAAAAGCAGCTTGTAGAGCAGATAGGGTCACCTATTCATTTTTTCAGGCAAATATAAATACAAGTCCAGGAAAAAGGAAGTATCCCACCCAGCTTCTGAGAATGGAATGAGTAGCCCTGCCAGCCTTGGATTTCCTACACATGGCTCCATCCCTAGAATTCAGCTGGAGCTCTCCAGACACAGAACATCTTGCATCTGAGGATAATAAGTGTTTGATACTGACATGAATTTGGTAGTTGAACTCCATCAGCTCCTGATACTGCTTTGTTTCTAGGGAATATGTCTCGTATATGAAGCCTACATTACAATCGCAGAAACATATTTGATTGAAGATAAGAACAAGAGATCCATCAATTTTGTCCATTCGATTTACCTACAAAGCTTGATCTTACCATCAATTCCTACTGTATCTGTATGTAAAATAGTACTTTTGCACATTATCCCTATTTTTTTTACATCCGAATTTCAAATAATGACCTCTTGTTCCTTAGGGCCCAATGGGATGGTGGTAATGTATAATAGGAGAAGGAGGAGAGAAGTTATTGCTTGGAACTTTGTTTCTTGTAAGCACAGAATGCACATTGGCTCTTACAGACACAGGCTGTACATTGGCTCTTACAGGCACAGGCTGTACATTGGCTCTTACAGGCACAGGCTGTGCATTGGCTCTTACAGATATTGGGTCACAAGGGGTTGTGGGAAAGATGCAGGATGGTTGTAGGAGGTTTAGCTGGTCCCTGTAGAGCAGGGCCCCTCAGTGCCTTGCACAGGCTTCACCCACAGTAGCTCTGACTTAAAGGCAGACATGACTGAACGACTAAACAAAAACAAACCATACCACCCCCATTCACTAACCTATACATATTCAGATCATGAAGTATTTCCTTACGTTAAGTTCTGTGTTTTAGACCATACACTATTTTAGTCACCCTCCTTTGAATTGGTTCTAGTTTGTTAATATCCTTTTGGAGATACGCTCTCCAGAACAGGACACCGTTTCTAGTAGAGGTCCAACGATTTAATATTGAGTGACAATAGTACCTCTTTTTTTCTCTTCCAACACAAGCAAGCATCCTTATAGCTTTCCCTGCAGATTTGTTGCATTGCTTGTCTACTCGTGATCAATGTTGTAGATTTGATAAGATCAGGGGCAGATCTAACGCTGGTGCAGGTGGTGCTCCAGGAGGGCCAAGTTCTTTGTAAATTTAAACTATTCATTTAACCCCCCCCAGCCCCCACAGGCCCCCTCCCCATCCCCTCCTTCTCCCCTTCCCCTCTCCCCCTCTTACTGGTTGTGGATCCGCGTGTTTAGCATCTGTGTAGCCTCCCCCTGCCGCCACGTTATGAGGCTGGAGCAGGAAATCCTGTGTGATGTCATTCCCTGCCCCAGCCTTATGCTGGCATTGGAAGGCTAAACAGCCACTGAACACCGGATCCACAACCAGTAAGAGGGGGAGATGGGGAGAAGGAGGAGATGGGGAAGGGGGAGAAGGGGGAATGTTGTGCCAAGAGGCCCTGGCAGTTGAATTCATAGTATATATATATATTTGTGATGGGAGTAAAATTGTAAGGCTGGTAATGCTGTTTGCCACAGAATACGAGGCTATAGGCCCTCTCTTGCTTCACGAGGCTAGCAGTGCAATGAGCGCCTTTGGCGGCAAAACCCTTTTTGGCAATCACAGAGGTCAGACGTTTCTTGTAGTTGGCCACCATTAAGGTTTCGAGGCTGATGTTTGGCAACTCGAACCTTCAGCTCCCTCCACAAATTTTCTATGGGATTAAGGTCTGGAGACTGGCTAGGCCACTCCAGGACCTTAATGTGCTTCTTCTTGAGCCACTCCTTTGTTGCCTTGGCTATGTGTTTTGGGTCATTGTCATGCTGGAATACCCATCCACCACCCATATTTAATGCCCTAGCGGAGGGAAGGAGGTTCTCACCCAAGATTTGACGGTACATGGCCCCGTCCATCGTTCCTTTGATGCAGTGCAGTTGTCCTGAAAGCATAATGTTTCCCCCTCCATGTTTGAAGGTGGGGATGGTGTTCTTTGGGTTATAGGTAGCATTCCTCCTCCTCCAAACACGGTGAGTTGAGTTGATGCCAAAGAGCTCGATTTTGGTCTCATTTGACCACAACACTTTCACCCAGTTCTCCTCTGAATCATTCAGATGGTCATTGGCAAACCAGACGGGCCTGTACATGTGCTTTCTTGAGCAGGGGGACCTTGCGGGCGCTGCAGGATTTCAGTCCTTTACGGCATAGTGTGTTACCAATTGTTTTCTTGGTGACTATGGTCCCAGCTGCCTTGAGATCCTTAACAAGATCCTTCCGTGTAGTTCTGGGCTGATTCCTCACCGTTCTCATGATCAATGAAACTCCACGAGGTGAGATCTTGCATGGAGCACCAGACCGAGGGAGACTGGCAGTGATTTTGTGTTTCTTCCATTTGCGAATAATCGCACCAACTGTTGTCACCTTCTCACCAAGTTGTTTGGCGATGGTCTTGTAGCCCATTCCAGCATTGTGTAGGTCTACTATCTTTCCTTGGACAGCTCTTTGGTCTTGGCCATGGTGGAGAGTTTAGAATCTGACTGATTGATTGCTTTTGTGGACAGGTGTCTTTTATACAGGTAACAAGCTGAGATTAGGAGCACTCCCTTTAAGAGAGTGCTCCTAATCTCAGCTCGTTACCTGTATAAAAGACAACTGGGAGCCAGAAATCTTGCTGATTGATAGGGGATCAAATACTTATTTCCCTCACTGACCTGCAAATCAATTTATAACTTTTTTGGACTTGCGTTTATAGACTGGACATTTATTTCTCAGTGGACATACGTTCAAAATCAGCAGGGGATCAAATACTTTCTCCCCTCACTGTATACATATATATATATACAGATTTACCCTGTAGTGCAAATATATAATTATTTTTATACATGATAAATGCATACAGGTACTTGCTAAAACACATGTACTAATGCTGTATCCCTACTTAATAATGTAATGCAGCAATGCAATTGTGTATGCATCAAAGTACCATGAAGTGCCATATTTATAGTATTCTCTTTTGAAGATCTTGACTTTATAATGTGCAAAATGTTTTTTTTACCAAGTTTAACATAAATGAATGCAGCCTTTTTAAATGTCTTATTCAGTCCTGCTTTAAGGACAGTAGATATTTTGCCTCTGTTTCTAACATGGCTATAAAACTGGGAGGAATGGGAGTCAACATGGATTCAGATCTGATCTCTATTTGGTTCTGTTGAAAGACAATAGAACTGAATAGAAGAATAAGCTTCAGTAGGTTAACCCTCTGCCTCAGGTTGCTATCTAAGACAGAATGATCCATGACACAAGCAGAGTCTGCTTAATATAAGATTTTCTCTAAAATGCTTTTATGCTCCTGGCTTACATAGCTTGTTTGTTACTTTAAGCATGTGAAGCTTTTACCAAAGGACAGTGGTTCTTTATCGTAGGTACACACTGCTGTCTATTATTGGCTTGAGTATATAATCTTATAACATTAAATTGTATACTACACTATATATATGTAGATGCTCTCCAGAATTATAAAATCCACTGTATCATATAATTAAAATATTAGAATAAAAATAAATACTTTTAATAATAATAATTTAATAATCCAGTATCAGTTAAAATTACAATAATAATAATAGCAACAATAATCATTTTAATAATTGGGATTTTACAATTACAATAACCCAGTATATTTTACAATTGCAATAATAGTAATAATTTTAATAATAATAATAATAATAATAATAATAATTTTACAATTACAATAATCCAGTATATTTTACAATTATAATAATAATAATTTTAGTATTCATTTTAATAATAATTTTAGTAATAGTTTAACAATTACAATAATCCAGTATATTTTTCAATTACAATAATAATAATTTTAGTAATCATTTTAATAATAATTTTAGTAATAGTTTAACAATTACAATAATCCAGTATATTTTTCAATTACAATAATAATAATTTTAGTAATCATTTTAATAATAATTTTTGTAATAGTTTACCAATTACAATAATCCAGTATATTTGGCACTTACAATAATAATAATAATTTTAATAATAGTAATTTTAATAATTAATAATCATTTTAGTAATCATTTTATAATTATAATAATCGTATTAATATATTTTACAACCATAATAATCATTATTATTTGAATAATTAATGATAATGTTAATAATAATACTTTTATAAAAATAATAACAATATTTCAATAATTGATAATCATTTTAATAATCATTTCACATTTACAATATTTCAGTATATTTTACAATAACAATAATAAAAATAATTTGAATAATATTAACAGTAGTTTTAATAATTACTCATTTTATTTATAATAATTTTACAATTTAAATAATTCAGTATATTTTACAAAAATGATAATAATTAATAATTTAAATAATCACTTTGCAAATAGAATAATCATTGTAATAATAAAATAATAGCTTTAATAATTATTAATTATTAGCCAGTATATTTTACAATAATAATAATAATAATAATTTTACAATTACAGTAATATAGTATATATATATATATATATATTTATATATTTATTTATTTATATATATTTATATATATATATATGTGTGTGTATATTTATAGAGTTGAATAATCAGAGTATTGCAGTGAATAGTGATACCTTTTTAATTGGACAAACGTATTCACAATAAAGCGACGACCTTTCGAGAGATAATGCCTCTCTTTATCAAGTCAAAAAGCAATACTGACTTTTGAGTTGATAAAGAGAGGCATTATCTCTCGAAAGCTCTTCGCTTTATTATCGCTTTACTATTATATATATATATATATATATATATATATATATATATATATATATAGTATATTTTACAACCAGCCCTTATTCATTGGATGGGACATTTGAAACTTGTATCACCTGATCCCACATTGCTGCTGCCTCACTGTAGCAGTCTGGGTCAGTCAGTGATGTTGCAGTATATTATTATTATATCAGGAGGATCTGGTGCTTTATTTACCAGCAGGGTGGACATTGCTCAGTGACCTTTGTACATAACAAATGCCTCCTACTGGCCAGGGAATCTGCACTACAACTCCCATCATGCAATGCTGTGCTTTGCTGTTTATCTGAAATCTGCAGAAAAACTACTAGTAGGAACAGAAGAGTAATAATACTACAGTGTGAGTGCAGCAGGCTCAGTGCTGGGAACTGCTGGAAGTGACTTGGACTTTTCATTTGCTCTGATCCTGCCTGGGTGATTATACTTTGTATGTACAGGGGGGTTGCAGAGCCCCCAACACCCTGAGCACCCCAAAGTGGGATTTAAACCCAACAGATCCGGGTCACAAGAAGAATTCCAGAACTACCAGGTGATTCATCTTATTATTTACTTGTTACTTTAAACACAAACAATAGACTGTTATTGATACATTTAAACACAAATGTTGCAAGTCATTGTGTAGTTTGCTGTTGGTACATTAGATGCTTCTGGAATGGGTTACAATGTTGCCTTTTTATTTCAGGTACAATGGCACATGTTCACTAAACAGTGCTGATGTGAAAAGTATCTTTTACCTTTAAACATAACTTTTGCCTAAATACTATTGTGTCTTAGAACTATATTTGTTATATTATGTGAACCCTATAGAAACCAATATAGACCTATATGTGTTATATCATGTGAACCCTATAGAAACCAATATAGAACAATATGTGTTATATTATGTGAACCCTATAGAAACCAATATAGAACTATATGTGTTATATGAACCCTATAGAAACCAATACAGAACTATATGTGTTATATGAACCCTATAGAAACCAATATAGAACTATATGTGTTATATGAACCCTATAGAAACCAATATAGAACAATATGTGTTATATTATGTGAACTCTATAGAAACCAATACAAAACTATATTTTGTGTACAAAACTATATTATATTTTGTGAACCAATATAGAAAACTATACATACATTATGTCCCTAAATTGCCCTATTAATAAATAAACTTACATTTATAATATGCCTTCCCTTATATTGATCATTAAACTATTACACGTTTGCCCTGATATTGTTTAGTTCCTAAATTAAGGGCACATGCCATATATTGCAATTACCTCCTCCTAAAATGTGAATTCTTGAAACTTTTTATTCAATAAAAAAGATAATATATACTTTATTATTTGACTTCCTAATTCTTCCATTGTTTGGGAATTGCCTTGTAATAAAACTGTAATATATACCTGAAAGTCTTGCCCCCTATATATGCAAATGTGAATAATATCACTATTACATTTATGTAGGCTATAAATCTGTATTTCAGTTACTATCCATCCTGTATGTTTTCTATATGTGCCTATATTAGATGTGTTATACAGGTATCTTATACACTTATAACAAATGTAACACCCGTGCCTACATTGGTGGCTGCACCCCTTGGAATGCAGATTATGATAGTTTTATACTTATGGACCTATGCAAGGTCCAAGTTAGTACAGAACTGATAAGCACACATATAAATAAATATATTTGCAATTGGATGTCATTAATAATATTGAGTGGAAGTGTTAGATAATTGAACTTGAAAGTTAGGCATTTTAATCAGATAAAGGACTTAACAGAGAGGCAAAACTTTTCAGGTAATTAATGCATAATTATCGAACACATTCTTTAATTATTTTTATGATAGTCAATTGCAATTATATTTATTTACAGGTGTACATTTAAATTCGGCATTAATTAGGACATTTCCGTTTCCACTTGGTCCTTCCTGTTTCCCCCTACGCATAAGATTGGCAGGAGCAGTGCCGCCCCCAACCACTAGATGGTGCTGCCGATTTTCGGAATGCTCCGGCACATTGCATAAAAGGCGCACTGACAGAAGAGGTCTTGAGCTATGAGAGATCTTGAGCTATGAGAGGCACGCCAGAGGCCCTCAAGGGCAGAGAGCCCGGGCCGAACATAGCAATGACCTTGCTGTCGTTTTCAGCACAGTCAAGTTGCGCCATGTTGGAGGGGGGAATAATTATAGGCCTTCCCTGAAATCTGACACCACCATCTAGCGGCTACTTGCTGGCACTGCAGCTGTCAGTGCTGGCAATTTCTTGTGCATGCACAACGGGATAGATCCAAGCGCTCTTTTAAAGATGATCATAGCTGTTAGCAACTGATTTTTAAAAAAAATATTCTTAGAACATATCACGATAAAAATTGTATTATGTAAAAGTCTGGATCTGTATCATACTCATTTGTGTTCACAAATTGAGCAATAAGACAGTCGGTCCTATCCTGTTATGGTTCAGCACCAGTCCGCTGCTGCCGTGCGGCAGTCGAGGCTTAGGTGAGTTAGTTTAAGGGTTAGGATACCATTCTAAGCTTAGAACTTTCAATAGCGCCACAAAATCTAGCGGTTGGTCGCCGCACTGCAGCGGCAGAACTGTGCAACAACTATACCAGGATAGATCCAAACAGTCCTATTGGATCTTGTGTGAGCATTACATATGTCAGAGAATTTCAAAGGTTGCATTTGTACATTAAATCTTTTTTTAGATGATGAATCACTTATTAACATTTGTAAAAATGCTGTGCATATGGTAGACAACTGTGGACTTAAGTGTCCCTGTAACTGTGCATTATACCTACAGTAGGCTCTCCTACAGGGTTCCCTGGTGGTCCAGATGTTAGGATTCAGTGCTTTCATTGCTGCAACCTGGATTTGATTCAAGTCAGGGGACGAAGAGATCACACCACCCTGAAGCCATGCAGGCTTGGGCCTGGTCAGTACTTGGATGGGAGGCCACCTAGGAACACCAGGAGCTATATGCTGTGGCCCACTGGAGAAGGAACTGGCAACCCACTCCAGTATCTCTGCCATGAATACCAAGTGGGTCAGCATGACCATGGACATAAAGATGTGCCTGGTGTGTTACTGTCCGTAAGGTTACAGAGAGTTGGAAACGCATGAACGAAGCAAAAAAAAAAAAAAAGGATCTACTGCAATTATTATTTAGATACATATTTTTGTTCCTTTTCTGTGTGATGAAAAGCTGTCTCTGATTGGTGTAAAACTCCCAGAGGTGCAGCAGGTGCAAAGTACCCGGGCCAATAGCAGTGTAGGGGCTTTGCTGTGGTCTGGAGCAAAGAGGGACTTTTACTTTTTTTAGGGTAGAGGTGCAGATACTTATTTTTTATAAAAGGGTGATCAGACCATTAACATATATTTGTGGCCTTTTATTAACTCCTCCAGGCACCTACATTGTATAGAGAAGTTGCAAGGGAGGCCCTAAAATATTTTGCGCCAATCATAGTGCAGATCATAATGCTTTGTTTGGATTGTTGCCACTGTTACCTAAAAGCAATGTCTATAGACTTCAGATTGCATGTGTGAGAGGGGCATGTACATGTCTGATGGAGTTTACATTACAACCATCCGCTTCTGAGCATGTGCAAAGGAAGACGGTAGGTTTGAAATCCCCAAAACATCAATGGTTTCACAATACCCCTCCCTTACTCTCCTCCTCCCCCCACCCCTCCCTTCACTGTTAGCTTTGGGACTTCAGCTACTTGCTGAGCCTTCCAGTTAGGAGGTGTCCCTTTAGGTATCATAGACCTTTGCATTATACTACAATCACAGAGGTTTTTCCTACTTCACTTTATTCAGTCAGCAATGTATGAATTTCTCACATAAGATTACACTTTTTTAAAGCGGTGTGGTTCCAAAATACAATAAATATTTACCTGTCTCCAATTTTGTTTACTGTACACACCTAGACCCTCATTCAATTGCAATTTGGCCAATTCAATAGGGCTCTAAATAAGCACATAACATATTTTTTTTTAAATAAGTTTTTAGTTCGTGAAAACCTTGTTTTTGGATAGATGTTTACTAACTAAAAACTTCTTTAAAAAAATATGTTATGTGCTTATTTAGACCCCTATTCAATTGGCCAAATTGCAATTGAATGAGGGCCCTAGAAAATAGGGGTTCTTATTAACAAAGAAACTGTCCTCAACTATAAGGAAGCTAAGAACCTGCTCTCAGCTATCAGAAAGTTCTGTAGCCAGACAAGATGGAACATTCTATATACAAATATTTTACAAAACTTGTATCCATTTTGTTAAAAACAGAGCAAAAATTGATTGGGATATTCTCTTTGTTGAGTAGAAGATATAAACTAATTATCTGTTAAATAATTTTATCTTATTGAACTTGACACCTACCATCAGGGGCATCGGAACTGGGGGGTATGGAGGGGACACCTCCAGATGTTTAACCAAGATGTAGGTAAAATAGAATATGTCCTTCAGCACAGATTGCACTAATGGGTTAATTCATTGTTCTTTCTCCTAGCATGCACTTCTCTTTCACTACCCCTTGAGTACGCTGGGCCTTAGCCACCATAATTGTGTTTGATTTAAGAAAAGACAAACCACGTGACCAGGCTAATCAACAAAGCCTTTGGGGTAGAAATATACATTATTTGTAAAATCCGTCTTTACAATATTGTTTATGCCGCCATCTTTTCTGTGTAATCCACACATTTTCCCTGTTGTGTTGTGGACATTGTGGTAAAACATGGTATAATATGATATTTCAGCTGGGTGTAGTGAGATTATCCTCAACTCTTAGTAATATAATACAGGAACCAACCACTACCTGGAATTTGTTCCTTTTATTGTGCATATGGAATCATTTTGACAGTTATAATTAACGCTTATTTACTTGGAATTTTCCCAGAAGGCAAATACTAACAGACATTGAATAAAACTTATATTATCTACCACTGGAGAAAAATGTTCCTTTGAAATGTTCTAAAAGAACATAATTTTACTTAAAAAAATGCAAAATGTCATACATTACGATATATATATATATATATATATATATATATATATATATATATATATATATATATATATATATATATAATTATATAAAATGCAGCATAATTTTCTGAGGCTAAAGGGAAGACATGTTTGATATGGTTATGGATTGCAAGGTTCCCTACCAAGGTTCCCAGAATGGGGTAGAAATAACTATTTCTCGGAATTGTGGGCATGAAACAAGTTTTTTTAACTTGTTTTAGACTATATATATATATATATATATATATTTAGTAAATAAGTAGTACATTTGTGCTCACATTCAAACGTCTAAAGAAATTCCAAGAAATACAATTATTGCATTGCATTCTGAGAACCTGGACAAATAAGTGTGTGTGTATATATATATATATATATATATATATATATATATATATATATATATATATAAAACCATTCTCTCTGACCATATAATCTGGGGGTGCCACCTCCTAACCCCCCCAGTTCCTATGCACCTGATGGTATATTACTGACCGCTCTCTCTTTCTTCTCCAACCTATCCCTGTACTGGTAAAAACAACCCTGAGGCTCCTCCTAACAAGAAGTGATGACACCAGACAATATCTTGTATACGTAAGCAGAGTCCTCAATTTTAGTTTTCCTCTAAAAATCTTTATTTTTGTAGCTTACACAGATGATAATGTTAATTTAACAAAAGTAACTTTATATTGCTGAAGACTGAGATGGTGTTCCGCTCTAGAAAACAAGTTGAGGGCCACATGGCCTTGCATTGACCACCATTGGTATATTGCCTGGCATGCTTGTTGTCCTTCCCTTTCAGTGCATGAGCTTGGAATTTGAAATGTGACGATCTACTTCTGAACATGTGCTGTGAAGGGGGAAGGTGTCCAAAGCTAAAACATGAACTCCGTCACCATTAAGAGAACAATTTTTCCTTCTACTGCTTAACAGAGAAATTACAGTGCATACCCCTCAGGCTCCAAGCCATCACATGCTGAACACAGACAAAATGGAAGTTGGCTAAAGTTAAGATTTTCTCCAAAAATGCTTTTGTGCTGTTTAATTTTGTTAGTTTGTTACATACTTCATAAATGCAACATCCTCCCCAACAGTGGGGCTTTGGTTGAGTTGAAAAAATGCATTCAAATAAAAGCAATTGTAAATAAACTGAAATTGTACATCTGACATCAAAACTCATTGAAGGGGTTAAAGCGGTTTCCACTTGCTCCAACCCTAAATTCATTGTATATTGTTATTGGCAGTCTAAATGCAAAGTGGAATGTTTTTCTGGAAAAGAACTGTTGAGTGAGGGCAGTTTATGACATTCCTGTTAGAGACTGCATGGTAACTACTTACAGAGAGAAAATATGTGTTAATATGATATACAGTAGTTTGTACTATGGGCATTTAACCAAATATCCTATTAGCCGAATGTCGGCATACTGAGGGAAGAACATTGGTACCAGAAGATGCTCTAGCCCACTGGTTTCCAAGCTTACAACTTACCAATTGTTGAGGGTCTTGGAGGACCACCTGAACATTCCTGTGGGTCTTGGAGGACCACCTGAACATTCCCGAGGGTCTTGGAGGATCAGCTGAATTTTCCAGAGGGTCTTGGCGGATCACCTGAACATTCTTGAGCATCTTGGAGGACCACCTGAATATTCCTGAGGGTCTTGATGATGTTTTTGCATTAATGTTTACAGCTGCAAATTTTGTACCACTGTTTTGGAGCCTCTGTTAGAGCCTATATGTGGGAAGATGAACAGATGAAGAGTATCAATAAAGTAAAATGGTGCACACCGGTCCATAGCTTTATGGGGGATACAAAGTCAGAAATTCTACATAATTAGCCTCCACTAGAGCTACTATCCCATAAACTAGACATGTGTATCCTCTCTAGCCCTTATTGTGCAGTAGACTAGAAGTGCACCTCTATGTTTGTTGTTGCTTATGCAAATGACCCTTAGGGCTTAGTCTCCCAGATGTGGACTCCTTGCTCAGTGCATCTTAAGGATTTTGGCTACACCCTACTGACGAGGCCCAACTAAGGCTGAAACGTACATCTGGGGTTTGCTATTTCTCCTGTTCAGGGTAGAATTGCCTGGTATTTCAGGGCTGGGTCACTCCACCGGGTGAGACCAGACTCATATACTACAGGATATTTCTCCCTGTGAAGGGCAAGTGAGATAAAAGAGGCTGCTCCAGAATGGGTTATCATGGAATTAACATATTAAGGTTAGTTTGTTTTCTGATTGAGCACCTCTAATTTTGTTGAAGCTAGAAGAGGACCAACTGAAACACCCAACCCCAATAAACACCTCCACTTCTCCTCAAATACTTACTGGTATCCATATGACCCAAGAACTCATCTTCGCTATTAGCAGAAGGCTAATGCCCCACTCCTCCATGTGTGCCCTGTAGAGGTCACGCTACGCAGGCCACAAAGCTTCTGAAATTGTTTTGAGGGCTTTGTTATACCTGATCGTCATGGACTTTGGGCAGTGGTTCCTCAGATAATCACAGATTTATAAATTGTGTCCCTTTTAATACACCCCCCATCTGCCTGCTTCATCGGAGAGTACCTGGTAGCCATTAGACTCTAGGGATGGGCCACCGTAGGACCAGGGACCCAAAGAAAACTGTAATATGTTTTCTTTGTGGACGTTATTTAGTTTTGTTGCAGCCATCTGTGTTTGTTTTTGGTTATTTGTGTTCTTGTGAGTCCAGTTTTGCTGGGCCCTGGGTCCCTAAGCAGTTTTTTCTATTTACTGTTAATCCTCTTCATTATGTATGGGAGAGATTATTGCTTACAGTAAATTGTGTGGGAGGGAAGTGCCCGCATGTCTATATAGTTAAACTCTCGGCTCTCTAGGGGACCACAGTGCCAAATGGAGTTATGTGTTGGCCTCGTGATTTGTTTGTGTGATTGGGGGGGGGGGGGGGGTTTATTTGGGTAATGTTTTATTGAATATTGCTGTACAGAAAATGTGTGTGTGACCTTCAGAGGGATTGAGGACACATTTTGGGCCCTCTGACTATGGTCCTAAGGTTATTGATATCTGCTCCAGCTCATGGGTGTAGAAGGTGACCGGTCAGAGTCTATCTGGCAGAGCTCCAGCCCTTGTCCGGCGTCTCTATCACGCTGCTGGATTAAACTTTTCTGCAGTGCAAATTTAATTTATATGAACATGTTGGTGGTCATGCCATGATTACTAAATATTCTGCTATTGAGAACTATTCTGGTATTTTCGGTATTTGTTCCCTCTGAACAAATATTTTTATATTGTGTTTGTCTTTTTTGTGCGCAGGTTTTATATCTCTTCCAAATCATAATTCCTAGTTTTGGAGGTTGGAATAGAAGGCATTTTGTGGAAACTGACGTGGATCTATGGATAGTATTTTACATTTACGTCATCTATATATCTCAGGACACTTTGTTTCTCAGCTTATACAGTATTTGTTATATATTTCTAGAACCCGATCTTGTTCCTAATGGGTAGTGTGAGCGTTGTAGCCGAATAGTTTTATTTACACTTTTTCAGTGCATTGACAGGGTCCCTGAGCCCGGTCTACATTGAATGTAATGCTAGTATTTAGAGTAGGGTAGTTGCATTCTTAAGGGTTCCCTGGTGGTCCAGTGGTTAGGATTTATTCTCTCACCAGTGCAACCTGGGTTTGATTCCAGTCAGGGAACCAAGAGTTCACATCGCCCTGAAGCCATGCAGGGTTGGGCCTGGTCAGTATTTGGATGGGAGACCACCTAGGAATACCAGGAGCTGTATGTTATGGCCCACTGGAGGTTGAATTGGCAACCCACTCCAGTATCTCTGCCATGAAAACCAAGTGGATCAGCATGACAATGGAAATAAATATGTACCTGGTGTGGTACAGTCCATGAGGTCACAGAGAGTCGCACATGACTGAACAACAAAACAATAACAAAGTTGCATTCCTAAACAACTTCTCTCGTTTGTTACATTTTGGAGTTTATCATGTGACACTGATACTTTATTATTTAGTATAATCCAGAAAAATATCATGTTTAATACTCTGTTCCTTTTTTTTTTTTAATGGGGAAATGTAGTGGGAAGGTTTGCATTGGTACATTGCCCTTTTAATTGGCAAGTTAAAGAAGAACAACCAGTGGTATTTTACTTCTCTTTTTTTCTTTCACATTTTGTATCGATAAAACCTCTAGTAATTTCATTACATAGTTCTCATAATTCATCCTCACAATGGCAAGCTCTATAATTGTGAGAAAATCCAATGTGGCTACTCCAGGACACACATTCTCTGTTGTTCTACACAGTTGTGACTGTCTATGATTGTGTAACATGGTGGGGAATATAATTGGATATATAACACTGAACTTATTGTTATTTCAGTCATGTCTGACTCTCCATGACCCTATATACATAAGGTTATCTTGGCATAGATACTGGAGTGGGTTGCCAGTTCTTTCTCCAGTGGACCATGATTTGTCTGACCTCTCTGCTATGACCTGCCCATCTTGGGTGAACCTACATGGTATAGCTCACAGCTTTATTGAGGTACACAAGCCCTTTCAACTCAACAAGGTATTAATCTGGATGCAGCCATTTCAGTCTCTTAGTATTCAAACATGTAGAATCCTATATTAAAAAGAGCTGCTCCAGCTGATGGATGTAGAAGGGATCTGGTTGGTAGTTCAGTGTCTCCCCAGCTCTTTGATCAGTCTTGATGCTTCTCAGGTGAGATATAAGAAAATGTTGCGCCAAGCAGTGCTTAGGTAATCTTTTAGTTCAGTGGTTCCCAAACCTCTCCTCAAGACCCACCAGACAGATCATGATTTAGGTCAGACACTGTGTGAACAAAGGTGAGGCAGCCAGTATGCTGTGGAGCCTCAAATTGCTTCACCTGTGTATTTACACAGTGTTTGACCTAAATCATGTCCTGCCTAATGGGTCTTGAGGAGAGGTTTGGGAACAACTGCTTTAGTCCATCCAGTTGATAGTTAGCAGCTGAAGCTCTTGTTTCCCACCGTGCTTCCAAATGAGGTGGTATTGCAAGACTTTAGCATTGCCAATGAGACATTGTAGTAGCCATTGTGACAATGTTACTACGCGTTTCGCCTACTATACAGCTTCTTCTGCACGGTCTGTTCGACCACACAGATGTGACTAGAACTCAAGAATAAAGCTGAGTATTTGTAAGATATTCAGAATTAAAGAGTTTGGGGGATAAAGCTACTACTGTCAGGTTCATGCGTGGGGTACTACATTATGGGCCACATATTTTTATGCAAAAATACCTTTTTGTAATGTTTCAAACATGATTTTAAATGCAGTGGCCTCAAACATTTCTAGCGTGCATTGAAACAATCACTCCTGTCATAATCATTTATAACTTGTCACTCCTCTTATTTGTAAGTTGATATGTTCTATAAACTTTCTATAGATTGTCATGAATATTGCACATGAATTCTACTGGACCCTGACAACCAGGGGTTAACAACCTCAATACAGTTCACATTTAGGGCACATTTCTCACGTTTCAGTTGCTCAGTAGAATGGCTCATTTTTTACAATGCTGGGCTCTGCTTCTCTATTTTAGTGTATTTTGGGAGGGTGGAAGTAGGAATAAAAATGTAGAATATTACCATCCAGAAACTGTAAAAGAAATTCCCTCTGCAGTTATTATTAAAGGGACTCCAAGTCAAAAATGTTCCCATGCATTTAAAAGAGTATGGGCCATATTCTATTAGCTGCTCGCAAATGCCTCAAGCTTTGGCTGCGGGTGTTTTTTTTCTCTAAATGTTTAGATGTATTCTATTGACTCCAGCTCTCAATTTACCTCCTTAAGCCTAAATTAGTAAACCCTGCCTTTTAAAGTCTAATTTCAGGGCCCGTAATCATATGATCTGACAATATTTAAGTAAGCCCATAATTTACTTCTTAGACACAGCCAATAGTAAATGAGTGATGTCAGTAACACGTGGAAGTTACACGTAATCAGCAATCGGAGGCTAAGAATTAATTAGTGCCAATAAGTAATATTTACAGATAAGGCTCTCAACCTAGCACTCTATAAAATGCATTAGATCATTAGTTTTAGTCCATGTGGGTTTTAGGATATATATTAACCCCTTGGGTCTTGGGATCGATATTACTCAGAAATAACATTTAAAAATAATATTTTTTAATTGTATATTTGTGGGTTTGAGACTGTTGTGCAATTTTATTCTAATGTATTTCCACGCCTTTCATGATTTTAGAGTACTATTATGTGTTTGATTGCTCTTACAGCTCTAATAAGTGTTTGAAAAAGCCCTTGGAAGTCCTATTTAGTAATACCTTTTTCAGTTGTGGGTTAGACTTTATTTGTGATCTAGAGCTCCAAGTCTAATAGAATATTGATTTGTGTAACTTTAATTATTTAGTGCTCATAATATTCAAGCTGTGCTAAAACCAATGGAGTTCTAGGGCCGGTTTTGTGTCTTTAGCTGTCCCATAGTGATTGTGGGTGGGGAACTCGTAATTAGATTGTGAGTAGCTAATAGAATATGTGGCAATATTAAGAACCGTCTTAAGTGTGTATAAATTTACAAATTTATAACATTTATTTTCCCTTGAAGAAAGCAAATATAATACTGTCTGTACATTTTTAAATGCCATATGTAATTTCTTTGCCGGGGTTTTGATTTTCTTTTCTCTGCTTCTCATGAGTGTGTGTCCTTATACATTAATTAGCTTTTCCATTTGTCATATTGCAAGCACTGTGAGTTTTAGATGCCACATTCTCATTTTGCATACGGAACCAATATGGTAGATTCCATAACAACTTTATTGCATATAAATGGTATAAAATGAGTGGGGGGTTTTTAAGAAGCAAAACGTATGTTAGGCAATTAGCATGTGACAATCTCAGAAAGATGGTGTGACACTTTGTAGGGCTTATGCATTAAAGTGAGCTAAATCTTTATCACTATCTTGTCATGGTGAAGGGCCTTGTGAAGCTGTGAGTTATACTATGTAGGGTCACTGAAAATGGGCAGATCATAGCAGAAAGGTTAGACCATTCACAGTCCACTGGAGAAGGAACTGGCAACCGACTCCAGTGTGTTTGCCAAGAAAACCATATGAATAAGCACAAGCAGAAACACAGACAGATGTGCCTGGTGTGCTGCGTACCATATGGTCTCCGAGAGTTGGACACGACGGACAGACTGAACAACCACAACCATGTTTTTTTACTAATCCTTCTTATTTTAAGCTTTTAAAGAATCTCTAAAATTGATAGAGGAGAATTTATGTGCTGATTGTGTCTGAAAAAAATTGTTTGCATGAAAAAATTCCAAGTAAACAGTTAAACCATTAGCCTGAAGTTTGCTGAATTTCTTGCATTTACAAACTGTTTTCTCTCAATGATGACACCCCTTGAAATTCCCAGGGAATATTAGCATACATTATACATTGTATCGTTTTGGCCTGGGGATTGTGCAGGCATGCTCAGTTAGCACTTGAAGTCTTCCCTACTGTGGGAAGTCACATGATTTTGGACACTTTCCTTTCCTTTAGCCAATCAGCAGCTTTTTATATTGTTTTTTTTTTAATGAAGTACCTGATATGCGCAGTGCCATTGCTGGCGGTGTCTACATCACCGCCAGCACACTTTTTTTTTTCTAGCAAAAAATGTTTGCATTTTTTCATGCAAATATTTTTTGCTAGGTGGGTTATGATGCATTCTATAGGATGCATTCATAACAAACCTCACTTTCATATACCGTATTGGTCCGAATATAAGCCGCACCGTTTTTCCGTTTTTTGAGTTTGCAAGTTACAGGTACGGTTTATATTCGCTACCCTAAAAAAAAAATCACTGCCGATTTGCGAGTTAAGGGTGCCGATTTTGCGTGCTTGAGACTGCGGTATTGTAGCAATTGAATAGCAATTTCCGGTTTTAGTGATTCTAACATCCTGTAAAGCCTGTAACCTGCAAAAGAAGTTACAGTACTAATTAGAAAGCCTGTTTCTTGCAATGGCTGATCACTTTGAGAGTCTTTTTCTCTCCAATTTTAAGGGTGCGGCTTATACTTGAGTACTATCTTTTTTTCTATTTTTTCTCCTTGAATTTTACAGGTGCGGCTTATATTCAGACCAATAAGGTACTTTTTAAAGGTATTTGGAAGTTTCCCTGTTTTTTTTACTTTTTTCTAATCTTACACCTGCTGCTTATATCCGACACACGCATTACATAGAGTCATTCTATACACACAGAACATTTTATTTAAAAAAATAGTTTCCACACCCCCAGAGGTGCCTACATAGGCACATATGACTAACCAATAGAGACACTGTATTCAAGAATGATTTTTAACCCTATAATAACCTTTCAGAAAGTAGCAGCACAGAACAGAGATCCAAAGCAACTCTGGCTGAGCGCTTCATTCCAGGAGGAGAGATAGGCGTGGTTGGAACAAAAACTGCAAATCCCATGATGCTTTCCTACAGAGACTGAATCACCATACTTTACTACAATGTTGTAGCTACATCTGATTGACTACAACATATTATGCATTTTATGCCAATTTAGCTTGGATTTTTAGGGGCGTTCCTTCTCAAAACCAACCGCCAGAAAACAGAATACATTTAGCACATTTTGGGGTGAGTTTGTTAATGTTTATTTGGGGGATTTTTTTCATGCAAAAAATGCTTTCATACACTACTGATTCTCCTCTATTAGATGCATTCATAATCTATGAAACTTCCATATAACTTTAACTAATGCTGTGCAACTAACTTCGTATAATAGGCAGTACAGTCTTAGTGGATATTGCAATGTGAAAACTTTAATTAATGTTGGCATACTAGGAATACGTATACAGATATCTTATGTGGGCTGTATCCTTTTATTGGTGTCCTTTGAACTATAAAATGACTATTAAGAGAATTTGTTTCTCTGTTCCTGATCCAATATTACTAACATTTTATGACAAAACAACCATAAATACTGTGAATTATTAATCTCCTATAGTTTCCTGACCTCGCTAAGACCATTCATATTACTTTAAGTTTGAATTATATTGTGTGAAGGACAATAAATTATATTGTGAATTGTTAGTCATAGAGGTGCTGTGACTTCACATTGGTTTTTCACTCTTCTCTAAAATACACTTTTTGTTATTCAGTCATTTCTGACTCTCCATGACCCTATGGACCACAGCATGCCAAGCACAACTATTATGTCTCTGCCAAGAAAACCATATGGATATGAACCACCAAAGATACTGGAGTGGGTTGCCAATTCCTTCTGCGTGGACTGTGATTTGTTTGACCTCTCTGCTATGACCTGCCCTTCTTAGGTGACCCTACATGGTATAGCTCACAGCTTCATTGAAGTACACAAGCCCCTTCACCACGATAACGATCCAGATGTAGAGTATGCACCTACCCACAGGCAAGGAATGTTTTTAATCATTTGTATATTTTTTATGATTTCAAATGTGACCAAAACAGATTAATACATTTTTTAATACTAGAGTTAAACTTTTTATCTGAGAATGAGTATAATCTGTTTTCATACAATCTCCTTTTATGGCAAGGGGTGTAAGAGCCAGAATAATTCTATGGGGAGTACAGCTCATTTTATACAAAGGCCGTTAAAAAGCTTATACATACATACAAACATAAAGGAATCTGGGGGGATCTGTTTAACCCCCCCCCCCCCTCCATAAGTACGACACCCATGTTTATGGCCACCATCGATCCATATTGGCATAAGATAGGGACCAGTCTTCAATAAATAGTTTCTATTTTCTTTCTTTTTTTTGTAGGTTTTTCTCTCTTGTATTTTTACATATAGAATTACAGTTGGTTCTTTATGTGATTCAATGATAGGAATCTTGAATGCTCAGCTGGTTAAGTAAACTACAATTTGACAAGAGGTGGAGATGGATAGAGGAGGTCATAGAAGCGATGATCATGAGATTGATGAAGCTCAGAGGGGCAGTGGCTGACAGATGTGACTGGTATGCTGTGGTCCATAGCGTCACAGAGAGTCGAACATAACATATATATATATATATATATATATATATATATATATCACACAGTGCCTTGCAAAAGTATTCACCCCCTTGGTATTTTTCGTGTTTTGTTGCCTCACAACCTGGAATTAACATGGATTGTTTGAGGATTTGCATCATTTAATTTACAAAACATGCCTACAATTTTGAAGATGTGCATAACTATTCACCCCCCTAAAGTCAATAATTTGTAGAGCCACCTTTTGCGGCAATCACAGCTCAAGTCGCTTAGGATAAGTCTTTATGAGATTGCCACATCTTACCACTGGGATTTTTGCCCATTCCTCCTTGCAGAACTGCACCAGCTCCTTCAAGTTGGATGGTTTGCGCTTGTGACCAGCAATCTTTAAGTCTGACCACAGATTTCCTATTGGATTGAGGTCTGGGCTTTGACTAGGCCATTCCAACACATTTACATGTTTTCCCTTAAACCACTCAAGTGTTGCTTTAGCAGTGTGTTTGGGGTCATTGTCCTGCTTGAAGGTGAACCTCCGTCCTAGCCTCAAATCACGCACAGAGTGGTACAGGTTTTGCTCAAGAATATCCCTGTATTTAGCACCATCCATCTTTCCCTCAACTCTGACCAGTTTCCCAGACGCGGCTGCTGAAAAAACATCCCCACAGCATGATGCTGCCACCACCGTGTTTCACTGTGGGGATGGTGTTCTTTGGGTGATGTGATGTGTTGGGTTTGCCTCAGACATAGCGTATTCTTTGGCCGAAAAGTTCAATTTTAGTCTCTCATCACACCAGAGCATCTTCCTCCTTACATTTTGGGAGTCTCCCACGTGCATTTTCGCAAACTGAAAATGTGCCATTTTGTTTTTTGCTGAAAGTAATGGTTTTCTTCTGGCCATAAAGCCCAACTCTATGGAGCGTACGGCTTATTGTCATCCTATGTACAGATACTCCAGTCTCTGCTGTGGAACTCTGCAGCTCCGCCAGGGTTACCTTAGGTCTCTGCTGCCTCTCTGATTAATGCCCTCCTTGCCCGGTCCGTGAGTTTCGGTGGGCGGCCGTCTATTGGCAGGTTTGCTGTTGTGCCATGTTCTTTCCATTTGGTTATGATAGATTTGATGGTGCTCCTGGGGATCATAAAAGATTTGGATATTTTTTATAACCTAACCCTGACTTGTACTTCTCAACAACATTGTACCTTACGTGTTTGGAGACTTCCTTGGTCTTCGTGGCAGTGTTTGGTTAGTGGGGCCTCTTGCTTAGGTGTTGCAGCCTCTGGGGTCTTTTAAAAAAATATGTGTATATGTAATGATAGATCATGTGACACTTAGATTGCCCACAGGTGGACTTCATTTTACTAATTATGTGACTTCTGAAGGTAATTGGTTGTATCCGAGCTTTTTATGGGCTTCATAAGAAAGGGGGTGATTACATACGCACATGCCCATTTTCTGTTTGCTATTTCTAAAAAATAGTTTTATGTATATATTTTTCATATTTCACTTCACCAACTTAGACTATTGTGTTCTGATCCATCACATAAAATTCAGATTAACAAAACATTGAACTTAAGGCTGTAATGTAACAAAATAGGTAAAAAGTCAAGGGGGTGAATACTTTTGCAAGGCACTGTATAAAGAGGGCGCACAGTGAGGGAGAGGGTGCACACAGAGAGACAGCACTGTGAGTGACAAAACAGACAATTACCGAAACTATATAATAATTGTGTATTGTATATATATATGTATGTGTGTGTGTATATATATATATATATATATATATATATTATACACACATATACAGTTTAAACACGAAAATACAGTGAACAAAGTCAAAAATGTATGTTAGAATGCACAACTAGCAATGCAAGTAACTGTCAATTATTTAGCGTAGGATGACTTGTCAATAGTTTAATTCCATTGTCCCTTTGAGAAGACAATCACTGGCGTTATAACTTTGTGTGTGCATGCAGAGAAATTCTGAAAATCATTGCATTGCAGATACCAGGGAGGAGGAACAAACAGTTCCAGAAGTTAATATAATGTACAATTTTTTATACAATAGATCACTAATTTTCTATACAAAATACATATTTTGTTATATTTATTAAAAACAATTACACCTTTATATACATGAGAGAATATTGTTATTGCAGTATTACTATAAAGTAACACACAATTAAAATGAAGGTCATCACAAGGGCTGTTTCAATTGAATATTATAAACTATTTTTCATTGAAGTTTGCAATTTTTTTACATGTCAGTCAAGCTTTCTGATTGCCAATAATTATTGATCACCTTATGTAGCCCTGAATCTATTGTCTTCAGTGTAAGACATGTGTTAAACAAAAGGCTGGCCATGCTCAGAGCTCAGGGAACTAATTAGATAAATGACTCTGTAGAATTGATAAATTAGTCTGTAGAACAGTGTGTGACAGTGCAAGATTCTGTGGTCTGAGTATGCCCGGTCTAGCAAAGATATCTGACTGTCCTTAATGGGCAAATGAGAAAGGCTGAAGGATAAGAAAAAATGGCTTACTTTACCAACTGACATATTAAACATTACTTGGTAAATTGCACCATGTTTGGAACCTCCACTCACCTTTGTCACTTTAATATGTACTTTGTACAGTGAATTTAGTTCCACTGTTGATTGAGATGACTCATGCGTGTGTGTGAGATTGGGATGACTCATGCTTGTGTGTGTGTGTTTGCTGCGCTGAGTCGTTTCCTACTCTCAGTGACCTCATGGACCTCTACATAGCATGCTGATCCACTTGGTATTCATGGCAGAGGAACTGAAGTGGGTTGCCAGTTTCTTCTCCAGTGGGCCACCGCATACAGCTCCTGGTATTCTTAGGTGGTCTCTCATCCAAGTATTGACCAGGCCCAACCCTGCTTGGTTCAGGGTGGTGTGACCTCTTGGTTCCCTGACTGGAACTGAAACCAGGTTGCAGTAGTGAAAGCATTGAATCCTAACCACTGGACCATTAGATACAGTGGCTGGCATTACCTCTCCCCTGTAACTCTGTCTATGTCTACTTCCAATGCAGCTTTATGGTCATTGGCTATACCCAGGGGTGTAGCAACAAGTTTAATAACAAAATTAAACTTAATTATGCATTACCAGATTTGACCTCTAGCACTATGGAGCAGTACGTCTTTCCCATGACATCGATATCACAAACACAAACCATCCCCCCAGTTCTAGGCCATCCTCTTTTGGACAATAGCTTGTGTGACAGATTCACTGTCACTCTCAGGATCTGTGCCTTGTTTTTCAATAAAAATGGAGGATGCAGGATCTCTTTTGTATGGTTTAACAGAACTTGCGGTTTATTTGTCCGCATAAAAGAAAATAATCAAAACAGAAAATAAATCTTAGCTTCTCTTTGAAGCACTACCTATACTTTTATCTGCAGTTCCCTTACTGCTCTGCTCCGTAATTCATAATACAGGCCTGCACACTTATTTCACCTCTTCTCAGTGTTGTCTTAATTGTGCTGGCTGTACACTTAAAACAGCCTCACTGGCTTTCCAGGTCTCCCTGACCTCTATCTGGCCACACAGAGCTGTCCCAGGTTTGCTCTGTCTCTGTTTTATAGATATGCAATCTAAACTCCATAACCCAGATTGGGAGTTTGAATTGTATGCTTTAAGAATGCTATCAAGTTCAAAATAAGATTTATTTGCAATAAACTCACTTTCATCCATGATCTATTTATTTCCACCTCCTTCAATCTGTTGGCTATCATTGAAACTTGACTCATTCCATCAGACACTGTGTCCGTTGTAGCACTCCCATATGGCGGCTTTCACTTCAGTCACACACCTAGATCTGGGAATAGGCAAAGGTGGGGATGTCGGCGTATTTTACTGCAGACCCCCAGCTCCCTCCAATTCTCATCTATTGAAGTTCACACTATCCGCCTTTTCTCGCCCATCTCCCTGTGAGTTGCTGTGACCTATATCCCACTTAGACCTTCCACTCAATTTCTAAATCAATTTGTTGCCTGGCTGCCTAAATTCCTCCAACATACATTCACTCATTCTTGGCAATTTCAGTATTGCCACTGATACACCCACCTGGTACGACCAACGGCAGCAAAATTACATTCCCTTACCTCTTTCCTTTGCCTCACAATTAACCAAATCCCCAACTCAACGTGATGGACACTCCCTTTACCTTATTTTTACCATTCTCTGCACTATCTCCAACCTTCTCATCCCCCTCTCTCTCAGACCACTATCTCCTAACCTGCAACCTCACAACACCTTCTACTCACCACCATTCTTTAATCCCTGCCACCAGAACCCACAGAAACCTGCAAGCACTTGACTCACAACAACTTCTCAGCCCCCTCCCCATCCTCATCTGCCCTGGCATTACCACCTCACACTATAACTTGACTCTAACTTTCACCCTTGACACTCTTGCCCTTATAGCAGACTCATTTGCTCTCATCCACAACCATGGCACACTACACAAACAGACTGCATCCAGAGGTGCTCCCGCTCTGCTGAATGACTGGAGGAATTCTCGCACGTCAGCAGACGTTCTCCATTACAAGTTTATTTTGCGTTCCTACTTCTCTGTCCTCAGTCTTGCCAAACAAGAGTCACATTCAATTCCAAGCTTGCAACTCTATCGCAGATGGCCGTATGTCTGCGGTTGTGTTGGGGGCTCCCGTTCATCTCCGATTGCGATGCCATTCAATTGCTCAAGCCTGCAAGTTACTGTCCCAAAGCCATACACTGGTTCATAGCAGTTCAGGGCGGGAACATGATCAATTCAACAAACCTGTAGCCTCCCATTTCGAATCCACCAATAGAAAATGAGACTGTCATTATTACGGCAGTAAAACATGAAGGTTACATGTCAATCAATTAGATTTGGGGTCCGTAATGCGATCAGACTGGCAAACCCGCAAAATACAGAATTATGAAAATGAATGTCAATACTGTTCTAGTCCATGTGGGTTCCCTGACATGTATTAATAACGAGACCGATTTAGCCCCTAAATGAAACATACAAATAAATTACATTTACTGATGATTTTTGAGATTGAGCCTGTTGTGGGATTAATTCTAATGTCTGTCATCGCGTTCCCCATTATTTACAGGGCAGTTTTGATGTTTTATTTGCATTTACAGTGCTATGGACAGGTGTTTAACCCCCTTGCGGGTCCTCTCTGGCACTCGTAGGATTTTCTCTTTCTTTTGCCACTTACAGGTGTGAAAACATTTGCAGGCTTGGGGAAAGCAATAGAATAGCAATTTTAGCCATCTTATCTCTTGCGAAAGTGAAAGGTCAAGTGCTTCGTGAGGCTGTAAGTTACAGGTTTAACCATCGCCATTTTTCTACCACGTGACTCATAAGCCGTTTGGAGCCTGCAAAAAGACACCAGTTAAATAGCAAATTAACTTGCAACCTCACTTACGGGCTACCGGATCCACCAAAACCTCAAATGAATGGGGCTCCAAAGAAAATCTGGGGGGATACCGCATATACCACACAATTGCGTCTCTACCCACATTGAAAAATCTGGGGGGATTGGTCCCCTTCGTCCCCTCCAGTTCCTACACACATGGCTCCAACACTACTTCTCATTATTAATATCAAATCTATTCTAATTCTCCTTGATCTCTCTGCTGCATTTGATACAGTTGGTCATCCTCTTCTTATCCAAACTCTCCACTCTCGTCGCATCCATGACACAGCTCTCTCATGGTTTATATCCTAGTAAGTGAGTTGTTTAATTAACGGGTTAGAGTTAGCATGATACAAATTAGAGGTGTCCGCTGTCAGTCGAACACCTAAATACTTAATATGGGACTTAATAAATCTGAACATAATTTCTGTCTCTAAATTAGTTTTTGCTTCAAATAATATATAATTGACTACATAAAATTATCCCTTGGTCCAGGAAAGCCGAGTGATGTAAATAGCAGCTATTGTTCTGTGTAAGGGTGAGAAGGAACTAATCCATGTGATCAATATGCACCTGAGTTGCCAACTGATCTACTAATCTGCCATCCTGCTGCTGAGATCTGCTTTTATTTGTAGGATTAATTCAGTTTTTTGTTTGATCCACAATCACCTTGACAAGGACATGGAAATCTACACATAGGATTAAAGTCTCACATATCAGGTATTTATTCATACAAGGTCACGAGAATGTTGGGCTGTGCAGAAAACTATTTATTCCAGACCAGGGTGGCACCAATGTCTATGCCCGAAGGAGCAAGTGGAATACAATGTATGCTTCAATGCTCAAATTAATATCAAGCTTAGAAGCCAGGTGTGTAATCTGCTCCTGTGGCACACGGAGGCTACATTTTTTCTCAGGAAATGTTGGTTATCTAAATGATTTGCATAGGGTACACATTATATCAACCTGTAAAATATTAGTATTTTAAAAGGCATAAAGTGACATGAGCAGCCCAACTCTAAGATAGTTTCATATTATAGAGCAGGGGTCATCAACTCTTTAATACCTATCACCCACTTTTGATGGTTAAATTTCCTTACTGCCCACCGGTGCCGCAGTAACTCAATTTAGCCTCTCTCATTTCTGGTTACATAAATCATATGACTGTAGCTATGTATCGCCCTGTACTTACTAGATAGTGACCCGGCCCTGACTGCTGTCCCTAGCTATGTATCACCCTGTACTTACTAGATAGTGACCCGGTCCTGACTGCTGACCCTAGCTATGTATCACTCTGTACTTACTAGATAGTGATCCGGTCCTGACTGCTGTCCCTAGCTATGTATCACCCTGTACTTACTAGATAGTGACCCGGTCCTGACTGCTGACCCTAGCTATGTATCACTCTGTACTTACTAGATAATGATCCGGTCCTGACTGCTGTCCCTAGCTATGTATCACCCTGTACTTACTAGATAGTGACCCGGTCCTGACTGCTGACCCTAGCTATGTATCACCCTGTACTTACTAGATAGTGATCCGGTCCTGACTGCTGTCCCTAGCTATGTATCGCCCTGTACTTACTAGATAGTGATCCGGTCCTGACTGCTGTCCCTAGCTATGTATCGCCCTGTACTTACTAGAAAGTGATCCGGTCCTGACGGCTGTCCCTAGCTATGTATCGCCCAGTACTTACTAGACAGTGATCCGGTCCTGGCGGCTGTCCCTAGCTATGTATCGCCCTGTACTTACTAGATAGTGATCCGGTCCTGACTGCTGTCCCTAGCTATGTATCTCCCTGTACTTACTAGATAGTGACCCGGCCCTGACTGCTGTCCCTAACTATGTATCGCCCTGTACTTAACTTACTAGATAGTGACCCGGTCCTGGCGGCTGTCCCTAGCTATGTATCGCCCTGTACTTACTAGATAGTGACCCGGCCCTGACTGCTGTCCCTAGCTATGTATCACCCTGTACTTAACTTACTAGATAGTGACCCGGTCCTGACGGCTGTCCCTAGCTATGTATCGCCCTGTACTTACTAGATAGTGACACGGTCCTGACGGCTGTCCCTAGCTATGTATCGCCCTGTAATTACTAGACAGTGATCCGGTCCTGACGGCTGTCCCTAGCTATGTATCGCCCTGTAATTACTAGACAGTGATCCGGTCCTGACGGCTGTCCCTAGCTATGTATCGCCCTGTACTTGCTAGATAGTGACACGGTCCTGACGGCTGTCCCTAGCTATGTATCACCCTGTACTTACTAGATAGTGACCCGGTCCTGACGGCTGTCCCTAGCTATGTAACGCCCTGTACTTACTAGATAGTGACCCGGTCCTGACGGCTGTCGCTAGCTATGTATCGCCCTGTACTTACTAGACGGTGATCTGGTCCTGTCTGCTGTCCCTAGCTATGTATCACCCTGTACTTACTAGATAATGACCCGGTCCTGACTGCTGTCCCTAGCTATGTATCTCCCTGTACTTACTAGATAATGATCCGGTCCTGACGGCTGTCCCTAGCTATGTATCGCCCTGTACTTACTAGATAATGATCCGGTCCTGACTGCTATCCCTAGCTATGTATCACACTGTTATTACTAGATGGTGATCTGGTCCTGTCTGCTGTCCCTAGCTATGTATCGCCCTGTACTTACTAGATAGCGATCCGGTCCTGACTGCTGTCCCTAGCTATGTATCGCCCTGTACTTACTAGATAGCGACCCGGTCCTGACTGCTGTCCCTAGCTATGTATCGCCCTGTACTTACTAGATAGCGTTCCGGTCCTGACTGCTGTCCCTAGCTATGTGTCGCCCTGTACTTACTAGATAGCGACCCAGTCCTGACTGCTGTCCCTAGCTATGTAACGCCCTGTACTTACTAGATAGTGACCCGGTCCTGACGGCTGTCGCTAGCTATGTATCGCCCTGTACTTACTAGACGGTGATCTGGTCCTGTCTGCTGTCCCTAGCTATGTATCACCCTGTACTTACTAGATAATGACCCGGTCCTGACTGCTGTCCCTAGCTATGTATCTCCCTGTACTTACTAGATAATGATCCGGTCCTGACGGCTGTCCCTAGCTATGTATCGCCCTGTACTTACTAGATAATGATCCGGTCCTGACTGCTATCCCTAGCTATGTATCACACTGTTATTACTAGATGGTGATCTGGTCCTGTCTGCTGTCCCTAGCTATGTATCGCCCTGTACTTACTAGATAGCGATCCGGTCCTGACTGCTGTCCCTAGCTATGTATCGCCCTGTACTTACTAGATAGCGACCCGGTCCTGACTGCTGTCCCTAGCTATGTATCGCCCTGTACTTACTAGATAGCGTTCCGGTCCTGACTGCTGTCCCTAGCTATGTGTCGCCCTGTACTTACTAGATAGCGACCCAGTCCTGACTGCTGTCCCTAGCTATGTATCACCCTGTACTTACTAGATAGTGACCCGGTCCTGACCTGTGCAGTTTTATATGCTAATCTGTGGCTTGGTGTGCTGATACATGTGGGCAATCGGTTCTAACATCATGTCATGTTGAGCAGTCAAAATCAAGTAGAAATGGTGTAAAAACATTTTGAAGGTCTTTTGAGAGAAATAAGGTGGCAATATACAGAAGCAGAAACGTACTGGGAGGTAATTGTTTTGTATGCATGTTCACAGCATTGTTCCTTTATAGTCCTTGCAGGATCTGCAGAGCGCAATGACTGATAGAGACTTTGTGTGCACGTTTGTTATCTGCTGCATGTAACTAAGTTGTGCCCAAGAATGGGGTAGGAGGAGGAGAGGAGCCCTGGGACCAACAGAGCAACTGGGACTAGGCGCTGCACTGTGCGTAGATAACCCTGGCAGCGCAGAGACAAAGACAAGGGTGAGGAATGGAGCAGATGCATACAGGCTGTACTCGAGCAAGGAGGCTTGTTTGTGTGTGTGTGTGTGTGTATATATATATATATACATACATACATACATACATACATACATACATACATACATACATACATACATACTGCCTCACTCTACCCCTTGCTAACTCCCTCAGTGCCTCCCACTATCGCTCACTAACATTCTCAGTGCCTCAATGCATCCCACCACCTCCCCCTGGCCCTATTGCCTCCCCTTAACCCAATACTGCATACCTCTACCACCAACTGCCTCCCTCTACCACTAGCTTCCTCCATTCCTCCTCTCTGTACCCTGTGTTCTATCTCTCTACCATTACTGTCTCCCTCTAACCTTTGCTAACTCCCTTAGTAACTCCCTCAATGTATCCCACCACTACCACTGCCTCCCTCTATCCCACTACTTTCACCCTCTGCCTACCCTACCAGAATTTCCTCACATGTCCTCACCTGCATACCCTTGCCCTCACCTGCCTCTCCCCACCTCCACTGGGCAAAACCCAGCTGCTACCCCTATATATACAGTCAGGTCCATAAATATTGGGACATCGACACAATTCTAAACTTTTTGGCTCTATACACCACCACAATGGATTTGAAATGAAACTAACAAGATGTGCTTTAACTGCAGACTTTCAGCTTTAATTTGAGGGTATTTACATCCAAATCAGGTGAACGGTGTAGGAATTACAACAGTTTGTCTATGTGCCTCCCACTTTTTAAGGGACCAAAAGTAATGGGACAATTGGCTGCTCAGCTGTTCCATGGCCAGGTGTGTGTTATTCCCTCATTATCCCATTTACAAAGAGCCGATACAAGCTCCAGTGTTCATTTCAAGTGTGCTATTTGCATTTGTTGCTGTTAACTCTCAATATGAGATCCAAAGAGCTGTCACTATCAGTGAAGCAAGCCATCATTAGGCTGAAAAAAACAAAACAAACCCATCAGAGAGATTGCAAAAACATTAGGTGTGGCCAAATCAACTGTTTGGAACATCCTTAAAAAGAAAGAACGCACCTGTGAGCTCAGCAACATCAAAAGACCCGGAAGACCACGGAAAACAACTGTGGTGGATGACCGAATAATTATTTCCCTGGTGAAGAAGACACCCTTCACAACAGTTGGCCAGAAAGAACACTCTCCAGGAGGTAGGTGTATGTGTGTCAAAGTCAACAATCAAGAGAAGACTTCATCAGAGTAAATACAGAGGGTTCACCACAAATTGTAAACCATTGGTGAGCCTCAAAAACAGGAAGGCCAGATTAGAGTTTTCCAAACAACACCTAAAAAAGCCTTCACAGTTCTGGAACAACATCCTATGGACAGATGAGACTAAGATCAACTTGTACCAGAGAGATGGGAAGAGAAGAGTATGGAGACGGAAAGGAACTGCTCATGATCCAAAGCATACCACCTCATCAGTGAAGCATGGTGGTGGTAGTGTCATGGCGTGGGCATGTATGGCTGCCAATGGAACTGGTTCTCTTGTATTTATTGATGATGTGACTGCTGACAAAAGCAGCAGGATGAATTCTGAAGTGTTTCGGGCAATATTATCTGCTCATATTCAGCCAAATGCTTCAGAACTCATTGGACGGCGCTTCACAGTGCAGATGGACAATGACCCGAAGCATACTGCAAAAGCAACCAAAGAGTTTTTTAAGGGAAAGAAGTGGAATGTTATGCAATGGCCAAGTCAATCACCTGATCTGAATCCGATTGAGCATGCATTTCACTTGCTGAAGACAAAACTGAAGGGAAAATGCCCCAAGAACAAGCAGGAACTGAAGACAGTTGCAATAGAGGTCTGGCAGAGCATCACCAGGGATGAAACCCAGCGTCTGGTGATGTCTGTGCGTTCCAGACTTCAGGCTGTAATTGACTGCAAAGGATTTGCAACCAAGTATTAAAAAGTTAAAGTTTGTTTTATGACTGTTAATCTGTCCCATTTCTTTTGGTCCCTTAAAAAGTGGGAGGCACATATACAAACTGTTGTAATTCCTACACCGTTCACCTGATTTGGATGTAAATACCCTCAAATTAAAGCTGAAAGTCTGCAGTTAAAGCACATCTTGTTTAATTTCAAATCCATTGTGGTGGTGTATAGAGCCAAAAAGATTAGAATTATGTCGATGTCCCAATATTTATGGACCTGTGTGTGTATATATATGTGTGTATATATATATGTGTGTGTATATATATATGTGTGTGTATATATATATATATATATATATATATATATATATATATATATATATATATATATATATATATATATATATATATATATATATATATATATATACTAGCGACTTGCCCATCAAAAAATTACGGCAATAAGATTGTAAGGCAGGTAATGGTGTTTGGTTGAGACATTAAGTTTGTTGGTGTTCCGAGATCCTTCGGCGCTCATTGCGAGGCTGTTTGTTTGTTTGAGCTATGAGCAGCGTTGCAAATAATTAAGAAATGAATAAATGAATATACTTTACCTATTTGGAAGTAATATATGCAGGAAGCATTATGCTGAAGAGCTGACAATCTGTTTTGATGTTGCTGCAGCATACAATGTGTGTTTTCACTGCTGTGGAGCTGAGGTGTAAGTGTCAGCAATGTGTGCAGTGTGTAGTGTAAATAGTGTGCGTGCGCAAGATAAAGCCGTTAGGGTAACTGTGTACTTCCGCATTGTGCAAGTTAGTGTTGTAAAATGGCGGCTAATTTGTGCAGTACGCGGCTGTGGCTGAATTTGCGTCCTTGTTAAGTTGCTGGTCTCATTTTCTATTGGCTGATTCGAAATTGGCAGTTTACGGCCTTGCTTAATTGATCATATTCCTACCCTGAACTGCTACGGACCAGTGCATGGTTTACAGCTTCGGCATTCAGCACGTAACATGCGGGCTTGTTCAATTGAATAGCACCGGAATCAGAGATGAACGGGAGCCCTCAGCACGCCCGCAGACATACGGCCAGGCTCCCGCGAGATGTGGGCTTGCAATTGAATTGGGCTCTTGGTCAGTAGCTTCAGGTGTTTTTTGGCCCTCTTAGCTGACCAGTTAGGCTGTAGCCACAGGCCAAACCTCTACTACACGGGAGAGGGGCCCGACCACAAATATCCAGGTTAATTACCTGGTATTGTGGGAGGGTGCCTCTCCCTCCACCCTTTATAAACCCACTCCCACTTCCTTTCAGTGCCCCACCCTCTCTCCTCATTTTCTCTCTTAGAAGCTACATAATGGGTGTGGCCCGACCAAAACTATTTTAAAACCCAAAAGTCTAGCCGTTAGGGAGATCTGTTTGAGGATTAACTTAGTTATATAAAAACACTAATAAAAATATGCATACATTTTAAAAATTCAAGCAGGTTTTTTCCACTTGGTTTTCAGTGCTCTATCTGATGCAGAGCCGTATTCATATATTTCATGTCCCTTTTCACAAAACAGAAAATAATTTGATATTTTGCAAAGAAATAGTTTGATTGCAGAATTAGGAGCCACTGGTGAACCTCTTCAGATATGTTACCACCTACCTGATCTTGAGGATTCCCTGGTGGTTCAGTGGTTAGGATTCAATGCTTTTATTGCTGTGACCTGGTTTTGATTCCAGTCGGGAACCGAGAGGTCACCCTGAAGCCATGCAGGGCTGTGCCTGGTCAGTACTTGGATGGGAGACCACCTAGGAATACAAGGAGTTATATGCTGTGGCCCTCTGTAGAAGGAACTGGCAACCTATTCCAGTATCTCTGCCATGAATACCAAGTGGATCAGCATGGTGTGATATGGTCCATGAGGTCACGGACAGTCCGATACGACTGAACGACACACACACCTGATCTTGAACCATTTAATGTAACCTCATCTTTATGAAGTCCTTGAATTCATGTTTTTCACCTCTATAAACTACCACAGGCAGTATAATGGTATTTTGCTACTCTAATGTGCTATAACTTCTTATTTATCATGGTAAATAACCTTGTAAACTAGACAGTCAATGACATGTGGTGTAATAACAAACATTAGTGGCTATTTAAGCTACGAACATTAAACCTTGTCTTCTTTTTAACAGAATCTGCTCTAGGGGCTTCCATGCTGCTTTCTGGCCTATAGCCTGGGGGAAATGCTCTGTTTTATTTTTATACTAGCGAATTGCCCGTCAAAAAATGACGGCAATGAAATTGTAAGGTAACTAATGGTGTTTTGTGTCTACTACTGAAATATATAATACAATTAATAAATGAATATACTTTACCTATTTTGAAGCATTGTGTTGAAGAGCTGGCAATCTGTGTTGATGTTGCTGCAGCATTAGTGGTGTGGAGCTGCTGTGTAAGCGTGATGAACGTGTGCAGTGTAATAGTGTGCGTGCGCGAGGCTAAACCGTTAGCGTAGTTGTGTACTTCCGCATTGGCGTAAAATGGCGGGTAATGTGTGGTATGCGTCTTAGCGGAATATCCGTATGTCGTTTGTGGTGTTTTGCGTGTTTAGAGTACTGTAGCCTCGTTTTCGTTTTGTTCGGCGGCCAATATTTTCTCTTGCTTAGGTGATTTTCGGCAGTTTAAACTCGTTTTTTTGGACTTAAATGGACGTGTAAATTAACTTTTCGAGGTGCCAGATGCCCCCCCTTACTGTAAGTAAGCTTTTTATGTGTTCGTTGTGTTTATTTCTTGTGTTTCTGAAGTTTTCATGCGCAACGTTTTCGGCCGGTTTTGCGTGTTGGGAATGGGTCGTTTCGCGTCCGTATTTATTTGCGAGGCAGCCGTATTTTTTTGGCGAGGGACGCAGTTGGTTTTTACGTGTACAACGCAGTTGATTTTTTTCTAAGTCGTGCGTATGTGTCTTAACCGCGTGTGAGGAAGCCAATGAGGTTTTTTTTTTTAAGTCGTGCGTGTTCACAGCCGAAGTTGGACCTTCCACCACCGCAAATGCGGCCCCTCCCTTCACGAGGATCCGCATTTGCGGGGACGTGGGATGCTCTACCACCGCAAATGCGGCCCCTCGCTTTGCGAGGACTCGCATTTGCGGGGAACTGCGTCCCTCGCTTTGCGAGGGACGCAGTTCTTGCGTGCTCGCTATGCGAGCCCGCAAGCGTTAGCAACAACTTGCATGCTAACAACTATATATGTGATTCAGCAAAGGAGGGACTAGGATTGTGAGTGCGTCAACACCTGCACCCTTCCCATACCTGCTCAGAATTAGATCGTTGCACTACTAACAGGGGCGGCACTGCCACCAGTGCACCCCCAAGGGTAATTTGTCCCCATAAACTAAATAAACTCCCTCAATGTATCCCACCACTGCCTCCCTCTATGTTAGTGCATAACTTGGGGTCTAGTTCTCCACTTGTTCAATAAATAAATGTTTATAAAGCCATCAGTAAATAAAATTGTTTTGCTTGAAGTGCCGGATCTGTCCCCACATGCCTTCTACTCACATTGTTTAACTGGAAGCCATTGATATTATCCAGCAACTGTTTAATTATTCAGGTATTGCTACTTAGACATTCCTTTCATTTAATAAATTAATTGTTTATAAAATCAGGCAACAAAAAAACCCATTTCCATTATCAATGACATCAGGTGGGAAATGGTCACATTCCCACAGCAGAGAGACAACTATAGGAAAAGTGTCTACAATGGCTTCCAGACAAACAACGTGAGTCATGTGACAGTAGGGAGGTGGAGGCAGACCCAGCATACCAGGCAGGTAACTTACATTGTAAAAATACATTTTATTTACAGATAGCTTTATTGTTGACTTTATAAATACACATTTTTTGAACGAACAAGTGGTAAAATGCTCGCTGATCTTTATCTGGTGCTTACACTGGCCCTTTAATGTCATTGACCGTTTTTTGTGAGAGAACTTACATTGAAAAAAATGAATGCAGTGGTCCAGCTTTCAAAACGTTAACGTTGTAAATATCAGTGCAAACAACTCTTCAATTTATTGTGATTCGAATATTGATCTTTTGTGAATGAACTTACATTGAACGTAGCTGTTTTGCGCTCATTTGACTCTCATCCATATTCACAAACTGCTTAGCTTTGGTGGCAGAGTATAATTTGTAGTTGAAAGGAACTGATAGTACACTCGGACCCCATAACAAAGTAACAAAATATCCATCCTAAAGACAAAGGAAAAAAGACTTATTTTCAATGTATGTTTTAATTGCAAAAAATCTACTTTTTAATAATTGCAACGTTGTTTGTACAGATTTTTACTACTGAAAAAATAAAGAATAGTGTCCCTTGAAGAGAAGAATGTTTCGGGATTGTAAACAATTGCACCCATTTTTGAGTAAAATAATCAGCTTTCACTAATCCTAAACTGACTTCAACCATTCACACAATATCTAGAAACATAAAGGATGACTGAAGGGTTCTACTTATATTGGGCTCTTATGAGGAACTTGACTTGATGGGGACAGAATGTTTTTAGAAAGTTAAATAAGTATTTACAGCCTTCAATTTTTAACTGTTGTATTAAATTTTGCCTTAAAGTCATAGCTACATTTCCTAGATTATGAATGCATCTGATAAAGGAGAATCAGTAGTGTATGGAAACCCTTTTTTGCTTGAAAATACCAAAATAAACATATTTTCAGTTTGCAAGCTGAGGCTTTTATTAGTTCACACCACTGAAAATCCCAGCTAAGATTTGCATAAAATTAATAATTCCTTTTGGCCAATCAGGAGAAAGCAGAGGTTAGCTGATACATTTGTATCATACTCTGGGGTTCCTGTGTTGCAAAGCAAACTCCTTACCTGGCTGTCTTTCCTGGGTGTACTTGGTTATGTAAGCTCCATGTGGGTGTGTAAAGCTGGATTTTACTTTCCTGCTATAACTTTGGAAGTACACTGAACTTATCTATATAACACATATTTTTCTCATAATCACTGCCTGTTTCTTACCAAACATTTGAAACCTAGGAAACTTATATAGCCATTTTAATTGAGACACAATGGGACTGTTTTCTCATCCTCTATCCTGAAATTACAGGAAATAAAGGGACAGTGATTGTTATGGCGGTCAGGACTGCAGCTCATTCTGCCTGTATTCCCATTTAACTGAATGTGATCAGATAAGAAGATGCAATTTAACATTCTCTCCATGATACTTTTTATCGTTTCTTCTCAGTTCACTTGTAAGATAAAGGCCGTATAAAATGAATTGTTTTTTTTAATCTCTTTTCGTACCTAACAAGTCAGACGACTGGGAAGAATTTTGCATGTATAGATTATATATATATATATATATATATATATATATATATATATATATATATGTATATATATATATATATATATTGTAGGACTGTCCATATATATATCCAGAAGTAATAAGTAGAACTTTGTATGCCTTTAGTCTCTTGTAGGATAACCCTCCCCCTCAGGCTATAAGTATATAAGCAGTCCAAGAAGATGAAAGTGCTAAATTTTATTTAAAAAATGCTTTCATGCTTGTCCTGATAAGAATATTGATATTTTGATATTCTTCATAAATATGGGAGTTTTTGTCAAACTACAGCACAGCATATTTCATGGCTTGCATACATAGATCCTCCTAATATACACACTGCCCCTTTAAGTACATACCCTGCTGATAACGCCCCCTCTCTTTGCCTACAGGTACAATGTTTCTGGAGATTGCTTTAGCCCTGGTGGCCGGGGCACTTATTTATCAATTCCTTTTCAAACGAAAAAATGAGACTTTACCCATGGGAGACGGCTGGTGGGGAGCGGGACAACGACCAGACAGTGAAGATGAGGATGTCCGTCCCTTCAAGATCGAGACCAGCGATGAAGAGTTAAACGTAAGATGGGGATAGTGAGCCTGCACTCAGCACTTACTGGGGTATTTATAATGTACGACTGCCCTTACTGATATGGATACAAGCTTTAACATTTGCCTTGTATTGCTGCAAGTCCTCATTAATGTAACTTCCACAGATTAGAACTGCAGCTGTAGCTTGCTTGGCTGTTGAATTGGCTTTTAAAGATATATGTAAGTTACCTGGATTATGAATGTATTTGATAGAGGAGAATCAGTAGTGTATGCAA
Source organism: Discoglossus pictus (assembly GCA_027410445.1). NCBI lineage: Eukaryota > Metazoa > Chordata > Amphibia > Anura > Alytidae > Discoglossus > Discoglossus pictus. The sequence continues at coordinate 24,997,846 of CM050165.1, read as the reverse complement.
TCGTTTTTATTGTATGAAAAAAATCCAAAAATAAACATTAACAAACTTACCCTAGAGTCTGCAAAATTTCTACACTTTTCAGGCAGTTGATTTTGGGAAGGAAGGCCCTGAAAATCCAAACTAATTAGCATAAAATTCATAAATGGCTGTGGGCAATCAGAGGCAGGTATCACAGTGTATCTGATTCTGTATCCCTGGCTGGGACAAAGCTGTTTGGGATGCAGCCGTGATACAGACAGCTGATTCGCTGGGACACAACACTGTGAAGCTCATTGGCTTGGATGCCTCTACATAGGTGCCTTGGGGATGGAGCTCTCACAGGAAAGTAAAAATGTACTTTGACTTAAAATAATCATATATGAAACAATGAGACAAACGTACACACGGGATCTCCCACAATCTGCCATCTACCTTTAAATTCCGAAAAGCTCAGTATTCTAAGTATCAGGGACAGATATGGAACAAATATTGGGCTTTTAATTATAAACCCCCAAACATGGAGCAGTAACTGGCAAACTATGGATGTTTCAGACCTTTTACATAGTTAGGCAAAGACTGTCATATACCGTATTTAAACTATTATAAGCATTTCTTATATATATTATAAAATCCAAGAGATTATATATCCAGATTTATTTGGAACACAAAGTATCATCTGCTCATTAAAAAGTAACAGAACAAAATTACTCTCAAGATGCCAGAGATGCCAAGATCACGCTCCAGGCCAGCTTCAGAAGAAAGCAGAATCACTTTTTTATTATACCATAAACTAGCGACTTGCCCGTCACAAAATGACGGCAATAGAATTGTAAGGCAGGTAATGCTGTTTGCTACACAAAGTAAGTCTTTTGGTTGTGTTAGTACCTTCGGCGCTCATTGCGAGCCTCTTTGTTGGTGTATTTTTGGTAATCAGAGCTCCTTTTGCGCTCATTGCAAGGTTTGCGCTGATCGCCTTTTGGCGCGTATTGCGAGCCTCTCCCCTGGTGTAGTTGTGCTCCTCTAAACACCTTTGGCGCTACTTGTGAGGTGCGCGCTGAGTGCCTTTGGCGTTTGTGAGCCTGTCTTTTTTTTTTTTTCTATTTATTTTGTAATGTTGATTAATTAATTAATACAAATATAAATTAATATATGCAGAAAGCAATGTGCTGAAGAGCTAACATTCTGTTTTGATGTTCCTGCAACATACAATGTAGATTTGCACTGTGATTTGCCTGCTTAGGGGTCGTGTAGGTCGTTTTTTTGTCTTAGGGGATTTTCAAGTGGCGAAAGTCTTGAAGTTGGATTTAAATTGGCGTGTAACGTCAGTCCCAGATGTCCTGGCTATCTCTCCTTTCTGTGTGTGTATTTTGTTTTTTTATTTTAGTTTGTATTTTTGTGTTTTTAGTGTTTTTCGCTGTGCGCGGTTCAACTGTTAAGTTCGTATTTTTTGCGGCTAGTAATTTTTTTCTTCTAAGTGGCGGTTTCCTTTTGTAAGTGTTATGGGCCGTAATTTTTTATAGTCCATTTTTTTCAAAGTGCTACAGGTCTCGCACTGTGAATTGTGTATTTGAGTTTTGTGTTGATGTGTAGTTCCGTTTGTGTTGTAGGTATGATGCGCAAGCCTTCAGCGCTCCCTGCCTAAGCCCTACAGGGTCATAGGGATGAATGCCTACGGCACTCATCTCCACCAGTACAGTGAGCGCCTATGGCGCTCATCTCCACCAGCGCAAGTCTAGGCTTTGGTGCTCCTTGCAACCGCTGTCCTCGCTTTGCGGTTTTAACGTAGCCCGCAGTTTTAACGTTGCGTTACCAACGGATTTTGTCAAGGTTGCGCTGCTGAGAACTATATATGTGAGGGGGCCTCTATGGTGACCCGTTAAAGTACTAATAAAAAATATAAATATTTGTAATTCATTACAAAACATATAATTTAACAAAAAAAAAACAGCTTTGAATTAACTACATTCTAGCAATCACTTTGCTCAAAAGATTCTCCCACAAGACTTGTTATCAGTATCTAATTACCTCATTACTGGATTATTCCTTTTGCACTGTGATAATAACAGAGGCTGCAAAAGGAAACCATTCATCATAATAAGATAATTAGATACAAATAACAATACCAACAAGAAAAACAGAGGAGCTCAATCAGAGATGGGTTCCCTGGTGGTCCAGTGGTTAGGATTTGGTGCTTTAACCACTGCAACCTGGGTTTAATTCCAGTCAGGGAACCCTGATGCCAAGCAGTGTTGGGACTGGTCAGAACTTGGATGGGAGACCACCTGGATGGAAGACCAACCGGAGAAGGAACTGGCAACCCACTCCAGTAGCTCTGCCATGAATATGAATGAGGTCACGGAGACTCAGACATGACTGACCAACACAAACACATAAGGACATGATAATCCACTCTAATATCCTGTAGTATATCAGTCTGGTCTCACTCAATAGGCTGATCCAGCCCCAAAATACCAGGCAATTCACCCTGAACAGGAGAAACCGCAAACCCCAAACGTTTCAGCCTCTGTGGGCCTTGTCAGTGAGGTGTAGCTGAGGCACAGTGAGCAAGCGGTCCACATCTAGAGCCTCTATTATGCTTAGGGAGACTAAGCCCAAGGGACATTTGCATAAGCAACAAGAAAAATAGAGGTGCTCAGTCGGAGAATGAACAAACCTTACAAGATTAATAACAATACCAGTCTGATTGTAGGATATCTTGAGCTGAGTGACAGCCAAAATATAGTACCTTGTTTTTTTTTTCTGTTACTAAATTATATTTCTTTAAATAGCATTTGTGCATATATATAGTTTTTCTTGTATTTTACTGTCTATTTTTAATTTGGCCCTTTAATTGCTAACGATAATGCCCTTGGATGTCACTCGCTGCTCGTTATCTGCAGCTCTGTTACTGGCGGCCTTTTCCACGCTCCCAGATACGATGTGACAATCTCTATCTCACACTTCAAAGCCAGTCAGTGTGGGCAGCTTGGCTCAGCTACAAAGTACGACTCCTCTCCTAAAATACACTTGGCTCGGTCTCCGGACCCTCTGTCCAAGTGCATCGCTCACTGTGTGGGACGGACAGATCCCCTGGCTGCAAACACAGCATCAGATTGATGTAAAGATCCTCGCCCCCTGTTGTCCTGTATTTAAAGGGACTCTGTCACCCCACAATCAAGATGAGAGTATGAAAAACCGGCTACATGTTGTGTTATCCATTTTGTTCTAAAGTAAACCAATCCTTGGAAATTCCATGTGGTAGTTGCATTTATATGTAAATGAGTGGCTTGTGCATATTAATTAGCTTCTTTGATGTGTGAATTAGGATTTAATTCTGTTTGTCTGTCTGTAATGGCCAAAATAAAGATTTGCAATGTTATCTGGCATTTAGACCCCTCTCCCACCCTCATCAAGCCACATATTCGCATAAAGGAGCCGCATATTAGAATACAGGAGCCGCAAAATCAATACTAAATATTTCAGAAATGATTTACTGTAGAGAAAAAAAAAAACGCTTGTGCAATGTATAGATAGTTTTTTTGCTGTTTAAAATTAAATCAATTTCTTGTTAGGGTGACAGATATATAGATATAGTAAATAAATTGTACATCTGTGTTCACATTTGAAGGTCTAAAACAAGTTAAAAAACCTGCTTCCAACTCAGAATTCCAAGAAAAACAGTTATTACACTGCATTCTGGGAAGCTTAGGTGGGACGTGCAAATGTGACCACAAATGCACCACAGTTTGAAATAGATGGGAGGAGCTTCAGCGCAATGTTTGTTGGAAAATAAGGAAATTGAGTGTATGTTTTTTCACAACTTCTTTTAATCAAATGTGTGAAACCCACTTTACTATGACCTTTATTTCCTGTCTCTGCCATAGGATTTATTCCAACGTATTGACCAGACTCGATACACGGAGCCTCTGGAAGGGAGCCGCTTCAACTATGGCTTCAACTCCACCCACCTCAGGAAAGTGGTGTCATATTGGCGGAACGCGTTCAGCTGGAAGAAACAGCTGGAGATTCTTAACAAGTACCCACATTTTAAAACCAAAATTGAAGGTAATGTTTAAATTGTTTTGTTCAGTCATGACCCTATGGACCACAGCATGCCAGGCATATCAGTTAGCTATTGCCCCAATGAGCTCCCTCAAGCTCATGTTAATTGCTTCAGTGGTCACATCTATCCATCTCTGCCTCTGCCATTCCCTCCTTCATGTGCTTTCAATCTTTCCCAGGGAATCCTGTCTTCTAATGATATGGCCTAAATATTTGTGCTTCAGCCTCATGATCAACCCTTCCAGTGAACAGTTTGACTTGATTTCCTATAGTACTGATTGATTGGATCTTCTTGCAGTCCAAGGGACTCTAAGCAGTTTTCTCCAACACCACAATTCAAAGGCTACAATTCTACTGTACTCAAGTCAACCATCTTTATGGTCCAGCTTTCGCATCCGTATGTTACTACTGGGAATACCATAACTTGGCAGACCTTTGTTGATAGTGATATAGCTTTACTTTTAAAATAGCTTATCCAGACTTGCCATAGCTTTCTTTGCCTGAAGCAAACCTCTTTTCATTTCATGACTGCAGTCACCATCTGAACAAATGTGTAACAAATTAAAGTAATTGAGTTTGCTACTATTTAAGGTCCAAATGGTCAGAATGGTTGGGTTTCACAGGACAACTTTAAAAATTGTATGAAAAAAATATGTTTGAAAATTTTGAGTCTGACTAAGAGCATAATTAGGCAGCAAAAACATCACCAAGCTAGAAAAAAAATCTGATGCCTCTGCTGGACCCTGGAGACATCCATGATACTTTTCAAGGTTGAAGATATTCAAAGTTTGCACTTTTCTTTGCAGCTGTCTGCTACACCCTTTCCCTGCACATGTTCAGAAGCAAATTCCAATATGCATCCCCCTCAACTGATAGATAAAATAATCACACCCTGCAGGCTCCAAACTACAAGGTATTTCTGACGACAAGATGGAACTTTCTGTACACAGATTTTACACCCAATATATAGATTATTTAACATTTAAATCTCCTGGTAACATTCTAGTGGTATGGACAGTAATGGACCTAGTGAATGGAGGGCCCCAGTGCAAAAAGAAAACCTATACCATTGTGGTGGTGGGGGGGTGGAAGAAAAAGGAGGGAAAGGGGATGGAGAGGTGGAGAAAGCACAGGGAAGATGAAGTGCAAGAGATAATGAGGTAATGAGTTCGATTGAAGGAGGAGGCGAAGAGAGGAAATGGTTTAAAGAGAGGTGAAAGTTAATCAATAATTATCATTTCTATACGACAAGAGAGGTGAGAGAGGTGAGCAGAAGAGAGGAGGGCGGGATAGGGGAGCTGTGAGAGAAAGGAAAGTAAAGAGGAGAGAGAAATGATAAGAGGCCAAGGGAATTGCAGAAGAGTGATAACATAGGAATACAAATGGAGATGGGAGGGAGAAAAGGGGATGAAGGAAATAGTCTATAGAGAAGAGGGAGGGAGAAGGTAGGAAAAGAAAGGAAGATAATGGGGGAGAGGAGAGGATGTTGGAGAGAAGAGGGGAAAGGAAAGATGGGGGGGGGGAGAGTTGGGAGAGGAGGGATAGAAAAGGGCCAATTAAGAGAAAAAAAAGAGGAGGGTAAAGAGGGAGGAGAGAGAGAAAAAACAGAAGAGAGAATGTGGAGACATGAGTGGAAGAAGAGGGGCAGGTGAGGAGAAGAGGTGAATAAGTGCATAGAGAAGAGGGTGAGAGAAACAAAAAAAACAGGAGAGAGAAGAGTGGGAAAAATAAAGAAGAGAAAGTAAATTGGAGAAAGAAGGGGAAAGGAAGCAGGAGGACAGAGGAGGGAAATACGTAGGGAGATGAGATGAAGAGAGTGAAAATGAAAGGGTAGAGAAAAATGGGAGAAAAAAAAGAGGAAGAGGAGATAGGATTTGGGAGAGAGAGAAGAGGGAGAAAAAAATGGTTCTGGAATTAAAGTGGTGTCCCGGCCGGGACCAGCTGGACCGATTTGCCGTAGGAACTCCCACCGGTTAGATCCTCAGGCGGAAGCGGTCGGTTTTCCCAGAGCAGCTGACACCAGGATCAGGAACGTCACCTCTCCATAACTTCCCAGTAAAGACACACACTTTTGTCATATGTGTCCCCCCATAACACTTTTTATTCGCCTTCACACCCTCTTATACCCCTACATACAATACTCTCCGGTTAATCATTTATCATCAATAATAATTTGACAATACTCAAGGCTTTGTCTGAATTTCCTCCCCTGTTTCCTCTTAGGACAATCCCTGGCAAGGTTGGCCCCTCTCTCACTGGTGGTTGGAAGACTTGTTTAGCCAATCAGGTTTAGCTAGGGTGGCTGCGGAATTGAAACAAACCCAATCCTAGGGAGGTATCTCTATGTACGGTTCTTGTGGTCACGTAGCCCACTTCATAGCCATACCGGCCAGCTCTTCTTGGACTAAAAATAAAGTCGTACCAGTGTATATTCTGCTTCAGACTGATCATGCTCAGTAAAGTGGGTGGGGTTATGATTGTTCCCGACCTGTCACCGGGCCTATGGGGCAGCTGCAAGTATGTTACAATAGAGCTGTTACCTCTAGCTAATGATGTTATAGGCAGGGTCAGCGACATCAGCCCAGCCTGCTTCCAATCTCCATGATCGTCTAGCTGACAGATAGAGAGATCGGGCCACGCCCCTGATACACAGGTAGGAGAAGATAGACCGCTTAAAAGCAAAGAAAACATGATTTTCTTTTATTTATTTGTTTTTACAGTGGTGCTTTAACCTTTTTGTTTTTCAACATGAATTTGCTTTATAAGCCAAACTTATACACATTGACTGTAATTGCTGTGTATTTCTTCCTAGAATACCTCTTTAAAAATAGATTCCATGTTTAGCTGTGGTTACACTATTCTGATCTCTTATTTTAGTTGCATTAATGACTGAAATGTTGCCCTAGATTTCTTTACATATGTCACAGGGGACAGTTACTTGTGGGAAATGAGTCCATTTGTATTTAAAGATGATGCGCCCTGGAAGACTGGATGTCCCAGTTTTAAATAAACTTAACCTAGTGTAGCTTTTAAAAATACTGAATTGTAATCGTGAATATATTTTTTTATATTTAAATGTGTTTGTATGTGTGTATGTATATATAATTATAAGCATTTGCAGCCCTATTGAATTTGAAGCCCGTAGCGGCAACATGAGGTCTGCAAGGGCTGCGGGCTTGAAATTCGTCGGCGTTACAGAGCTATTAAATTAGAACTTGCCGTGAGTTACGGGCTTGAGACACAAACCCGTAAACCATTTTTCGAAAGTTGAATGCCGGCCGTGTACATGATCAATTAGGCAAACCCGTAGTTACGGGTTGAGATAGAGGCAATGGCAAAAGAGATCATCATCATGACATCACTGAAAACTGTAGGTTAGATTGCAATCTCTTACGGGCTTCAATTACGAGTTGTGATCGGACCTGCATTCAAGAAATAATGCAATATTGATAAAGCCGTAAATATGATATTCTAGTCCATGCGAGTTCCATTATATGTATTAACACATTGATTGCCGGGATCAATATAACACGGAAATTAAGTTGAAAATAAAGTATTTTATATTGCAGATTTGCGAGATTGAGAATGTTGTGTTATTAATCGTAATACCTAACATCACTTCCCCCTTCATTATTAGTACAGTAGTGTGTGTATATTTGCTTTTACAGTGCTACGGATAGGAATTTAACTTCCTTGCGTGTCCTCTCTATTACCCGTTGGCTTTTTGGTTCCATTTGTGGGCTACGGGTTTGAATGCCAGTGTATTCATTGCAATTTAATAGCGTGATTGGAAACGTAACAGTTACGGACTTGACAGATCAAAGGATTTGCGGGAGTGCAGTTCAAATTTCCACGTCCCGTAGCCTTTTCTCGCCCCTACCCCTCAAGTTGTTGGCGGGTTGCTTTACAGGGCCAATGTGATAGCCGCTTGCGGGCTATGTTACGGGCTACGATTTTTAACGTTGAGGGAATTTAAAAGGGTTGATTGTCTTGTAAAACTATATAAATAATTTCTTGCCCATTTAAAGTACCACTGTAGTCTAAAACAGTTTGTCATGCATTTAAAATGTTTTATACATGAACTTGTTTTAGCCGTTCAAATATGAACACAAATGTACTATTTATTTGCTATATGTATATAATATCATTGTGCAGTGGTCCATTATTAAATCTACCCCCAGTAAAGGCTGATTGCAAGTTCACTATCCCATCTTACATTTAAGTCTTTATCGCTGATCTCAATCTAGCTTATTCTAATATATATATAAGAACATCTCTTAAACTACTGTAATATGTATAAATAATGGAAAGCGCATCCTCCACCAGCTAAGACAAAGGGGAATTTTATAATAAACGTATATGATGTCAACTATAACTCTGAATAAAAACCTCTGCCCTTTCCTGTTGTGGTTACGGCACTAGTCCGCCGCTGTAGTGAGGTGACCAACCGCTAGATGGCGCTGCCGGTTATTCCGGTGCCATATCAAAGTCAAGGCTTAGGTAAACTGTTCGGGTTAGGGCTAGTTTAAGCGTTAGGCTACCATTGTAAGCTTAGAACTCCTCTAACATATCGGCAACGCTGCAAAATATCGGCAGCGCCATCTAGCGGTTGGTCGCCGCACTGCGTCAGTGGACCTGTGCTGTAACTATAACAGGATAGATCCAAAACCTCTTATTTTCATAAATACCTGACTTGATGATTTTAAACATTATTAGAACAAGAGTTACATTGTTATTCACTATGATAAAGGGGAGTACATTTCTATATTTTCGTGTGTGTGAATATATATATATATAATAATTTTGACTTGGCAGACATTTCTGTCTCTTTGCAGGCATAGAATGTAGATTTCTCTGGCAAATAAATAGTTAAGGGTCCCCCCATGCAGTGAATATTGAAATATTGAATTCTATCACAGTTTAACCTTCCTGTTGTTTTTGGACCTGAACTCTGTGCTTAGAAAACCATTTGTTTGTTAAATAAAATAAACCAGATGGACGATGGCGCCACCCGAGAGGGGACTGGCCACAAGCCAATTCATTAATGAGCTGCAGTTACAGGGTTAAGAGATTTAACCCCTCCAATACCAATGTAGTGTATTTTTTACTGTACAATTTTTGATTGAATCTGTCTTATCCGTGTCCCATTTAAAAGGCCAGAAAATGCTCATGTTCTTGTTTATCATTTTAAAAGAGCATATAACATTAATTACATGACAAATAAGTACTGTAAAGGTTAAAAACCTCCAATTTGAATTAGATGCAGGAAATATAAATTTGGGTGGGTGAGATGCAGCTAATCACAGGCTGCAAGACCATCTATTGAGCTTTGTGCAGAAATTAGATATTTTTACTCATCACATTATACCAAACTCCATTAATTGTGTATTTATTCAAATTGAGTACAGTAGACTCTCCGTTAACCGGAACTTTCAAGCAGCCAGAAAATAAATTGAATACTGTACTTAAAATTAAAAATAAAAAATTTACAGGACTCAACAAATGCCAGGAGCCAGGTTGTGATGCCCCAAAATGCTTACAGGCACCTAGATGTCACCCACTGTACGTCTCTGCAGTTCAGTGTTACCTGGAAGCAGACAGGCATGAGTGTCTGAGCCAGGGCAGTGTTGGCGTTACATTCCCCGGGCATGAGTGTCTGAGCCAGGGCAGTGTTGGGGTTACATTCCCTGGGCATGAGTGTCTGAGCCAGGGCAGTGTTGGGGTTACATTCCCCAGGCATGAGTGACTGAGCCAGGGCAGTGTTGGGGTTACATTCCCCGGGCATGATCTGACTGAGACAGGGCAGTGTTGGAGTTACATTCCCCGGGCATGAGTGACTGAGCCAGGGCAGTGTTGGAGTTACATTCCCCGGGCATGAGTGACTGAGCCAGGGCAGTGTTGGGGTTACATTCCCCGGGCATGAGTCACTGAGCCAGGGCAGTGTTGGGGTTACATTCCTCGGGCATGAGTGAATGAGCAAGGGCAGTGTTGGGGTTACATTCCTCGGGCATGAGTGACTGAGCCAGGGCAGTGTTGGGGTTACATTCCCCGGGCATGAGTGACTGAGCCAGGGCAGTTTTGGGGTTACATTCCCCGGCATGAGTGACTGAGCCAGGGCAGTGTTGGAGTTGCATTCCCCGGGCATGAGTGACTGAGCCAGGGCAGTGTTGGAGTCACATTCCCCGGGCATGAGTGACTGAGCCAGGGCAGTGTTGGGGTTACATTCCCGGGCATGAGTGACTGAGCCAGGGCAGTGTTGGAGTTACATTCCCCGGGCATGAGTGACTGAGCCAGGGCAGTGTTGGGGTTACATTCCCGGGCATGAGTGACTGAGCCAGGGCAGTGTTGGGGTTACATTCCCCGGGCATGAGTGACTGAGCCAGGGCAGTGTTGGGGTTACATTCCCCGGGCATTAGTCACTGAGCCAGGGCAGTGTTGGGGTTACATTCCTCGGGCATGAGTGAATGAGCAAGGGCAGTGTTGGGGTTACATTCCCCGGCCATGAGTGACTGAGCCAGGGCAGTGTTGGGGTTACATTCCCTGGGCATGAGTCACTGAGCCAGGGCAGTGTTGGGGTTACATTCCTCGGGCATGAGTGAATGAGCAAGGGCAGTGTTGGGGTTACATTCCTCGGGCATGAGTGACTGAGCGAGGGCACTGTGGGGGTTACATTCCCCAGGCATGAGTGACTGAGCCAGGGCAGTGTTGGGGTTACATTCTCCGGGCATGAGTGACTGAGCCAGGGCAGTGTTGGGGTTACATTCCCCGGGCATGAGTGACTGAGCCAGGGCAGTGTCGGGGTTACATTCCCCGGGCATGAGTGACTGAGCCAGGGCAGTGTTGGGGTTACATTCCCGGGCATGAGTGACTGAGCCAGGGCAGTGTTGGGGTTACATTCCCCGGGCATGAGTGACTGAGCCAGGGCAGTTTTGGGGTTACATTCCCCGGCATGAGTGACTGAGCCAGTGCAGTGTTGGGGTTACATTCCCCGGCATGAGTGACTGAGCCAGGGCAGTGTTGGGGTTACATTCCCCGGGCATGAGTGACTGAGCCAGGGCAGTGTTGGGGTTACATTCCCCGGGCATGAGTGACTGAGCCAGGGCAGTGTTGGGGTTACATTCCCCGGGCATGAGTGACTGAGCCAGGGCAGTGTTGGGGTTACATTCCCCGGGCATGAGTGACTGAGCCAGGGCAGTGTTAAGGTTACATTCCCCAGGCATGAGTGACTGAGCCAGGGCAGTGTTAAGGTTACATTCCCCGGGCATGAGTGACTGAGCCAGTGCAGTGTTGGGGTTACATTCCCTGGGCATGAGTGACTGAGCCAGGGCAGTGTTGGGGTTACATTCCCCGGGCATGAGTGACTGAGCCAGGGCAGTGTTGGGGTTACATTCCCCGGGCATGAGTGACTGAGCCAGGGCAGTGTTAAGGTTACATTCCCCAGGCATGAGTGACTGAGCCAGGGCAGTGTTAAGGTTACATTCCCCGGGCATGAGTGACTGAGCCAGTGCAGTGTAGGGGTTACATTCCCTGGGCATGAGTGACTGAGCCAGGGCAGTGTGGGTGTTACATTCCCCAGGCATGAGTAACTGAGCCAGGGCAGTGTTGGTGTTACATTCCCCAGCCATGAGTAACTGAGCCAGGGCAGTGTTGGTGTTACATTCCCCAGCCATGAGTGACTGAGCCAAGGCAGTGTTGGGGTTACATTCCCCGGGCATGAGGGACTGAGCCAGTGCAGTGTTGGCGTTACATTCCCCGGGGTCAGCAGCGCACCCTATAGCCCAACAAACCTGTGTGTAAGTGAGGAGTGAAAGCTGCTACTGCTAGAACAGCCCTCACTGACAAGTATATTTAGCAGAGCATCCTATTATTACTTTAATTTAGAAACCATTCTGTCTATTATCAAGTTTAGTTCTAAATGTATGTAAAGCTTAGAAGCTGTTCTTTTAATTTCCTGGACTAAGAACTGTCTTTTCTTAAGGTAAACCTGAAACATTATAGGTTCGCCAGACTCTTCTGCATCTGATTATAATTAGACTATGACCTGCGCTGTGAGCCATTTTTTACCAAACAACCTCATTTATAGACTTTCATAATTATATGGCTCATGCCCACACTATGAAAAAAGATATAAATGCAGCACTCAACTCTCATAAAGTACTTATTTTGGTCAGTTAGAGAACAGGAAAAATATGTTTTTTTTAGAGCAGAAAGAGCCCTGGTAAATTCTAGGCTCAAACGAATATGAAGGTTTCTGGATTTTACTATGTACATAATATCCCCGGGTATCTATTTACTTTTATGTACTTTATTTTATTAAGAAGTGCTTATAAGCTCTGTTTTTACTGCCTAAAATCTTACAAATATTTTATAATCGGTTTGTCCCCTCTGCAGCTCATGAAGACAATGTATTTCTAAGTACAGGAGTTCCACTGTCTCCTAGTAACCAATCAGTGGCAATAATCTGCTGCATGCTGCTTGAGAGAGGTCACGGACAGGCTAATTTGAAACACTGCACTTCACAGTCTGGGTCTGCCCTCTCCTGCTCATGAATAGATAAACAGGTAAAAACTGAATGATTTTAGGTAGAAAAAACAGCTTATAAACACTTCTTAATAAACAAACTACAGGGGTATTACCGTATTGGTCCGAATATAAGCCGCACCTTTTTTCCCGTTTTTTGAGTTTGCGAGTTACGGGTGCGGCTTATATTCGCGAACGCAAAATTACTACCGATTTGCGAGTTAAGGGTGCCGATTTCCGTGCTTGAGACTGCGGTATTGAATAGAGATTTACGGTTTTAGTGATTCTAAACCAGAGATATGTGAATGCTTAGATGCACATAAAATACATGTATAATATTCATACTTTACAACCCTTAAATAAGTTTTAAAAATAAATAAAAAAAAGTCAGAGAATGGTACATTAATGCGGTGGGGATTTTTCATATATAGATCACTATATACTTTCCAATAATACAGTAAATAAGAGGATATCACACACTGGGTTTACTGTAGAGATTTTCCACCAGTGATATTTTATATTGAATGAAATATACTTTTTTCAGTTAAAATCTATTCCGTTAACCCCGAAAATATAAAATTGTTGATTAGTGAACACCATCAAAGTGACACCAAAATGGTCTCATGTATTGAAGAGATAAAACAGAATTACAAGTGGTTGTAATTAATTAGTTTAAATGTAAGTGCCTTAAATATGATCTAGAAGTTATTTTATGTATTAATTAAATGACGTGTACACCCTTTGTCACTATTACCGTTTTTTCAACTGGCATGCCTTTCTTTATTACCCCTTACTGTTAATCTTTATTATTTGCTGTTGGTATATTTATATTTATGTGCATTTTTTATTCAATAAACTGATCTTTTTCTGTTTCATTTTAAGTCCATATTAGCACAGCTTGATATACCTTTGGTCTGTTGTTTTGCAATAGGTAAAGTGCATTCCTTGAGGTTCCCTTTTCTAAACCACTGAATAAATATATTATTTTAGACTTGCTTTTGCAGAATATCATTAAAAAAATCCTTTAGGAACACAAATAGAAGAATCTGATAGACTGGCAATCTGCTGGCTTCAAGTTCTATGCACTATCGTGTTTTGGTCCATGAGTAGCGATATCACACAGTGGATCTGCATACGGTCATATGGTGGAAATAAACTACTTGGCCAGGACAGCTCATGAATAGAATTAGGAAGTCAATGGGTGAATCTTGAAGGTGACAGATTGTCAGTCTGTCAGCTTTTTCTAATTTATTTTTAAAATATTTCTCTCTTTTAATTAAATTTAAATGGTAAAAGCAAGTTTAAAATATTAATATATTAATGTATTTGGTTTGGAAAATAAAAGCTAAAGAGTTTTTTAATACAAGTGAATACAATAAAAACAACAGGATGTTGGCTAAACCTGTGTTGTCTTTGTCTTCTGTTTGCAATTCCAATTTATAATAGAAGTGTCTCCCTACAGGTCTTGATATCCATTTTGTTCATGTGAAGCCGGCAAACCTACCAGCTGGTCGCAAGGCCAAGCCCATTATAATGGTGCATGGCTGGCCAGGGTCCTTCTATGAGTTCTACAAGATCATCCCTCGTCTGACAGACCCAACAAGCCATGGACTAAGTGATGATCATGTCTTTGAAGTCATCTGCCCATCCATTCCTGGTTATGGGTTCTCTGAGGCATCCCATAAACAAGGTAGGAGTTACACAGCTGTATACAGGGCCATATTTCACATAAGGCAGAATAGGCAGGTGCACTGAAGATGTGCTAAAACTGCAATGTTTTGAGGATTGGAATAGAAAACATTTCTCTGATTGACTTAATTGTGTTATTATTGTAATTATTAACTTTTATTTGTAATGTGCCAATATATTCTGTAGCGCTATACAGGGGATAAGAACAAGGAAAAATACAATATTAACAAACAGTAGAAAATTGAGGGCCCTGTTTTGAGGTTCGAATCTTTGTAGAAAGTGTTTTTTCCCAAAGCACCTTACAAGATTGGAAACTCTCTACTTACAATCTAAGTAGTCCTGTCTTATCAACATGGCGGGCAGTCTACTCTGGGTGTAGTCTACGCTTTTATCTATAGCAGGGATCAAAACCTATGGCACTACTGCCGGAAGCAGCATAAGTTTTACTTGAGGTGAGGTGCCAGGGATGCTAACTAAGTTCCTCATTCAATTGCGATTTGGCCAATTGAATAGGGCTCTATATAAGTTTTCACACTAAACATCCATAAATATTTATTGAAAGAAAGACAACTGTGTGTTTTCTGGTACTATATTCTTAAAAGGCTGTTTACATGTCTTATCAGGAACCAGGCAATATGATTAAACAATACAAGATATATTTGCATTTCACTTCCCAGAATCCTTCACTGCAATGGAAGCACTGCTTTGGAATGACTTGCAATCCTGTACATGCTCCATTTCCTAAGCAAAATATCAACTTTTTGTTAACCTAGTCTTAATATTAAGCATATGGTCACTGTTCTGGTACTTCTAACATAGTTTCTTTACATGACCTGTGGATCCCATATTTATAACAAGCTGTTTCAGAACTAGTCTTGATAATGAAGAAAACATTTTTTCAGAAAGTAAAAATGGGAGCTTTCCATTCATTAATTATCTGTGATAATTCATAGCTGTGGATGGCCATTGCCTTATTTGCTTTCCTGATTTGTCTTCTGAAATGGTGATCCTACTGTAAATTGCACTTTAGTTTAATCCAGTTGTAAAGTCTACCTGATTGAGGCAATCATTTCAATTAAAATTAATAGAGATCTGATCTGCCTCCAAGGTCTCTCTCGGATGATGCATTCAAATCAATGGATTCATGAATCACGTGCTAATCAGTAATTAATTGCAATGATCTCTCGCTGACAAAATATATGAATCTCTGTTTGTGGGTGGATCAAAAAGGCTGACTGAGCTCAAAATGGAAATGCTTAATGTTAATTCACTGTAAAAAAAAAAATGCATTTTTAATAACATTCATATATCAAGTACTTCCTATTACCTAAAGATTGATATCATATTTGCAACCTAAGCTGTTTCACTTTAACATTCGTAATGTAAATAAAAGCTCCCTGTGCTCTCACCATCTGCACCTGCTGTAACAAACTGTTGGTTAAACTGCTCATGATACACAGGTGTTGGTAGCTAGTGGCCTCATAAATTATAGAGTGTTACTGAAATGTATAAATTAATAAGTAATTAATAATTTAAGTCTATTTAAGAAATCAAGTGTAACCATAACCAGTGCTTACCTTCTAGTGTTTTACTGATATCAGGAAATGAATAATAACGGAGAGTTGGAGGTACAGGCGTGCCTCCATAGAGGTCCTGCCCTCAGAGCCGGATTTACATCTCTGGAGCCCCTGGGCACAACTTTCTTAGCCGTCCCATATGTGCATATTGGGTAGAATCCTCCACACACACGCACACTAATCTTCCAATACTTTGTACACATACGTGTGTGTGTGTGTGTGTGTATATATATATATATATATATATATATATATATATATATATAATTTTGTCAGTTTCAGTTGAGACATCATAAAGGACAGACTGCCTGCCTCCAGCCACTGCACTATGTGCATAAACACCTCAATTGTATTATAATCTGCTTTGTCCTATTGTTTGCCAGATAAAGTTAATATTCTCTATTTGAGGTCTGGACCACTAGACATGGAGACAGCATTATTTGTATTTGGAGGTTGGCCTATTATTCACAGGTGCCAGACAGGATACAAGGATGACAGACTATTAGACCCCGCGTGGAGTCAATCTCCTGTGTTTGTCTGCCACTCCCTGTCATTGTTGTGTTGTACACATCCCCTCTGTATCTAACCCCAAATTGTTGACTTTCCAAAAATAAGTCAGTTCACTGCTGAGACCTATCGAAATGGTATGTTCTCTTATTTGCTCCTGGTGGCTGCAAAACTGATCCTATCTCCACCCTGCAAGTAACTTGTCCTGGTCACTACCACAGGAAGGTTACTGAGACTCCTGGAAGTGCTGATTCCTGATGGAGAGACCTTGACTGATACAGAAGCCGATTATCAAGGTGTTGGTGCCGAGATTTCCAAGAACCCAAACGGTCCTTATGGGTAGTCAACTTGTAGTCTATATAGCAGGTGGCCCTGGGCAGTAATAATCCCTACCCCTGGATCGTCACAACTTTTGGCAGTGGTGGGATCTCTGTACTGTAACCAGCAGCTGAAGGATGGCATATAGTAACCTTTGCAAGATTGAAGTCCAGTTTTTTCGTCGGCTTGGCGGGGATGAAGAAACCTATCCATGATTTTATCCAGACCTACAAGCCCAAGGGAGACCGTTGCTGGTTTGATGACATGTTTGGCCACATGGATACCTGCAGGTTGGAGGCGATTCAGGAGAAAAGGAACCTGATCACCAGTATTGAGGAAGCAGTGATGACAGCACTTCTGAATCAGCTGATAGTTTTCCTGGGGCTTCGGCAGGGTGAGGAGCTAGCAGAACAGCTTGAGGGCCTGCTGTGGATGGAGATTGACTTGGAAGGTCAGTATGAGGACCTGATGCTTCCGGCTACTGTATCACTATTGCCCTCCTTCTACAGGCTTGGACTGGTTGAAGGGCTCCAGGGTGTGCAGCAGGGAGTTCCAATGTGTGGCCTTGGAACTGGCGAGTGCTGGGAAAACCGACTGTCAGGACGCCAAAAGACATGGAATTAGACCCAGGGATGGAAGACGAAAGGTTGCTCAAACCGTTGGTCTATAAAGAAATGGATTTGGAAAAAGAGTATGAGGAATTGCTTGAGTAGGTGGGTCAAGTACTTGGAGCTACCCCACGCTTCCACAGCGGCATTAGCAGAGGATACACTGGCAGAGGAAATGGACTGTTGGCTACACCCCTATAATGTGGAGGAAGAAAACCAGAAGGTAACTGGAGATCTGACCGCTACAGAACAGGCAAAATCAGAGGGACTTCTGGGAACTCACCGGGATAGGGAGCCGAGAAAACAGTCTAGACCCTGGTAGATGCAAGACCGGGGAGCAGTGTTAAGCAGCACCAGCCACTGGGAGATGGCCAACAACCAGAGAAGTTCCAGGTTCCAGCCACTAGCCAAGGGTGAGGAGCTGGAGGCTGAACAGTTGGCAGAGGAGGGCGCAAGCCCTGAGAGTCTGCCCAACTACCCACGGACTGTTACCCGTCCTGAACCACAGACCCCTGATGTCCAGGTGTCAGGAAATAGCTGGAGATGCCAAGGCTGACAGTCATGGAGAGTGTGATGCCAGATTGGGGCATGAGGCGATCAGGAGAGGAAGCGTCCCCTGAGACCCTAAAGCTCTTCCCCAGCATGGATCAGGTGGATCCAGATAAGTGTGGGAGTTCAGGTGAGGGCACTGGCCCTGAGATCCTGAGGAAGAAGCAAGCTGAGGCTCCACTTCCAAGCTCTGCAGAGTTGCCAGCAGGACTGACAGGGATTGCTTCAGTCCAGGCAGCCCCAGAGTTAAAGGATATGGGCAAGCGGCCCATGGTACCATAGGACCCTACACAGTGTACCCTAGCTGCGGGGGTGATCCCAACCTTACCAGCCCTTGAGGATACTCACCCTAAGGAGTCTGCTGTGCCGGGTGATCCTCATCGAGGAAAGGGTCTGCATCCAGAGACCCTAATCCTGTGTCCTGTTCTGTTTTTCCCCAACCCCGCCTTGACAACTGCCCCATCCCCGCCTGAGCTGCTCCGTAGATGGGATACCCCAGAGCAACTACCTGCCTGTTTCTAATTGGGTAGCAGTATGCCCCTGGATTAGTTCCTAAGACCTTGTATGTGTCCCCAAGAATGATACCTGCAATTTGGGGTGGATTATTGAAGGAAAAACAGCTGGGGTTTGTCTGTGTCGCTACCTTTGACCCTGAGGATTGGTATCCCAGAGGTTGTGAAGAAAAGGGGTAGAGGGCTGCTGTTAGCTCAGATACCCCCTGAAAGGACTGTACAAATTAATTGTGTTCCCAAGACTATACAGAAATTGGGGTTCGAGAATGTGGACACTTTCCTGAAAGATGGGCAACCACCCAAGACCGGGCCAACCTACCACCCCCTCCAAGAGGAGGACATGCAATGGGACTTTTGCAGTGACCCCTAAACTGGTACTCTGTACCTCCCACTTGTAACTCTCTACTTCCAGACATTTATCTGTGAACTGCAGTATTTATTTTTTTATGGCAAGGAACATTTTGAACTGTGAAATTAGTTGCTTCTCACAGGGAAGCGCCTCTAGGTGGCTGCCTAGTTGGTCCAATGAGAAATCTGGCCATGTCTGCCCTTAGATTGATTGATTGTTTTTTTTTAAAAAGAGGGATGTGTAAAAAGAGGGATTGGGAGGGATGGGGTTCAGAAAACGATATTGTGGTAAGTGAAATGAGGATTGGGAATTTAAAGGCAGTAGCTGCCTGTATGTTTTCCGGCATCATCTTAAATGTAGGTGTAGTTTACTAATTTGTAGTGGTAATGAAAAGCCTAAATGTTTCACATATAACCAAAATAAAATGCAGGGTGAGTGGCTGATAAAACACCAAAGATGTAAATTTGATCCTTTTCATGGTTTAGTGTGTGTATATTTGTGTGTAATAAATACAGTATATATATATATATTTACGCAGATCTAAGGCAGTATTAAACAAATCTCCCTTTCACCACTTGATGCAGTCTCTGATTGGCTGGACTCCAGGAGGAATAAATGGCTAATCTGTATAATGTGACTAGCAAGGTATGTGCTGTGGAGTAAGTGCAAGGCATCTTGGAGCCTGCCTATGGATAAATCTGGTCCTTTTTATGATTTTATAGCTATAGCTGTATATATAAGCACAAACACAGAATAAAGTTGGCATAAAATGATTCCCCCTTCACCACTTGATGCAGTCTCTGATTGGCTGGAATAAATAAATAATCTGTATCATGTGACTGGCCAGTGAGGTCCCATCCAGTAATTTCAAGGAATCTTGGGAGCTGCCTATGGATAAATCTAGCTTTGTCGAAAAGGCTGTCTTTGCTTATTTAAAAAAAACCTAAAATAAAATAAAGGATTTTATGAGATGTTCAGTACAGAATTACTGCAATAAAATATGTTGTTCCTCCTAGGGTGTGACTCTGTTGCTGTTGCCCGAATCTTTTACAAGCTGATGCGGAGATTAGGCTTCCAAGAGTTCTATGCGCAGGGTGGAGACTGGGGGTACATGATCTGTACAAACCTGGCACAAATCGCTCCAAAGTAAGAATTAATACCTCTGTATGTTGATTATTTTAATTTGTTATGTACAATATTCCTTCCCAAACACGACACGTTTCATAACTTCTACATAGACCGTTATAAAAGAAATGTCATCTTAGGTGGAACTCGCCCTTTAAACAAAATTTCCATCTACTATAAGAATGTTGATGCAGCTTCTTTATGTAGATCACTTGCTCTCCACTCCACTGATCATATATTACCACATGGGAAAGAGTGCAAGGATAAAGCAGATGAAGCGAAACGCACATCAGACGAGTCCATCACTTACATGTGATCAGTTTCTTAATGGATACAAATAGCAAACGGAGCTAGTATAAAAAAATATAAATAGAAAAAGGAAGAGAGGAATAATTGAGTTAAAGGAAACAATAAAAAGTAATTTCCAAATTAAAAGATTTGGTATGCCCAAACCCTAGGGCATAACTTGTATGATTAGATAAATTACTCCCACCATTCTGAGCATGTCCATTATTTTCATTTTCACATCACTGTACAATAAAGACAATACCGTATATTTTAGAGCACAAGGAGTGATTAATTGATGATAAATGCAATAATTGGCAATGATCTGCCTTTAGCAAGAAATGGTCGGAGCAGAATAAACATTGAATGTAAGTTTACTGTAGGAAAATGCACTTTTAAATAACATTCAACTGATAAACTACGTCTTAGTAACTTTATTTTTAAAAGACTGTTGTATTTGAAGAAATACAGCACTTGTTTGAGAAGTATGTAACAAACGAACAATACTTGCAACTGTGTAAGCTATGATCATAAAAATAGTTTTAGAGAAAATCTGAATTTTGAATGACTTTGTGTGTAGAAGAATCAATCTTATTTATGTTATATCACTTCCTGAGAGCTGTGTTTTTTTTTATTTTTATCTATCAGCGGAAGGAGGGTTGGCGGAAGAGTAAAGAAGGAGAATTCCAGAGGACTTGTTAATTTCAGCAAGATCCAATTATTTTATTTAACACCAAACCTGTTCCCCCTCACATGCTTAGAAGCAGGCAGGATTGAATGCAAACCCTGCTCTTCAGAATGTAAATGCCCCTCTAACATATGCGTCTAGACTCAAACATGTAAATATTGTTTCATTGTAGAGTGGTCCTTTAAATGGTATCCTATTTGTAACCTTGGGGTCCCCCATGCGCGCTGTATTGCCTGATGTTGCTAGTCTGCATGAAGTAGCCATCTGATCACATGTATTGTTATTTAGCCACGTCAAAGGTCTGCACCTAAACATGGTTTCTGCTATGGGCTCGAAGCTACCCCAGCTGCTGTCCATCTTGCTTGGCCAACGTTTCCCAGGACTGTTTGGTTTCCAAGATGAGGATGTCCGAAGAATGTTTCCTTTCTTAAAGAAGGTGTTTTACCACATTGTGAAGGAGAGCGGCTACATGCACATCCAGGCCACCAAGCCGGACACTGCTGGTAAGTAACGGATACACACTAAAGGTAGTTAAAAGTATTATTAGTATAAAAGTATTTACCACCCATGTGGCCAGTAAGTCATGTGGATGGATTGCGGGTTGAGTCCGCCTCTATGACAGAAAAACAGCTGCAGTGTCCAGCAATGAGAGTTTTCTTTGCCCCTGTACAGTATGGTGGCACGTTGACACTTTGTGCATTGTGTCATGCTTATTTATCTCTTGCTAGATCTGCAGGTGAGAAGTGAGATTCTGTAATGCTTTGCATCAATCTGAAGTTGGGCACAAGGGGACTGTGACTGTCTATGCACTGCAGAGTCCTTCAATGTCTCGTGACAACCCATTACAGTTTACAAATGTTTTCTGTTTGATTTATCTAATAACTTAATAAGCAATAGTAAAAATAGTGGGCACCTGAAAATGAAACTGCAAGATCTTGCATTTTAGTCAAATACTCTACTGTTGAGACATTTCTCCATCTAACTGAGATTTAGGAATTCTGGGATGAATCAACCCCCTTAAAGAAGGGAATATGTTTGTGATATATATGTGGTGTTGAAATGGACATTCTCACAGCTATCTGTCATAGTACTTGTTCACTGCCTTAAGCCAATATTCAAATAAATCAAAAGAAGGGACAAAGGGATGGCAAGCAGAATAAAAATAGGTTTGGGCTGGTAAGGAGAGTGAGTCCAAAAGGTCATCAGAACATCTTCAGATTTTTATTACAGTTTTTAATGGCTCCATCTGAACCTTCCTTGTAGATGTTGGTGGACACCATAAACCCTTGTAACTAATGGAAGGACGTTGTCCAATGTAAAGTCATGGTTTTAAATATACTGAAGGGTTTAGAAGGAAAATATGTTCTAGAAAAGAGGAAGGCAAGAACTTCAAGAAGATGTAGGGATAATAGGCAAAAGCAAAATGGTAGAAATGGTAGTGGATAAGAGGAGGAGCTTTCAGTGAAAGTGATAAGGACACCGTAAAGGAATTCAAGCATGTCTGGGTAATTCATAAGACTATTCTAAGAATTTATAAAGCCAAGCTTTTTTGTTGAACACACTAGGCAGCCTAGAATGTATAGCAATGATCCCTAATCCTCTCCTCAAGGACCCCCAGACAGGTTGTAAATTAGGTTGAACACTGTGTGGGTGTATTTAGGTTTAATGCTGTCCTCTGGCTATTCAGATTTTTGCTCACACACTCCCATTCCCAAGTTACAACTCTCCTATCCCCTTGCCATATCCCAAATCACACACACACACATATATATATATATATATAATTAGAGAGTGTCAGGAACACTTACAGACATATGTGTCACTGCATCTAGACATGTCTGTGCATACATATTCTGATGGCGCTTCACGATCTTCTTCAGCCAGACTGCTACCCCCTGAAAATGTGCTGCCCTAGGCATGGGCCATCCGGTTCTAGGCCTAAAAACACCACTGATATGAACACATGGTGCGACAATTCGTATTCAACAGGCTGTGGAGCGTCTAATTGCCTCACCTCACAATGATAAATCTAAATCATGGCCTATCTGGGGGTCCTTGAGGATAGGATTGGGAATCAATAAACTGTAGATTCATAAATGCCATCACATCAAAGTTTCTATATGATTTCCTAAAATAGGTTAACATTATACCCCCATGGCGGTGTGCTTCCAACATTTTAATATGAAAAACTAAAAATAGCAGCTTAGGTGCATCAAATCTAGAAGGAAGTACATTGTGAGCAACATTAAAATGAGATTACAAAGAGAAAACGTCTTTCTGCTGTCTTGTAACCAGTAAATTATTCAAATAAAATGACAATCCATTTTACACTTGAGAACACAGACGGAACCATTAAATGTATCTAATAAATCCGTTTGTAAAAAAAAAAAAGAATATGAGGCTTCTGTCGAGTGCCATTCCTAGTAAACCACATTAAATGACATAAATAATGTACCAAGTGACTCATATCTGGCAGTTATTATCATTTCTTTTATATTTCTGTTGCAGTTGTATAATAAGTGAATTAAATATTAGCATTTTGTGTTAAGCTCTGTGTATTATATTATAAAAGGTGTAATTATCATATGGGATTGTGAGTCATCTCCTCCTATTAATTATTAATTTTATAATTTTTGCAAGAATTTAAAGGGACAGTCATCACATAACGAGTGCTTATAATGCTCCTGCACTCTACAGTATGCTGCAGTCTCAGTTTCTAAGATCTGGGGACTGGCTGGTCATATTCCAATGTTCATGGGGGCCAACTTTGTGATCATTTTCATTTAGTTTTACACAGATTTGAATAGAGCACATTGTTAAATTTTTTAAAGCAAATATATTAAATTATCAACAAAGGTCCATAGAGCTATGGTATTCCCAGTAGTACCATATGGATATGAGAGCTGGACCATAAAGAAGTCTGTAGGATTGTGATGTTGTAAAAAACTGCTTAGTACCTTGGACTGCATAGCACAGGATGGATTATGCAATTGATCCTCTGTATTTCTAAGAAACCTGAGCAGGAAATAAGTTTATTAATTTATTTTTTAGACATATCAATAGAATCACAAATATACTATTCATTTTCTGGTCTACTGTACTCTTCAACCCAATACAAGTTTAATGATTGTATATATATATATATATATATATATATATACAGTTGCAAGCAAAAGTATGTGAACCCTTTGGAATTATATGGATTTCTGCACAAATTGGTCATAAAATGTGATCTGATCTTCATCTAAGTCACAACAATAGACAATCACACTCTGCTTAAACTAATAACACACAAAGAATTAAATGTTACCATATTGTTATTGAACACACCATGTAAACATTCACAGTGCAGGTGGAAAAAGTATGTGAACCCCTAGACTAATGACATCTCCAAAAGCTAATTGGAGTGAGGTGTCAGCCAACTGGAGTCCAATCAATGAGATGAGATTGGAGGTGTTGGTTACAGCTGCCCTGTTCTATAAAAAACACACACCAGTTCTGGGTTTGCTTTTCACAAGAAGCATTGCCTGATGTAAATGATGCCTCACACAAAAGAGCTCTCAGAAGACCTACGATTAAGAATTGTTGACTTGCATAAAGCTGGAAAGTGTTATAAAAGTATCTCTTGCTGTTCATCAGTCCACGGTAAGACAAATTGTCTATAAATGGAGAAAGTTCAGCACTGCTGCTACTCTCCCTAGGAGTGGCCGTCCTGTAAAGATGACTGCAAGAGCACAGCGCAGACTGCTCAATGAGGTGAAGAAGAATCCTAGAGTGTCAGCTAAAGACTTACAAAAGTCTCTGGCATATGCTAACATCCCTGTTAGCGAATCTACGATATGTAAAACACTAAACAAGAATGGATTTCATGGGAGGATACCACAGAGGAAGCCACTGCTTTCCAAGCAAAACATTGCTGCACGTTTACAGTTTGCACAAGAGCACCTGGATGTTCCACAGCAGTACTGGCAAAATATTCTGTGGACAGATGAAACTAAAGTTGAGTTGTTTGGAAGAAACACACAACACTATGTGTGGAGAAAAAGAGGTACAGCACACCAACATCAAAACCTCATCCCAACTGTGAAGTACGTCGGTGGGGGCATCATGGTTTGGGGCTGCTTTGCTGCATCAGGGCCTGGACGGATTGCTATCATCGAAGGAAAAATGAATTCCCAAGTTTATGAAGACATTTTGCAGGAGAACTTAAGGCCATCTGTCCACCAGCTGAAGCTCAACAGAAGATGGGTGTTACAACAGGACAACGACCCAAAGCATAGAAGCAAATCAACAACAGAATGGGTTAAACAGAAGAAAATACGCCTTCTGAAGTGGCCCAGTCAGAGTCCTGACCTCAACCCGATTGAGATGTTGTGGCATGACCTCAAGAAAGCGATTCACACCAGACATCCCAAGAATATTGCTGAACTGAAACAGTTCTGTAAAGAGAAATGGTCAAGAATTACTCCTGACCGTTGTGCACATCTGATCTGCAACTACAGGAAACGTTTGGTTGTAGTTATTGCTGCCAAAGGAGATTCAACCAGTTATTATATCCAAGGGTTCACATACTTTTTCCACCTGCACTGTGAATGTTTACATGGTGTGTTGAATATAAACATGGCAACATTTAATACTTTGTGTGTTATTAGTTTAAGCAGACTGTGATTGTCTATTGTTGTGACTTAGATGAAGATCAGATCACATTTTTAGACCAATTTGTGCAGAAATCCATATCATTCCAAAGGGTTCACATACTTTTGCTTGCAACTGTATATGTCTCTGTTACATGTCTAATATTAAAAACAATCAAACTATAGGATTACTTGACTTCTTCACAATATCTTATAGTAATCCTCTTGCGATGAATCCCACATATTTTTCCATCTGTCCTGCTTTGATCAATAACATATCCTGCAGTTGGCACCAAGGTACCACCTCTGGCTGCCTTGTGTGGGTGCATGTTCCTGGCTGGCATGTAATCTGAGCAAAGAGAAAATGTGGCCAATTATCATAGAAATTAGTACTAGTACACAACTACACGCGTAGCAAATATGTGGAGATGTAAAATAAATGTTTAATAAAGTATCCACACAAATGTCTTTTTTGTTTAAAGAAGAGTAAAAAAAAAGAATATTTTCAGATCTATTCAAATACCCATAAAATCTCTGCCATAAAACTGTGTCATGTCATGTTGATTTTATTATACAAATAATATAAATAACTAGTGACTTGCCCATCAAAAATTATGGCAATAAAATTTGAAGCCTGGCAATGCTGTTTGCCACACAATGCGAGGTTCTGTCCCAACTACATGCGGCCTCACAATGAGCTCCTTCAGTGCTCATCGCGGGCCTCGCAAAGAGCGCCTTCGGCCAACCAACAACTTTCGGGGCTCACTTCGAGCCTCTCCCCACTCGCTCCCTCCCGTGTCTCTGCCCCCTCTCCCTCCCAGGGTTCCCCCCTCACCCCTGTGTCTCTTTCTACCCTCGCCCCAATCTCCCTCCGCTGTGTCTTTCTCCCCCTCTCCATCCTCTGTGCTCCTGTTTGCATTTATGGGTGTGAAACCATTTGCAGGCTTGGAAAATTGTTCATTTTCTCCAAGCCCGAAATGTGTTTCCGATTTACGGGCTTTAAAAAAAAGTTACGTCTTTATGGACGCCATTTTTTTCCTCGCTTAGCCGTTTTCAGATCTCTCAAAAATGCCAATTAAATATCAAATTTGCTTGCAACCTCACTTACAGGCTCCCTGCCTCTCCCCCTGTGCTGTGTGTAAGGTTGTAATGTAATTTTTTTTAATTCATTGGCGTCTTTTGTCGGTCTTCCGACGGCTTCTGAGTTACAGGCTTGAAAAAAATGTCGGCCGTTAAATCCGTAATTTTTTTTTTTTTTAGCCTGTAACTCTTCGGCCCCCCTCCCAAAGCCAGTCATGTATGCATGTATGGGCCTCACGATGAGCGCCTTTGGTGCTCATTGCACCCCCATCAAATTAGTAACTTTCGGGCAATGAGCGCCTTCGGCAATCAATGGAAGGAGGGTCGTGGGAAGAGGGAGAGGTCAAGAGTATTGTCAAATAACCCCCTCACAGATTTAGAAATGTAAATGTCCCTTTTCACACATAACTTTCATTAATGTAGCCTCCAGGGTCCAGCAAATACGTAAAGAAAAAAAATTCTAATTAATAACTAGCTTGATTACCTTTCCTGCTTAATTATGTCCTTAGTCACACTTAGTTGTCAAGCATGTCTAGTTTTTCATTGTGCAGTGATCCATTAAGACTTTATTGTTTTGTAGGTTCAGTTGTGTCCGGCTCGCCGTGACCTTATGGTCATGCTGATCCACTTGGTTATCAAGGCAGAGATACTGGAGGGGGTTGCCAGTTCCTTCTCCAGAGTCCCACAGCATACAGCTCCTGGTATTCCTAGGTCATCTCCCATCCAAGTACTGACCAGGCCCAATCCTGCCTGGCTTCAGGGTGGTATGACCTCTTGGTTCCCTGAATGGAATCAAACCCAGGTCGCAGAGGTGAAAGCACTGAATCCTAACCACTGGACCACCAGGGAACCCTCATGCTGTGTATAGTTTGATTTAAATCCCGAATTTAAAGGCCACTAAAGTATGATATTTTTTTTTGTTTTCAACTTAAAGGGACACTATTATCTGAAAACCCCCACAATGGGGTTTATGCTGTGACTGTAACATTGATTACCTTTAAGACAGAATGATTTATATACTCATTTATTCTCAGGCAGAGAGATGGTCTAATTGTAAGAAGTTCAAATCCCTACATACATTAATATTTTTAATTATCTCAAATGACACATTGAAATCCATTATAACACAAAACGTGTCTCATACCCACCACTTTACATTTTATATCTGTTCTTTTTTATGTTGTAAGCTAATTTAAAACTTATAGAATTAGGAACGGGTGCAATTTAAACTTAAAACCTTCAATATTAACAGCTAATTGCTTTAGTTACTATAGAGGCTTCCCTGGTGGTCCAGTGGTTAGGATTCAGTGCTTTCACCGAAGCGACCGGGGTTTGATTCCAGTCAGGGAACCAAGAGGTCACACCACCCTGAAGCCATGCAGGGCCTGGTCAGTACTTGGATGGGAGACCACCAAGGAATACCAGGAGCTGAATGCTGTGACCCACTGGAGAAGGAACTGGCAACCCACTCCTGTATCTCTGCCACGAATACCAAGTGGATCAGCATGGTGTGTTGCGGTCCATGAGGTCATGGAGAGTTGGATATGACTAAATGACAAACATAGTAACTATAGGAAATGCACCACTTCTTGGTCAGCCTGCACAGATTGTTCTAATTAGTGCCACAGGCTACTACAGCATGCTATGTATATAGCATATTCAGGGGTGGATACAAGCAGTAGTAGACTGGTCATGTAATAGGGTTTCATTTATTTAGTCAAATCTTTTAAAACAATAGACTGCAGTGGGTCCGGCCAGAGGAGGGCCCCGGCGCATTGCACCACTCATAGCGCCGTCTCTGAGCAGAGCTGCTGATCTCCATCCTCTATCAGATGTTCAGGTGGGAACATTGGTCACTGTAGGAAAATCTAAGAATTAGTACAGTCTCACTTACCTGACCAAGAGGCTCTCCTGATAAATGCCTGTAGATAAAGACTCCGATTAGTACAGCCTCCTGGGCAGATCCTCTCTTACTCTCTGCACCCTTGATAGTGTGTGGAGAGAAGCGTTTCTGCTGTCTTTAACAGTAAGGTTTAAATGATAGTTTTAAAAGCGACACTGGATATATTTCCTTAAAAAATGGATTTTTCTCAGTTTTTAATCTTGGACCTTCCCTTTCTCCTTCTATTTTCTCCAAGACGCTGCCATCTTATTCACCTGTAACCTGCAGTACTACATTTTCTAAGTTAAAGGGTCATTTACCTCACTATAAGTTCTCTTCATGGTGTGGAAGAGCACAAGATTCTTTATTAAAATGATCTATTGCTTTTTTAAATTACACTAAAAACAGCTAAAAATCTGCACTCCTAGATCTGTTTACAAACACACTGCTGACTGTTCTGCCGACAACAGCCGTTACAAGCTCTGTGAACAGAAATAATTATGGTTGCTCTCTGCTTTCAGGAATGTAATCAGCCATCGATTAACCCACGAGTTACATATCTGAGTTTTCAGAAGTAGTTTCCCTGCACAGATGAATTTGGGAAGAGTTAAACCTCTTTATGCTTCTGCTCTGCCCACAGAGCTCTTGCTGTCAGTCTGCCTGGGTGACTTGCCAAATTCTCATGTAAACAGACATTTTATTTATGATTTTTTTTCTATGAAAAAGCGACCAATTTCAAAAATTCTAAAACTATTTCAACACTAGTGACATGCCCGTCAAAAATTACAGCAATTCCATTTGAAGGTCGGCAATGCTGTTTGCCACACAATGCGAGGCTCTCCCCCCTCTATCTTGCGGGCTTGGTGATGAGCTCCTTTGGTGCTCATTGTAAGCCTTTCCCCTGCTTCCCCTCTTATTTCATGCATTTTCCAACCCGCAACTTTTGTGCCTGGCACTGAGTGCCTTCTGCACTCATTGCGAGCCTCTCTCCACTCTCTGAGCCCTTTGTCTGTTTCCCCCTCTCCCTTCCATGTGTTTGTTTCCCCCTCTTTTCCCCACCCTCTCCCTCCCCTGTATCTTTCTCCTCTCTCTCCCTGATCAAGTCTTGCATGGCTCACGCTGAGTGCCTATCTGACCTTCTTTTTTCAAAGTCTTGCGAGCCTCGCAATGAACCCCTAAGTCTTACTGCCTTCAGCCTCGTTTTAAGCCTTTTTCAAAACACGAACAGGTTTAAGGCCGCCATTTTTCCCTCGCTTAACCGATTTCCGATCTCCTAAAAAAGCCAATTAAAGCTCAAATTAGCTTGCCACCTCACTCATAGGCTCCTTGCCTCTCCCCCTGTGCTGTTTGTGAGGTTGTAAGTTAATTTTTTAATTAATTGTGCGTATATTGGCAGTCTTCCGACAGCTTCCGAGTTATGGGCTTGAAAAAAATTGCGGGCGTTGAAGTTGTATTTTTTTCAAAGTATTGCATGCCTCGCTCTTATCGTGTGCCTGGCAATGAGAGACTTTGGCGCTCATTGCCAACCTTTTTCAAAGTCTTGCGGTCTTCATGCTGGACAATTATTATATGTGATGTTTTCAGGAGTACATTGCAGTGGTGTGCTCCAAGTTGTGCTGAATTAACTGTCCCTTAAAACACTTATATAAAATTATCCAAAGAGTCCCAATTCAGTTATTAAATAAACATGCAAAGCATTATTGTGTGAGCACTTTGTTGTTGTTTAGTCATTCAGACGTGTCCAGCTCTGTATGACCCTATGGACTGCTGCAGGCCAGGCACATCTGTTATCCACTGCCCCACTGGCCACCATCAAGCTCATTTTTTATTGCTTCAGTTACCTCCCCCTCTGCTGTCCCCTCCTTTTTGTGACTTCAATCTTTCCCAGCATTAGAGTCTCCTCTGGGAAATCCTGTCTTTTCATGATATGTCTGAAATATTTGATCTTCAGCCTCATGATCAAACCTTCCAGTGAACAGTTTGGCTTCATTTAATGAAGTATGGATTTATTGAATCTTCTTGCAGTCCAACCGTTTTCGTCAACACCACAATTCAAAGGCGTCAATTCTCTTGTGCTCAGACTTCCTTATGGTTCAGCTCTCACATCCATATGCTACTTCTGGGAACACCATAATTATAACTGTGCAGACTACAGCACACGTTGCTGCATTGTGCGCACTTTCTACCCTCATGCAGAGATATACAAAGAGAGATAGGTGAATGCATTATGGTATCATCTGGCAGATAGTTTTGTAGCATCTGAACAGTTTGAAGTTGATTACCAGACCAGCATCCACATATTTACTGCTGCAGGCAGAGTGTCCAGTATTACTGGAGGCCGGGGCGGCCTGACCTTCTCATCTGAAATAACAAGATCTCTCCGTAGTGCAGGATGCCTCTCACGGGCTCCTTGCACCACACAAAAATAGACAAAACATAAAAAAATAGCAGTTTATTTTTTATTCAGAACAGTGTGACATATAAGAAGAAATTCTCAGAATATTGTAATGGGGGGAAAAAAAGCCAAAATGTGTTATTATTTCAATATTGTGCACCTATCCTAGATCAAGGTGTATTTATAATACTAGCGACTTGCCCGTCAAAAATGACGGCAATAAAACGGGAAGGCTGGTAATGCTGTTTGCCAAACAATGCAAGTCTCTACCCCCTCTAACTTACGGGCCTCGCAATGAGCGGCTTCTGCACTCATTGCAGGCCTCGGCCAACCCACCACTTTCATGCCTCGCTCATTGCGAGCCTCTGCCCACTCTCTGACCCTGTGTCTTTCCCCTCCCTCTCCATTCCATTTGTCTGTTTCACCCTCTCTCCCCCCTCTCACCCCTGTGTCTCTTTCCACGTAGTCCCCCCTTTCCCTCCCCTGTGTCTTTCACCTCTCTCTCCCTGCTCAAGTCTTGCCTGCCTCACGATGAGCACTGTGGGTTCTTTTTTCAAAGTATTGCAGGCCATGCGATGAGCGCCGAAGTCTTACTGCCTTCAGCCTCGTTTTGAGCCTTTTTCAAAACCACAAAGGCTCTGCAGCTTACCATCTCTACTTCTTGTCCTCTCTGCAGCTAACCATCTCTACTTCTTGTCCTCTCTGCAGCTAACCATCTCTACTTCTTGTCCCATCTGCAGCTTACCATCTCTACTTCTTGTCCTCTCTGCAGCTAACCATCTCTACTTCTTGTCCCTTCTGCAGCTTACCATCTCTACTACTTGTCCTATCTGCAGCTTACCATCTCTACTTCTTGTCCTCTCTGCAGCTAACCATCTCTACTTCTTGTCCCATCTGCAGCTTACCATCTCTACTTCTTGTCCTCTCTGCAGCTAACCATCTCTACTTATTATCCTCTCTGCAGCTAACCATCTCTACTTCTTGTCCTATCTGCAGCTAACCATCTCTACTTCTTGTCCTATCTGCAGCTTACCATCTCTACTTCTTGTCCTATCTGCAGCTAACCATCTCTACTTCTTGTCCGCTCTGCAGCTTACCATCTCTACTTCTTGTCCTCTCTGCAGCTAACCATCTCTACTTATTATCCTCTCTGCAGCTAACCATCTCTACTTCTTATCCTATCTGCAGCTAACCATCTCTACTTCTTGTCCTATCTGCAGCTAACCATCTCTACTTCTTGTCCTCTCTGCAGCTAACCATCTCTACTTCTTGTCCTATCTGCAGCTTACCATCTCTACTTTTTGTCCTCTCTGCAGCTAACCATCTCTACTTCTTGTCCTATCTGCAGCTAACCATCTCTACTTCTTGTCCTCTCTGCAGCTTACCATCTCTACTTCTTGTCCTCTCTGCAGCTAACCATCTCTACTTCTTGTCCTCTCTGCAGCTTACCATCTCTACTACTTGTCCGCTCTGCAGCTTACCATCTCTACCTCTTGTCCCATCTGCAGCTTACCATCTCTACTACTTGTCCGCTCTGCAGCTTACCATCTCTACCTCTTGTCCTCTCTGCAGCTTACCATCTCTACTTCTTGTCCTATCTGCAGCTAACCATCTCTACTTCTTGTCCTCTCTGCATTTAACCATCTCTACTTCTTGGCCTATCTGCAGCTAACCATCTCTACTTCTTGTTCTATCTGCAGCTAACCATCTCTACTTCTTGTCCTCTCTGCAGCTTACCATCTCTACTTCTTGTCTTCTCTGCAGCTAACCATCTCTACTTCTTAATCTCTCTGCAGCTAGATATCTCTATCATTTTACCTCTCTACTCCTTGACATCTCCCCGGCCAACTATCTTGAACTCTTGACACATCTGCTACCAGTGATATATATGTTTTTGGGCCCTCTATAACTAACTATTACTACCCCTTGGGTCCTCTACAGCTAGCTATCTCTACCCCTTGCCCTTCAGCAACCAGACATCTCTACTATCTGACTCGTCTGTACTTTGCAATCTCAAGCTTACAATAAAGATGAAGCTATCCAGAGGCTTAATTAAGCCAAACTTTTTTCTAGCTAGAATGGGCAGAGGAGCTAGGCCTTTTAGTTATATGATTCTACTCCTTGACCAGCTCTGCAACCAGACATCTCTACCCCTTGACCTCTCTAAAGCTAGCCACCTCTATCTCTTGACACTCTGCTAAAAGCCTTTATCCCTAGTTATCTCAACCATTGACCCATCTGCAGCTAGCTATCTCTACCCCTTGACCTCTCTCCAGCTAGGCATCTCTATCTCTTGACAACTCTGCAACAACATCCATAT
Organism: Discoglossus pictus; assembly: GCA_027410445.1. Classification (NCBI taxonomy): domain Eukaryota; kingdom Metazoa; phylum Chordata; class Amphibia; order Anura; family Alytidae; genus Discoglossus; species Discoglossus pictus. Next base: position 24,964,767 of record CM050165.1, on the reverse strand, counting down.
CTATGTCTTTGGGTCATTTTATACCTGGCCATCTCTACCCATTGAACCCTTTGCAACCAGTTGTCTTTACCACTTGTCCTCCTACACCCACTCTATTCCTGGTCTGTCTGCCAAAAGCCATCTATATAAATGCCCTCTCTCCACCACCACAACCAGCCTTCTATTCACCTGCCACTCTTCATGCCATCTCAACAACACCACACCCCTCATAACTTACTCTAAACCAACCATTCTTAATCATGACCCCTCTTGATATTTACCTCTTACATTATGTACACTGCCACTTCTACTTATGTGAAACCATCTCTCGCTGGCCCCTCTTTCCCTTGCCATCTTTAACCATGGCTACTTTACCCCTGGCCTTCGGCACTCCGCCATTTCTACTTTGCTCCTCTGCATGTTGTAATATCGATACATGACCTCTCTGTGTCTTTATTACCAATTTTATCTTTGCCATCTCTCCCAGGTGTACCCCTCTACCGCTCTCTTGACCTATATGGACGGCCCAATACTAGAATAACAGAAAATACCTAATGTCATTGACAGGTTAAGAGATAAAGCAGAGTCTCTAGAGAAGGATTTTGATGGATAGTGGGAATAGGGTTGGTGGCACAGTCCCAGTACCCCATCCCAATTATCCATCTAGTGAAAGACCATACAGTTTTATACAGCAATGCTATGAAGTCTGTCTTTGGCTTTAAACAGGAGCAGATGCTGTTTGAATAAAGATCAATTATTACTGAAATAACAGGGCGCTACGCCAGATCATCCTGCTTCTTATATATAGTACCTTTTATATGCGCGTGTGCCTACACAGAATCTGCTTCACAAATTGTCATGAACTGGGAACTAGTTTTTAAAAGATGAATTAAATTTAACCCATTGCATCCAGTGGGAACTGCTGCAAAGGAATTGGATCAAGGGTATATTTCTTGAATTTGTTTTTTGTGATCATTTGGCCTCCATACTATCTCTGATATATAATGACCTGATAATAAACTGCAGGACCTTCAGATGTAGTTGGTACAAGGAAACGTAAACTTAAAGGGGCATTATAGTGGTAAGTCAAGTCATGACCCTTTAAAAATATAAATTGCATCTACAATCACGAAAGCCCAATTAAGTCTGTTTTATAAAGTTATGACTTCTTATTATAATTTCCCTCTGTTCATTGCAATTATCCATCTTCTCATCCTAAGCCAGTCTAGCATCGAGTAAGTAGCTAGCTGTGAATCTCCATATTGCATCTTCTAATGCACACTCCTCTTCTGGATCCTCTTCTTCTGGGCTTGTGTACCGCATTGAAGCTGTGAGCTATACCATGTAGGGTGATCCAAGTTGGACAGGTCATAGCAGAGAGGTCAGAGAAGTTGCAATTCACTGGAGAAGAAACTGGCAACCCTCTCCAGTATCTTTGCCATGAAAACCCTATGGATTGGCGCAACCATACACAAGATGTACCTGACATGCTGTGATCCGTAGGGTCATGTAGAGTCGGATTTGACTAAACAACTAAATAACAACAGTGCACACTACATAGCCAACAGCTTCCTATTAGTCTACATAATCAGATGGTGCTGGTTTCTGCTCTAGAAGAAAGTCTTATAATGCATAACTCTATATATGATAGATGTATCTTATACTTTTAAAGGGCCATGACTTGTTGTACAACTACAGTTCCAATTGGGATAGTCAATAGAAGTTTATTAAGGATATTAAATCTTGACTTCAGTTGGAACAATCTGTTGACGTTAATGTGCATCATCTTCTAGCTTCAAGTGGCCTCTCTCTTTCCTTCCAGGGTGTGGTTTGAATAACTCTCCAGTTGGACTCGCAGCCTATATCCTGGAGAAATTCTCCACATGGACTGACTCGGAATTCCTTGACCATGAGGATGGAGGGCTTGAAAGGTAGACTGGAAAACTAAAGCCTGAAGTGGGTGGAGGAAACCTATGATTTTTTTCGTCTAATTGTCACTGCAAAGTAATATTCCTGATGATTTCTGGACCGCCATATATTTTGATGTATACCAGCCATGTTTATTAAAAGGGCCAGTGTAAGTGTCAGCTAAAGGGCTGTAAGTATCGAGTACACCACTTGTTAGTTTAAAAAAAATGTGTTTTTATATAGTCAACAATAAAACTGTCTGTAATGAAAATAGTTTTTTTTATTAAATTAACTCATCTGAAGGGCTGTGGCTGTCTTCACTTCTGTCCCTTTACATAAACTCAATTGTTTGTCTGGAAACCATTGAAATTAACTGGGAGCTGTGTTATTATCCAGGAGATAACCATTATTTCTGAAAACCAGGCAATACAAAAAAACATTAATATCACTAATACTAAGTGGGGTCATACACATAGCACTATGACAGGGGGAGATAAGTCACAATTCTTGAATAACTAAACAGCTGCCAGATTGTTTCAGCGGCTTCCATGCAAACAATGTCATAGAGACAGACCCAGCACACCAGGCAGATAATATTATTTTAAATTGTTTTTATTTAAAGGTGACACTATTGTTGAATGTATGGACATATTTCTAGCTCTAACAAGTGGTGAACTAGAATCTCTCAGCTCTTTATCTTGCCCTTTAAGTTTGGGGCTAGATTCACTAAGCATTGCATGGGATGCAATGTTATGCTTTAAGAAATAGCTATTACAAGGGGTGGGAAAGGATTAGCCCAGGAGGCTTTCTTCTAAATTCTACTACATACATCTGTTTACCAGCAGTAGCTAATTAGGAAAAGAAGTCAGAGAAAGACTATCATCAGGGCAGCCTCCTAGGCAGATCCACTCCAGGTCACCTAATAGCGGGTGGAGGAGACGTACAGTATCTGTGTAGCTTATAACAAATGTTAAAATTAAAGAAATGTTTCTTTGCATGCGTTAAGAGAACACATACAATACAAATGTCCATTGCTTTTAAACTAATTAATCCTTGTTTGTTATTACAATCCAGAAAGTTCTCATTGGACGACCTTCTGACCAATGTTATGATCTACTGGCTGACGGGCTCCATCGTTTCGTCAATGAGATTCTACAAGGAGAACGTCGGTAAAGGAGTCGGTGTGGCCAAACATGAAAAGTAAGAGCGTACTCTGCATTATAACACTCTTGAAAGTCTGAGGACATTTTTCATTTTTTTTATTATGTTTTGAATGTTTCTTAGAAATACAGTTGATGCACTGCCCTCTAGGAAACTGGGCGGGGACATGCGAATGAGACCACAATGCACGCTTACTCTATTAATATATGTATATAGTGTTTTTTTTTTACCAATAGAGTGAGCTTGCAATGTGGTCTCATTTGCATGTCCCTGCCCAGTTTTCTAGAGTGTAGTGCATATATATATATATATATATATATATATATATATATATATACACACACAAACACATAAAGTCTTGTCATGATAAACATTTTAGGAGAGTTGGGCTGTCAATGTCTCTTTCCTGTTCTGATATCGGCCAGGAGCAGCTTTGTCTTCTTACTAAGTGATATTTTAGGAAGTGGGCTTGCAGGCATTTTGTATGTTCATAGCCAGGGGAAGGGGTTCTAACTTGTACTAATTCAATCGAGCAACCCCATTGACGCATATTAATACCTCCCACGATTAGAGGTTTTATCAGCTGCAATATTAAAATATTCAGATTGCCACAAAATATAAGAAATTACATTTTTTTTATAAAATTATATTGTACTTGTTATAATCTATAGATTTAAATGATACCATATTTGGAACCTCACATTAAAGATCCTGGGTACTTGACCTGAAAGTTACTTTACAAACCTCCGATTCTGTTGATATAACTGTTCTGTGTGTTCATTATTTTTGTATCTTAATGTTTTGCAGAGTCCCAGTAAAAGTCCCCACTGGCGTCGCCTCATTCCCCAACGAGCTGGTACATTGCCCACTCTACTGGGCGAAGCAGAAATACGTCAACATCATCTCGTTTAATTACATGCCTCGAGGGGGGCACTTTGGAGCCTTTGAAGAGCCAGAAATTCTAGCGGATGATATCCGCCAGTTTGTAGGAAAAGTAGAACAAAAATAAACCGGCTGCAATAAAGGGCTACGATCAGTAGGGGGAGCCAGACGCACCTCTCTGAAATGAAGGAAATACCGAAGAATAAAAGGATTAATAGTATATACATTATAATCATAGCTTGATTAATGAGACCCCGCTGTTTGTATAGCAATGTAATCATAGGGAAAAATATAGAACTGGGTGAGTAGTCAATGTGGTAACACAGAGCTTAGTGAGAAAAAAAAAAAAATATATATTTATATATATAAACAAATATAAATATAAATAAATATATATATATATATATATATATATATAAATAAAAAAAAATATATATAAATATATATATAAAAATAAATATAAATATATATATATATATATATATATATATATATATATATATATATATATAAATATATCTCAAGATGTCCTTAAAGGGATCTGGAAGGTTTCTGGATTTTACTGGGTGTATAATATCCCTGTGTATCTATTTAGTTATATGTTCTTTATTAAAAAGTGCTTATAAGCTCTATTTTCTGGCTAACCTCACACAAATAATTAATGTATGGGTCTGCCCCCTGCAGCTCATGAAGTCACACACTCTGTAGGGCTGGATGTGCTGTGTAGTGTCTTATATTGCTGTGCTGTGTTTCATACTTTCCAATCAGTGACCATCTCTCAACAACATTCTGCAAGTCTGTATCTTCATGAGCTGCAGACTCATACAGGGATTGTTTTATTTGATTTTAGGCAGCTTATAAGCGCTTCTTAATAAAATAAAGTACATACAAGTAAATAGATAGGCATATTTTATATATCAAGTAAAATCCATAATAATTTAAAAAGCAATAATTAATTTTGTTTAGTTTTTGCTTTGGTTATGAGAGCTGAAAATGTCTAAAATGTGTTAGCTAGTTTGTACCAAATAAAACATTAGATTATTTTAAAAATGAAGTTCAATAAAATTATGAATATTTTAATATTTGTTGGGTTAAATTGCTGATCCCAGTCTTGGCTAAACATTGGAATGATCTGAACCTCCTGTATGAAAAGTGTTATTTGGCTCTGCAACATGTATGTAAAAGACTGATACCTCAATCTGTGTTATATGGAATATTATATTAAGCTGGTATTTAGCAAACATTATTTCTTTTAATTTATGTGCTATTCTTAAGTACAAAATAACTCGGAAGAAGAGAAAGCACACGCAACTAGCTGGACCCTCTATATGTGTGTGTGTGTATATATATATATATACACATGGAGGTGCCATTTTTGTGTTGTAAATGGAGAGGGGTTTGGTATCAATTTCAGTTATCACACAAAGGCTCTGAACGTCTCTCTGTTCCATCCTCATCAGACTTTTTGAAGAATGTTTATAAATAGAGGAATCCATTTATCTTTCTGAATTCACTTCCCCGGAGCTGTATTTTGAGTGTGTGGTTTATCTATCATCCCTTCCTCTCATAGGCCCAGAGCCAATTGATTCAAGCAATGTCCTCCATAAATGCAAACACACCTCTTGCACAGAAAATGTACATCATAGTATCATGGATGCCTCCAGAGTCCAGCAAAGGCATCAAAAGGTATTTTGTTTTCTAAATAGAAATTAGCTTTGTGACTATACCTGCTTAATTATTCTCTTAGACTCAAAGCTCTCAAACATGTTTTTCATTGTGCAGTGCTCTTTTACTATATATATATATATATATATATATATATATATATATATATATATATATATATATATATATATATATATATATATACATATATATATATACATATATATATATATATATATATATATATATATATATATATAAGCACCTATTAAAAGAAACTAAGAAAGCAATACAATATATACAAAGGGCTTTTATAACTGGAACTGTGACACCGATCAAGCAAATATTCCAAAGATTGTCATTTTCCTTTAAATATAATGTATTAGTGTTTCTCTGGTGTTGGCTTCTGAATAGTATACTTTGTTTGTTTGGACCAAGCCTATAATATTCTTGCATATGCATATGCCAAATATATTCATTCTGTTCAATAAGTACAAACTGCTTTAGTAATAAATACAGTAACAGCATTTGATACTGAGGTCTCATTGTTACAGAATGTAGATTTCATTGGTAATAAAGAATTATTAAATTTGTTTGATAATTTGTGAATTTATTACACCAAGAGTCCCCTCATCCTCAAAATATAGCTTCAATTTAGGCAGCATTTAGATTTGTATGATCTTAAAAATAATTTTAGATAGTTTATTGCCGGTTTGCATTCCGGAATAATTTCATAAATCCAGGTGCATTAAATACTGAAATCGATACATATGGAGGTAGATGAGTACAGAGGGTCCATTATGTGTATATCAAAGTTGTCACAGACCCCTTTCCAGGGCCTTTTAACCCAGTGAACTACCAAAGAGAACAGACGTTTCCATTGGAAAATGGGTAGGGGAATTATATTGCCACCTTGCTTCATGTTTCTTATTGCATATGGCAGCTCAGGTAACATAGACCAGCCCAGAGGAGGGCAGCTCCTTTCTGTGACATCATCTCTGTCCCCATGGACACAGGACTATGCTGATTGGACAATGTTAATTCAGGCAGTACAGCTATTCAGCTGATTGGTGCTTGTGCATCCAGGTGGAGAATTCAAACTTATCCCCTCCCCAATTCATGAAGGTTGTGTTTTTCTAAATTGGGGAGTTGTGTTTTAGAAGCGAATAAAGGTAGTTCACTGCTGAGGCATATAGAAAATGGTATGCCTATTATTTTGCTCCTTGTGGCTGCGATGCTAATCTTTACCCTTCAAGCAACTTGCCCTGGTCACTACCACAGGGAAGTTATTGGGACTCTTGGAAGGGCTGATTCCTTATGGAGTGACCCTGGCTGATACAGAATCCAGATATCAGGGTGCTGGTGCCGAGATTTCAAAGAACCAAACGGTCCTTGTGGGTAGTTAACCTGTGGTCTATAGCAGGTGGCTCTGGGCTTGCAAAGCCCCTACCACTCAGATCTTCACAACTGGTCGGCAGTGCTGAGATCTCGATACAAGAACCAGCAGCAAGGATGGGATATTGTGATCTAAGAAGTTTTGAAGTCCAGTACTTTCGGCTTGGCCGGGAAGCAGAAACCACTCCGCGATTTTTACCAAGCCTTCAAATTCAGGCCCAAGTCCAAGGAATGCCAGCCCTGGATAGAGGGAATCAGGGAACACATGGAGGCCTGCAGAGCGGAGGTGATAAGGAAGAAAAGGAGCCTGATCACCTGTATGCTGAAGCGGCGAAGGCAGCGGATTGCCCCAGAGGAGAAGGTGGGCCCAGGTGGAACCTGGCTAAAGTATGTGGAGTTACTCCATGCTTCCCCAGCTAAGGAGAGTATTCACTGTCAGAGAAAATTGACTGTTGGCTGCATCCCTATCAGGTGGAGGCAGGAAACCAGAAGGTACCTGGAGATCTGACCTCTACAGAACAGGCAAGATCAGAGGGACCTCTGGGAATCCGCCAGGATGAGGAGGCCGGGAGAACAGTCCAGACCCTGGTAAATGCAAGACCAGGGAGCAGTGTTAAGCAGCACCAGCCACAGGGAGATGGGCAACAAACAGAGAGGTTCCAGCTGCTAACCAAGGACAAGAAGCTGGAGACTGAACACTTGGCAGAAGAGGGTGCAAGCCCTGAGAGTCTGTCCAACTACCCATTGACTGTTTCAACTACCCATGGACTGTTATCTGTCCTGAAACACAGCATACCCTAGCTGCAGTGGTGATCCCAACCTTACCAGCTCAGGAGAATACTCACCCTGAGGAGCTACTGACCCCAGTGAAGTCTGCTACCCCAGGTGAGCCTCAGCCAGGAAAGGGTCTCCATCCAGAGACCCTAATCCTGAGTCCTGCTCTGTTTTTCCCCAACCCTGCCTTGACAACTGACCCCAAGGAGATTGTGCCCACAGGGAAGTGTTTTTTTTAACCCATCCTGAGCTGCTCCCTAGGTGGGATACCCCAGAACCTCTAGCTGCGTATAGTCGAGGGGGTAGCAGTATGCCCCTGGGTGAGATCCTAGTTACAGAGACCGTGGATGTGTCCCTAAGATTGATGCCTGCAATTTGGGGTGGGTTATTGAATGGAATGGAGGTGGGGTTTAGAGATTGGACATTTTCTTGAAAGGCGGGCAACTACCCACAGACCGGGCCAACCTACTGCCCCCTCCAGGCTGACGACATGCACTGGGACTTATGCAGTGGCCACTTGGGCCAGCATTTTTTCTTATTTGGATGGAGACTTGGTCTACGGGCTGCAGTTCAAGACTATTATCCGTTAAGGATCATAGCCCCAGAACTGCTGTCTGGAAGGGGGGAGTAATGTCACGGACCCTTTCCCGGGCCTGGATTTTAACCCAGTGAGCTACCGTAGAGAACAGACTTCCCAATTGGAAAATGAGTAGGGGAATGATATTGCCACCATGCTTCATGTATCTTATTGCATATGCCCCCATTCTCATCCTGTATGTAATTCCAAATGTAATATTACTGAGTTATTTGTTCTGTTTAAAGGTGATTAGTGTGTTGTACTGCTATTTGTAATACTGACCAAACAAGATGGCGCCTGTAACTAGTCCTGGTCCTGGTCCTTTGTTCTATAGCTGCATGTGGCAGCTGAGGTAACACAGACTAGCCCCCAGTAGGGGGCAGCCCCTTACTGTGACATCTTCTCTGTTCCCAAGGACACAGGACTATGCTGATTGGACAATGTTAATTCAGGCAGGACAGCTATTCAGCTGATTGGTGCTTGTGCATCCAGGTGGAGAATTCAAACTTATCCCCTCCCCAATTCATGAAGGTTGTGTTTGTGTTTTTCTAAATTGTGGAGTTGTGTTTTAGAAGCGAATAAAGGCAGTTCACTGCTGATGCATATAGAAAATGGTATGCCTATTATTTTGCTCCTGGTAGCTGCGACGCTAATCCTAACTATCAATAGGATAAGCAGATGTACATACTGCTTTTTCTAAAGCACCCTACAAGATTGAAAACTTGCAAACATTATTACCCTTATAAATTAAGAACACCTTCTTTTCTCCACATAACAAAGGGCCCCTACCCTGTTGTGAACCCATGTGCTTTGCACCTGCTGCACCAGTATTCGCTCCACCCTATTTAATATCAAACAAGACAAATTTGCTCATGTGTCGGCTGCTTCCTTTAGGCCATATGTTCTAATACATACTATACGTGTCTCTTCCAGTGTCCAATGCCCCTCTTTTGCAAGGATTGATCTACAATTATAGTAATTACAAATATTTATTTTCCAATCAGGTCAGCATAGGCAGCAGAGGGCAGACCCATATAGGGACTATTTGTTTGATTTTAGACACTAAATACAGGGCTTATAAGCTCTTCTTCACAAAACAAAGTACATAAAAGTAAATATTTTGCACAACTGCACATTCCACTTACATCGGCCTACTGCCTTGATCACACCCAAGCTTCTAGATTGCAAGCTCTGTGGAGCAGTGACCTCAACTTTGTTACATTATTTTATTTTATTGTACTTATACTTCTACATACCTTATACCTATTGTACCTATTCTACATGATTTACCTTTGTAATATACCTACTGTACCTATTCTATGTGCACGGTTAAATAAAACAACAGAAAATGCAGTGGCCTTATAAATAAAGAGTAATAATAATATTAATACTATAACAACACTACAAAAGCCGCAGTTACTGCAGTGGGAGCTGACGAGCAGCAAGAGAACGTCCAGTTGGATAAATAAGAAAGCCCACGGCTGAACACCGATAAGGAATGTGGGCATTCGACCGGGATAGGAATAGGGATTATAGGGTTTTTTGAAAGTTTTATTCTGATCTGAATTTGGGGGTTACCTAGGAATGATAGGATGGCTTCCCCAATTGTGAATAGGCTCATAGAGCAGGTGAGGAGGGAGACTTTTTTGAGAGGTCCCTTGTGGCTTGAATCTATATTGCCCACAATATACCCTAGTTTACTCAGTACCGCTGGTACTTCTAATTTACAGGCAGAAGTTTCACAGGAGTTAGATATAACTTCTGGTCACCCCATAAGGGCTATTAGACCTAGCAGATTTGAGGAATATCTCAAGTCAACCCCATAAGTTAGAAGATGGGGCCAGCAGCCCTACTATTGGGCCTGCCATTAGATCATATAGGGGTTCTGCACCTTCACCTAAAAGGGAGCATAATGTGGGCCAGGACAGGAGGTCTCAATCTCCTGCCAGGATGGAGGAACCCACCTCTCACCTGCCCATTCACTGCCCCCTTCGTCTATCTCTGCAAGTAGGGCCTTATCCCCAGAGACACAAACCCTTCCTCCTCCATTATACCTGGGACTCCTCTACTTGATGGGTATCTGGTGGACCTGTGGAGGTAGGCCACATGAGGCCTGAGCACATGGAGGGTGCGCTGGGACCGGGTAAGTGTGTGGGGGATGCTTGGGAGATGAGGGGTGCAGAAGATAGGGGAGCTGGAGGTTGGGGAGGTCTTGGCTTTAGGAAGGCCCGAGGTGCAGTAGCTAAAATAGCGGCCGGGGTTAGGAGAACTCAGAATGGCGGTCTCAGGGGTTATTAGATGTTTAGTATTTACATTTTATCAATAAAGGAGCTGCGGCCTTTTTTTACCCCGTTTTTGGTGTCTGTGTTTATTTACTGTTTGTCCTGTATTGCCTATGCACTAATAAAGGAGTAGAGGTGCTCCGTCTGAGAATAAATACCGGTCGTAGGTTTGTCCATAGGTCTGGTCACCTACTCGGAGAGCAGCGGCCTTTAGCCACTTGTGCCCTTCACAAGGAGAAATATCATGTAGTATCAGTCTGGTCTTACCTAATAGAGTTATCCAACCATTTAAAAAAAACTAACAAGTCTACATTGAACAGGAGAAACAGCAAACCCCATTTTGGCCTCTGTGGGCCTCGAGATGTGCACTCCTTGCTCACTGTGCCTTAGGGGTAACCAGCTACATCCTACAGACCAAAGTATGTCAGGCACATCTTGTGTCTGGTTATGCTTATCCATAAGGTTTTCATGGCAAAGCTACTGGAATGAGTTGCCAGTTCCTTCCCCAGTGGACTACTAGTTGTCTGACCTCTCTACTATGACCTGCCCATCTTGGGAGACACTCCATGGTAGAGCTCACAGCTTCATTGAGGTACACAAGCCCCTTCAACACGACAAGGTAGCAATCCAGATGCCTAAGTACATGGTGTATTTAGCTTTTTCTTATGACCTATTAGCTGAGCTCTCCTTCTCTTCAAGTGACAACCCCCATAACACACACACCCCACGTCCCCCCACACCCCCAGTGTCTCATCCCTGCACCTCTGGGCTGTAGGATCCTCTTTAAAGATGTGTGTGTGTGTATATATATATATATATATATATATATATATATATATATATATATATATATTTATTAAATGGTAATTCCAAAGTAAGTATTTTTCCCAGTTACATTTGCTTCTGCATCCTGTAGGAGGAAGGTAACAGATGGGCTATTATATGTACAGCTGTATGTTTGGTTATACACACTGCTGCTGGGCTTTACTTCTTATTACCAAACATGCACTTATATATAGAAGTGCAATACAGAGCAACAGGTACGCAGTGTGTAATATTGTCTTTATGTTGGATCACTGATAGACTTAAAGGGATGTGGAAGGTTTCTGATGTATTTTTGTTGTTCAGTTGTGTCCGACTCTCCATGACCCTATGGACTGCAGCACGCCACTCACATTGTTATGTATCTGGTTGTGCTTATCCATATGCTTTACTTGGCTTGCCCATTCCTTCTCCAGTGGGCCACAACTTGTCTGATCTCTCTGCTATGACCTGCCTATCTTGGGTCACAGCTTCATTGAAGTACACAAGCCCCTTCACCACAACAAGGTAGCGAACCAGAAGGGGTTCTGAATTTTACCAGGTATCGAATATATCTACGTATTCATTTATATTCCTTGTTTTATTAAAACACTATTAAAATATCTGTTTTTTATGCCTACAATCAAAGAAATAGTCCCTGTATGGGTCTGCCCACTGCAGCATAAGCTGACACAGACTCTGTAGTGTTGGATGTGCAGTGTAGTGCCCTAGCCTATCAGGGACCACAATTCTGAGACATGCTCCATCATAGGCTAGAACACCACATCCAGCATCACAAAGTGTATGTCTGCTGCAGGGGGCAGACCCATACAGGGACTATTTATTTAATTTTAGGCAGTAAAATATAGGTTTTGAGCACATATTTATAAATCTAAAAGTAAACACATATGTATATTATATACTTAGTAAAATCCCAAAAGCCTCTGTATCCCTTTAAGAGAGTAAAAAAACTTGGTGATTTTTACATTAATTAGTAAATATAGGATCATCCTGTGTTCTGAAAATTATTTATGATCAATTAAGCAAGCCTGTAAGTTTTAATTTAGACCAGGGGTGTTCAAGTTCGGCCCTGCTGGGCCGCACACAGGCCTGGATTTGAGGATAGCCCTGCTGCACCCAGGTGAGACTATCATTTCTTCAGTCATCCTGTGCACATAAAAGAAATCCACAAATCCAGGCCTGTGTGCGGCCCAGCGGGACCGAGCTTGGACACCCCTGATTTAGACAGAGCAAATAGTAAATGAGCCCGTCATCATGACGTCAGTAAAACATGGAGTTTAAATTACAATTAATAAGTGTTTAGAAGTCCGATCTGCAATCGGACTCGCAATCCAGAAATGTAGAAATCCATAAAAATAAATAAATAATCTGTTCTAGTCCATGCGGGTTCCATGATATGTATTAACTCCATGATTCCCGGGATCGATATAACACGGAAATAAAACATTAAAGAAATATTTTTTTTATTGCAGATTTGCGAGCTGGAGACTGTTGTGCTGTTAATAGTAGTGTGTGTTTATTTGCTTTTTGCAGTGTTACGGGCGTTATGTCCTATCTTGTACTCGTATCATTTTCTTCTACATTTGCCATTTACGGGTTTGACGGCAATTTGCGGGCTTGTTGAATTGTTGCAATTGAATATGGATTTTGCGTCTTTAGCACTGGTAACATTTACGGGCTTGAAACATCAAAGGAAGAGAGAGGACGGAATTACTGTTACCGCAGTGATTTTGAGACTGTAACTCGCAATTGGAATGCGGGTAGCTAAAAATATCCTATTAAATATCAGTAACATTTACAGGCTACATTACGGGCTCATGTAATTGCAATTTGCCAAATTGAATAGGGGTTTACAAATAAAAGAGTATTTATTAAACTTTTACTGTGCATTAATAATTACTTTTTTTAAATCATGCCCCAGTCTGTATAAGCTCCAGATCTCTCCACCCTCTGAATGATGTATTGTCTCTGGAGTGGGAGCCACCCAGGGGGAAGTGCTAAAATGTAAATACAATTAGTAGCAGCCAGTAGTGTAACATGAGCTGCTAGCAATGTACACAAATACATTTTCTAGTCTCTTCCCACTATCAGACGGCAAGTACGGTATGTCTGTATGGGCAGCTCCACTCCAGAGACACTGGGTGTCAGGGGAGATAAGGGGCTCATACTGCCTGGGGCATGAATACAAATTCTAATTAAGTGTCTAATTGCACTTTTTCTTATCAAGCCTTATTGTTTAGGGTTCCCCTTTATCAGAACACTAAAGTGGCCCTTTAAGTGTCTGCAGAAGCTATTTCTAAGCACCTGTCAGCTGTGACCTGTGACCCCAGCATGGCCTGACCTGTACTAATGGCCGGGTCATTATATGAGCAGCTGTTCCATGATCCCACACACAGGGCGAGGGTCAGCGCGGTCAGGACTCAGAACAATAGAGTCTTTCTGAGCACTCTCACTTACTGTGCGCTCTATGCGGATAATTAGTGAAACATATGTCACCGCCAGCTTGTGTGGGGCGCCGCTCGTGCCTGTAATGCTGAACTGCATAAAGTGCAGGAAACAGCAAAGCAAGGGCCAGATCCACCTAAAATTCTGTTTCTTTTATATTAAAGGTACATGGCAGGTTCCTGGATGTTACTAGGTATATAATATCCTTGTGTATATATTTACTTTTATGTTCTACTTTATTTTATTCAGAAGTGCTTATAAGCTCAGCTTTCCTGCCTAAAATCATACAATGTGTACCTGTATGGGTCTGCCCTCTGTAGCTCATGAATACACAGATTGTGATGTGCAGTGTTTCAAATTAGCCTGTCAGTGACCTCTCTCAAGTAGCATGTTGCCACTGATTGGTGACTATGAGACACTGCAACCCTGGGACTTCATGAGCTGTAGAGGGAAGCAACTATTTGGAAATTATTTGTAATCGTCTAGGCGGAAACATACAGAGCTTATAAGCACATCTTAATAAAAAAAAGTACATAACAATAAATAGATACCCAAGGATATTATATATCTAGCAACATCCGTCCGTGTCCTCTAAAGATCACTCCTAGAGAGGATTAGTATGAAGCTTGTCCAAAATAAGAACGATAGATAGTAGGGAATCAAAGTAAAGCTCACCACAACATAGAGGTGACATTTAAGCAATGTAATTAATTTAATGAAATTAAATGTTAATAAATGAATCTCTCCTGGAATCCTACTCCATCATATAAAATCTGCTTAATTAAGTCGTGTCTGGGTACCCTGGATCCTGGATGGCCATCCCATACTGAAATACATATACTACATATACTTAAAGAAAAATAATATTATGATAAGCAACTTCTAAACAAGAGTCTACGTCTGCATACGCTGCAATGGGTAGACCCATACAGGGACTATTTGTTTGATGTTAGGCAATAAAAACAGAGCTTTTAATTACTCATGCATTATACAGGATATCCACAAATAAGCACATGCGCTAAACATACGCTTCCGCCAGCCAGGTACTCTCAAAAGAAAAGTCCATTTCCAGCAAAAATATTCCCAGAATAATCGAGTATGAGAATTCCAAGCTATATGTATAAATCATGAACATAAAAGGATTTTTAGAGAAAATCTTACGTTTAGCAGACTTTGCTAACATAGCTGTATCCTTCTTGTTATGTACATGAGTGTGTGTGTGGGTGTTTGTTTCATTCGGTCGTGTCTGACTCTTGTGACCTCATGGACCGCAACACACCTTGCTGATCAACTTGGTATTCACAGTAGAGATACTGGAGTGGGTTGCCAGTTCCGTCTCCAGTTGGTCACAGCATACAGCTCCTGGTCTCCTATGCAAGTACTGACCAGGCCCAATCCTGCCTGCCTTCAGGGTGGTGTGACCTCTTGGTTCCCTGACTGGAATAAAACCCAGGCTGCAGTGGTGAAAGCACCAAATCCTAACCACTGGACAACCAGGGAACTGTTGAGTGGGTGGTACAGATCAGGAAAAGTAATCACCTATAATATAATAATAGTTTGTGCATATGCGCTGCACGTTGTGTTGCGGGGGAGGGGGAGAGAGAGAAACGTGGAGAGGGGCAGGGAGGGAGAAAGAGAGTGGGGAGAGAGGGAGGGAGAAAGAAAGAAAGGGAGGGGGAAAGGGAGAGAAAGAGGGAGGGAGAAAGAGGGAGAGAGGGAGGGAGAAAGAGGGAGAGAGGGAGGGAGAAAGAGGGAGAGAGAGAGAGGCAGGGAGAAAGAGGGAGAGAGGGAGGGGGAGGGAGGGAGAGAGGGAGGGGGAGGGAGAGAGGGAGGGGGGAGGGAGGGAGGGAGAGGGGGAGGAAGAGAGGGAGAGAGAAGGGGTGGGAGGGAGAAAGGGAGGAAGAGGGGGAGGGAGAAAGAGGGGGAGGGAGAAAGAGCGGGAGGGAGAAAGAGGGGGAGAAAGAGAGGGAGGGAGGAAGAGAGGGAGTGAGGGAGAGAGGGAGGGAGGAAGAGAGGGAGTGAGGGAGAGAGGGAGGGAGAAACAGAGGGAGAAAGGGAGGGAGAAAGGGAGGGAGAAAGGGAGGGAGAAAGGGAAGAAGAGCGGCAGGGAGGGAGAAAAAATGAGAGGGAGTGAGGGAGAGAGGGAGTGAGGAAGAGAGGGAGGGAGATGGAGGAAGGGAGGGAGGAAGAGAGGGAGGGAGGATGAGAGGGAGGGAGGAAGAGAGGGATGAAGAGAAGGAGAGAGGGAGGGAGGAAGAGAAGGAGGGAGGGAGAAAGGGAGGGGGGGAGAGAGGGAGAAAGAGGGAGGGGAAGAGAGAGGGAGGAAGGGAGGGAGAGGGAGGGAGAGAAAGACTGAGGGAGAAAGGGAGAGAGGGATGGAGACAGAGGGAGAAAGAAAGAGGGAGAGAGAGGGAGGGAGGAAGTGAGGGAAAAAGAGGGTGAGGTAGGGGAGGAAGGGTGAAAGGGAGAAGGAGAGGGAGGGAGAAGGAGAGGGAGGGAGAAAGAGAGAGGGAGGGAAAGAAAGAGAGAGGGAGGGAGAGAAAGAGGGAGGGAGAGAGGGAGAGAGAGGGAGGGAGAGAGGGAGAAAGGGAGGGAAAGAGAGGGAGAAAGGAAGGAAGAGCGGCAGGGAGGGAGAAAGGGAGAGAGGGAGTGAGGAAGAGAGGGAGGGAGATGGAGGAAGGGAGGGAGGAAGAGAGGGAGGAAGAGAGGGAGGGAGGATGAGAGGGAGGGAGAAATGAAGGGAGGGAGGAAGAGAGGGATGAAGAGAAGGAGGGAGGGAGAGAGGGAGGAAGAGAAGGAGGGAAGGAGAAAGGGAGGGAGGAAGAGAGCGGGGGAGAAAGGGAGGGGGAGAGAGAGGGAGAAAGAGGGAGGGGGAGAGAGAGGGAGAAAGAGGGAGGGGGAGAGAGAGGGAGGAAGGGAGGGAGAGGGAGGGAGAGAAAGACTGAGGGAGAAAGGGAGAGAGGGATGGAGAGAGAGGGAGAAAGAAAGAGGGAGAGAGAGGGAGGGAGGAAGTAAGGGGAAAAAGAGGGTGAGGTAGGGGAGGAAGGGTGAAAGGGAGAAGGAGAGGGAGGGAGAAGGAGAGGGAGGGAGAAAGAGAGAGGGAGGGAAAGAAAGAGAGAGGGAGGGAGAGAAAGAGGGAGGGAGAGAGAGGGAGGGAGAGAGGGAGGGAAAGAGAGGGAGAGAGAGAGAAAGAGTGAGAAAGAGAGAGAAGGAAAAAGAAAGAGAGGGAGAAAGGTAGGGAGGGAGTAAGAGAGGGAGAGAATGAGGGAGGAAGGGAGGGAGGAATGGAGAGATGAAGAGAGGGTGGGAGGAAGGGAGGGAGGAGGAGAGGGAAGGAGGAAGGGAGGGAGGGAGGAAGAGAGAGAGGGAGGAAGAGAGAGAGGGAGGAATATAGGGAGAAAGGGGGAGGAAGAGAGGGAGAGAAAAAGGGAAGGAGGAAGATAGGAAGGGAGGAAGAGATGGAGGGAGGAAGAGAGAGAGGGAGGGAGGGAGG